>OZ018326.1:118816594-119311594 GCA_963969495.1 Ceratothoa steindachneri
GATTTCCATCTGTTTTGATTGCTCTCCAACAATTTGCGTGGCGCTTCTTTCAATACTGATGTGGAATTAAGAATCTAGTTAGACGAATTCTTCGAGTCAAAATCCAGAGATTTTTATTGCAGAGGCATTGAAAAACTAGTTGAACGTTGGGAAGAAGTCGTAAGTTACAACGGTGAATACATTATTGATTAAATTGCATATTGTTATCAATTAAAAATGAAATTTTTCTAAAATTGTTAATGGTAATGAATAAATTTGATAAAACCGCAAGAACTTATTCCTCAACCCATTATAAAGACAACACACTCTAGCATTGAAAGGGGTGTACAGTGCAAATATAAGGTTAAAGAAATTGTGTAAATATATAAAGTGTAAATATAAAGTTAGAGAAATTGAGCACCTCCTTCCCCCGTATAGGCTCTTAATTGAATTGCAAGAGGGCAGTGCGGTTGTGTAGTGGGAATAAAACCTTCCTAGAGATAACTTTTATAAGCATTCATATCACTCGTCTTCTACTTCATAATGTGCTACATTTTTACTTGAGTTGATAACTCCGGGATTGAAATAAGTAATATTAAGATTGTGCAAAGTTATGGGAGGATAATGGAGAACTTTGCTTCCAATCTCATTAAGAAGTGGTTAACTACCATGAACAACCTCCACCATACCAACTTTAGGGTTGGGTATGTTCAAATGCGAAAACTTATGGGTAGAATATTTAATAAGGGGACAATGTTATATTTTCTAATCTTTGGGGAATGATGTTCAATGACCTGAACTAGGTGATGGGGTAGGGTAATTTGGTCTCTATTAGGTTAAAGTTTAAGTTTTAAATTTTATACACCAAGGAAAGTCCTGCATTTAAGTTAGGTTAGGTTAAGTTAACATTAGCACTATAACCTCTATCTCCTCCTCTTACTACTACTTCTACTGATTTTATGATATTTGTAATTAATTTACCGGGTTTAAAAAAAAATTCTGTTACCCTCGTTTTTTTATCTTTCGAGAGTTTACGTGTGTGATAGAAAAAGTTCCATCAAACAAATTTAAAGTTCTACTTTTCCAGCACGTGTTATTAAAACGTCTCCTCCATTGTGTACAGGTGTGTCGATAGGGAAGTGAAAAGAATCGAAATCTTTGCTCTCCTGCACGCGGGCCACGACAAGTTCGACATCAGCCAGCCGCTCAACGTCAGCCGGATGATCGTCCACAGATTCGCCGAGAGGTTCAAGAACGAGGAAGACCTAGTTCAGGCCGACCTCAAGGTATCAACCGTTTGGCTGTGAGAAAGGCCTTCGAAAGTACTCCGAAGCTCGAAATTACCTCGCTCACGAAGACAAAGAACATCTCGGAGTCTAACGGTGTCCAGACACATCAAGGAGGAGGGATGCAAGAGCTTAAGGTGCGGGTATCTCTTGCTGGCTTCTGCTGTACTCTTAAATTTGCTACATTTCATTTCTGTAAACGTTGTGTGGCTGAGAGTGACGAGGTCCTCAGGATAGATATACATTCTATCTCCTGTCTTACCTTCAAATGCCCACTTACATTTACCTTCTTTGAGTGCTTTGATAACATTATCTCTCCTTTTTCCTCTTGGTAGTTGTTATGACTCACCAATATGTATATATTTTCAGGTTGGTACCTGAAGCTTCTATGAGTTTTTGTTTGTTGCTTACTTCGTTGGTTTCCTCGTTGCTTCTTCTATCTTCATCGGTTTTGTCTTCTTGGGTGGTCATTGCTAATGTTGTTGTTTATGCGAAGTTTATTTTCAAGAATTCAGATGAAGGGGGTTCTCAGGGTACCACATTTTCTTCGCCCTGTTCTTTAGGACCATTGAATTTAATGTAGTTGCGAAGGTTCTTGGCTTCCTTATGTTCATAACGTGTGAGTATAGTATTCGCGTCAGTAGTTCCGTTGATGTTCCCTGTCGGCTAACTTCATCTGTTTCACAGTTGTCTTTGCCACTCCAGCATACGTTGAGTTTCTATACTGCTCTTCTTCGTCCTATGATTCATTTTCCTTCCTTTCCATTATTTCTTTCTTTTTGGGCACGTCATAGCCATAAGTTATTTGTGGTTCATAGAGGTTTTTGCCTTGTTTTTGTTTCCTCGCAATCTCTCCATTCATCATTTTTTGTCCATATTCTGAACATTAGTGGCAGTCCTGTCCGCTGTCAGTTAGGCAATCTTCCATTTTCTAACACCCAAAACATATTTGTATATTAATATGCTTTTCACGTTCCATATGTTCCGGATAAATCCTCATGTTGAACATGAGTAACTCTTGTTGGAGTATTTTTAAAGCATACCCAATTTTGAACAAAAGTGTGTGTTAGCCAAATTTAATAATCTTAATTTTAATTCATTCATGATTTTTCTCAATTATCTTCTTCATTTCTTCCTTCCGGCAGATCACCCTTCTGATT
Organism: Ceratothoa steindachneri; assembly: GCA_963969495.1. Classification (NCBI taxonomy): domain Eukaryota; kingdom Metazoa; phylum Arthropoda; class Malacostraca; order Isopoda; family Cymothoidae; genus Ceratothoa; species Ceratothoa steindachneri. The sequence goes on from OZ018326.1 coordinate 118,819,020, forward strand.
GCTTTTATCTGGCGAGGGATTTTGGTCCTCAATCCACGTTTCTTTAGTGCCTTGATTTCTTCGTGTGACACTAACTTTCACACATCCTTCTCTGCGTTGCAGCCACCTTGAATGTCGATGATCTTGACAAGTGTTACTTTTAGATGGCAATATAGCGTTTCTCATATTTTCCATTTATTCGGCTTATTTTCGTGGTTAATTGTTCCTAGAGGTCCTCGTAGGCATTCTAGCGTGACTCCTTTCTCTAGTGGGAGGTGGTACCCGTCATCCTGTTTTCGAGCGCCTAGGAGCTCTTTTTTTTTCTTCCTTCTCCCAGAGCTTATGTTGTTTTCCTTCTTCTCGAGTGAAAAACTGTAATAAAGAACAATAAAAGTGTTCCCTAATTGCCTAACAGCCAGTGGCTCTTTATTTACCTACCTATTTAAGCACTTCACAATCATCCTACCTATTTAGGCCTAAGCTATTAGGCGCCTCTACAGAATTTCGGGCTCGTGGCCCTAAGGGTCCTCCTTCTTCGCTCCGCCTTTTGGGGCTTATTTCCAGGGTTCACTATATCCTACTTTTTAGTTGGTCTGGGCGTTGTAGTGATCGTGTCATGTCGTTTATATTCGGTGAAATAAGTGGAAGATATAGAATGGAAATTAAGGGTATGGTCATCTTTTAGAGAGGATACCCCATACACTTTAAACAAGTGGACGGGGTTCTTTCTTCTGTATTATTTCGTCTTTACCGCTTGTAGTTTTAACTGCACTTTACCAGGGTTAAGCTCCACGCACGGAATATGTTTAAAGCTGACTGACTGAGTCCGTCAATACATTTAAAATGACATAGAATTGATTATATATAATCACCTATTCGTTAAATCAAACATTGGCCTTTTGAAGTTCTTGATGCATTTATGACCAAATGTGCTAATCATTTTAGGGTGAAATGTTCTTACCATTTTAAGATCATATTCGACCACTCGCAGAATATAAATGTCCATAGGAGAGATATTCCTATTTCTTGGTTAAATGCTGCCACAAGTGGGAAAAAGAAGGTCAAAGCGACGGAAGGATCTCCAAGATGTGACACTTCCATGAAAAATCCACCCCATGATGGCAATCTGAAAGGAGCTTTGAGTATTATTTACAAGTAAACAAATGGTTATTTTATTTCATCAGATACACCTTTTCATCCCCATACATCTGATGGCCAATGACCGTGCGTTGGAATTCACCAATGCTACATAGGAAATAATAGTAGATAGATTAATAGATGGAATAAGTGACAGCATGATAGTAAATATGATATGGTAAGGGGAGTATTTTTTCTTAAAATTAAAGCACAAAACTAAAGAGTCTGATCATGCAGAAGGTCTCTAAGGAGAGAGCTGTAAAGAAAGTGATGAAGGTGGTGGAAGCGAAAATATGTGGAAAAATTATTGCTGCAGGTACTACTGCAAGCTGGTTGGGCAAACTGCCTGTGTTGGGGCTTAGAACAGCGCAACCCTCCAGATGTCAGCTGTAGCAAGGTTGCCCATACTACAAGACATCCCCTTTGCGGGCTGAAAGTGGGTAGGATTTAAGGAGAATAGACCCTCCTATCCAGGGACATGAAAATCATTCATTGAATTATATATGACTGGTGGAGAAAACTGGTGGTTCCTTAATTTAGAAAACAAGAGAACAAAAATAAATAAATGGTGAGTGAATGAGAGGACTTACGTTGATTGTAAGAACAGGATGATATTAACTCCAAGGACATTAATAGTTTCATTTAAAATCATTCTTTGAGTTGTAGCTTTTCTCGACTTCTATGACCTGATTTTCTTTGCTTGAGTCACCTTTTTAAAAAGAGTCAGGGCATAAATTGCATTCACCAAAGGTTGAGTAATATTTAACGTCTTTTTCATCAGTATTTACCCTGAAGACGGCCTCAGCAGACGTTATTGGCCTACTAGAAGCGAGAAAGGAAGTTTAATGCGCCTGGAAAGAAAAGTTAAAAGAGACATTAACAAATTTTGTGTTGGCAGGGGCTAGGATAGATACGAGCAACCAGGTGTTAAATTTTGGTCGAATTGCAAAAGCGTATGTTATAATTGTGTTGTAAATGAAGAAGGAATTTGAACTTATTGATAACATACCAAGAATGTCTAGAAAAAATGTATGGAAAGATGAAGTGAAGAATTCTTATATGGATTAATGATCCTCTGCCCAGAACTATTGTGTATGATAGGTTTCCATGGAGTTTCTTTTTGTGAAGGGGCTTGCTAGGACCCTTTTGCCTAAGGGGAAGAACCTCTGAGGAGACTGAGAAAAGGGCATTGATCATTAATAATGGTTATCTTACACAGCATCGATAATTAATAAGTATCTCATAAAGGAGTGAGCACTAACTCTCTAAGATCCGAACTTTTTTCCACACATAAGAAAATTATGAATTGTAGTTTAGTGTAGTTTGGAGACGTTAGCTAAGGTTTAATACTGAATTTAATCATTATTTTTTAAATTTACCTGTATTTTAGACATGTATCATATGTGATACATTCGATCGCAGCGACTTAAAAAAAACCCCTGTTTTATATAATATATTCTATATTATTACATAACTTTCTGAATAGCACAATACAAATATGGCTTACAAAGAAATATAAACATATACGGGTTTGAAATTTTTTTTTTGGGGGGGGTGCTTCAGCTCCCTAGCCCTCCCACCCCTGGATCTGCGCCTGCGAGCCCCTTATTGCTATGAAGGGATAATTTAGCTTGGAAAATATGATGATTGGCCTTGTACTTAATGAGGCATAAATGGGGTGGGTAGTTTTTCGATGGCGCCAACCACACTTTATGGGAAACTGGTTGATGTTGAAGTGTTTCAGTCTTCCGGAGTCCGTTTCATCTCACTCGTGGTCAGAGCCTTCCCAAGAGCCTTGCGCTGCCTTTGGGCCAATTTCATCCCCTTTCTTCATCGAAGTCACCTTTTGGGTCTCCAAATGCATAAACATTTCAGTCGGGGATTTTTTCCAATCCTTTCTGTCTTCTTCTAGCAGTGTTCCACCTATCTCCACTTACGCATTTTATTCTTTTTAATATATCAGTGATTCGTGCTTACGTTCTTATCCAAGAAATATTTTTATTGTTCTTCCTGTTATTCTTAATATATGTATATCGTTTTATCTTTCTTTGAATTGTCAGTTTCAGCGTCTTTTTTTCTCGTTTTCGGTCTAAGTTTTACTTTCGTATGTTGGAAGCAGGAAATTGCATTCGTTAAATAAGTGTAAAGCAGTGGTTTTCAACCGGTGTGCCGCAAATGCAAAAACATATGTATTTCAAACATTTATAAAAAATCTAACAGTACTTGAAAGTTCTTTGAAATTTGCTTTTTTGCATTGTGCAACATAAAAACAACCAAAAGACAAAGATCGCAGACATTAAATGAAGAAATGAGAATTGCCTTGTCAACTATACGTCCCAATATTAAAGAAATATGTGGTACTTATGAAGTTCAAATTTTCCATTAAACTTTTAAAATTAAGACTTTTATTTCAATTTTTATGTGTCTTATTTCGATTAAATTAGGTTAAATGACAATCGTGGTTAATTTTGAAGTGCTTTCCACGTAATTATGTATTTATATGTAAATTATATTTTATTGGGGTACTGTGGCTGCTTCTGGATAGCAATTAAAGTGCTACCACCATAAAAAGGTTGAAAACCACTGGTTTAAAGTAAACAAGTATTTTGCTTCTCGAGATACAGCTAGGCTTTCATACCGCCTTCGAGCTTAGTTTTTTTTCATATCTTTTTCTACGCTGCCACGAGTCCGAGCCTAGCTTACATAACATAAATGTTTTCTTACGAGTTCTCTCGAAAATTTAGTCGTTAATTCTTATTGTTACATCTTCAACAGAACTGTGCTATTTATCATTTCCCCCTCTGAAAAGGTGATATCATGTCCGACTCTGAGATGGTTTTATGGTAATATGTGATCATAGAGAGCAATTGTTCTGGAATTGAGGAAAATAAAAAGATACCATCAGCAATGTAAACGTATTAAGCTTAAATATCTCACATTAATTCTGATTCTCTTTTGTTCCTATTCCAAATATTGACAGTTTCCTCAAACGCTCCTATAATCGCTTTACGGACAATGGAGCGTACCTGTCTCGCTGCTTTTTTAATAATGTAATTTTCTACTCTCTGATCCTAGCCTAATTACAATACTACGTGGTTCTATATTATGTTAATTGGTGTTTAGTGAAGTGAAGGCTTTTTCCTAGTCTAACAATATCATGTATAGAACTTATCAATTTACGTCTATATAAACTACACAATTTTAAAATAACGTGTACTATAATTAAAAAAATATTTAGATTAAATTTTGTCAAAATATCGCTAGGTCAATTGGTTAAAAAATGGCTCAAGTTCGTTTGGTTTAAAGTCAAAGCATCAGAGCCAGAAATATGAGTCAGCGACCAGGTACATTGAAAGGCTTAAAATAACCTAACCAGGATAGGTCTTGTCTGGTCTTTCATGCAAACATGAGTTGCTAAGAGAGATGAGCCAAGAAGCAAATCAAACAAGCTCTTCACTCCAGAACTTGTGAATCCCTTACTCAAGGACCACACAAATCGGATACAACTCTATTTGTTTTGAAGTCTTAAGAAGAACAATGTGGAAGAATGAGAGAGAGAAGGAATGTCCCCCCCCCCTCCTCACTGACATCCCTAGTTTGCCGTTGACAGCTCTAAATTCGTCTGCCCTATATACTGAAAAATTAGAACAATGGAAAGACCATTAAGTAGGCATCGCGACGGAACCTTATCGTGACCCAAGGCAATTAAGGAAGTCTGTTGGCGATGAATCTCTCCACCCGTCGAGATAATTTCGGGGTATAAATTCGACAGTTCAGAATTCACAGGCAGATTGTGTCTGAAGCCGCCGTCCATTACGTTAGTCGTAACGTCTTCGTAGTCGAGAGGAAATCGACTACAATCTCGTCCAGAGAAGAATTGAGTGATTGTCGAAGAGCCAAGGAAGAGCTAGTCGTCACTAAATGTTTTTCATGGAGATAGTTAGGCGCGCTTCAACCCTCCTCACCACGTCTTCGGATTTTAAGGATTGGAAGAGCCATCACCGAAGCACCCTCCGTTTGCTTCTTAAGGATAAGAGCCCCCCCCCCTACTTCAGTCTCCCAAGTTAGATTGAGTGGCCCGTGAGACGTCCACAAGTTCAAGGTCGAACTTACCTACCTGGTCCTACTCGCTGCACATCAAGGTAAAAGGGATTTAACCCCGCGTCGTCACGCTCCTCCCACCTTGACCGCATGGAACCTCAAGGACCTCCTTTGCTCTAGAACTTGCATAATTGTAAAATCATTAATTAATTAATTATTCCTCGGTTCAAACTTAATTGATACTCTCAATCATCTTAGCAGTGAACCTTCAATATTTAATTGCATTGCCATTTAACTTGCCCTATATGTATATGTAATCTTTAGTCCTATTAAAGTATATTTTTGTAGCCGTGTTTGAATATTCCTTGGCTTGGCAACTGTGCATTTAAAGCACTCTTAAAGCCATCCCCAGGTGGAGCCTTAATTTCGGTCGGCCAGTATGCGTATAACGGCGTCGATGCTCGGAGAGAGGAGGGGTTAGGGAGGTGCGCGTGGTTTCACTCTGCTCCGTAAACATCCTCATTTCAGTAACAAACATGGTGTGGACGGTAGTACATCGTGGCTTTGCCGTGCGCGCATATTTTGAGAACAACCAATCTGTGATTGCGACGCAAAGAGTTTTTTGGTGACGGTTCAATATTCTGCGCAACGATGCCGTTCCGCAGGCGAACACAATTCGGTCCTGAGTTAGGCAGTTGGAGGCAACTGGTAGCACACGGAGAAGAGATACACATGGCCGACGCAGGTCCACCAGAAGACCAGAAAATGTGGAGATGTGCAGTCGCCAAGACATTCTGCTTGAAGGCATGCTGTTGCTTTGGGAATTTCCGACCGCAGTTTGAGGAGGATTCTGCATATGGATTTGAATTTCCATCCCTACAAAATAATGATGGCTCAAGAATTGAACCAAGCAGACTTTGCCAACCGCCAAAATCTGTGTGAAAACATGCTTGCACAGATCGCTCCCGAGGCATCTTTCTTCAGTAGCGACGAGGCACATTTTTACCTTTGTAGTGCTGTGAATAAGCAAAATTTCCGTTACTGAGCTGAAAATAACCCCCGAATTATCCAGGAAATACCGCTACATTCCCCTAAACTAACAGTGTAGTGTGCCATATCACAATTTGGCGTGATAGGCCCGTACTTCTTTGAGGAGGAAGGAATGACCGTGCCGTGAATTCCGAACGTTATGTCTCAATGTTGCAAAATTTTCTACATCCCAGAATGGAGGAGATTGTTGAAGATGAGGGATTGGGAGACGTGTGGTTCCAGCAGGATAAGGCTACAGCTCACACAGCCCGAAATTCACTCAATGTTTTGAGACGAATGTTTCCCGGACGTCTGGTATCTCTGAGGGGTGATTTAGGGTGGCCTGCGCGGTCACCTGATTTGAGCCTTTGTGACTTCTATCTTTGAGGATATCTGAAAGAAAAGGTGTTTAAACGTCGCCCTCACACTCTACCACACTTAAGGGAGCGGATTATTGAAGAAGTTAACGCCATACCCTGCAGCATGTGCGAACGTGTTGTACGAAATTTCATAGATCGACTCCAACAGTGTGTTGCTGTCATGACATTATTTTCAGAACCTAGGGATTATAAATGGTATGTATTGCTAACCTCGAGTATAAAAAGGAGTGTATAAAAACATATATATATATATATTCAATGTCCCGCAGGACATTCATTTGACACCCTCATGTGATACTTTGTGAGTTTTTCATATATATATATATATATATATATATATATATATATATATATATAAAAAACTTGCGTCAGGTCTTTGAGTTTGTAAAAGATTCTACCCTACCTGATCGTTTGCTATTTCCTTAAAGATCATTATTTCCACTCTATACAGTCGCAAGTGTCAAGAATATTCAAGCAACAAAAATAATAGGACAATTCTTTCTCGTTAATAGGCAATTATATATATATATTTTTTAGTTGAGCCTATTTACGCTAGTCAAGATACCACTAATTAAACGGCAAGAATAGCCGCCAAATTTTGGTTTTGATGTGATAAAATTACCAGAAGACGACTCAGTTTTGAGTTAGGTTCGCTCGTTAGTTATTTTCTTTTTCTGGTGTGCATAATTAATTGGAACCTTAGTGAGTTTTTTTGAGGGGAGGTTAATTTTTAATTACAAGTAGGTTATATTTGTTAGGAAGAGCCTCACTTGTTCTGGTAAGCTTTCTCGTGTGCCGAAAGACGAACGCAGCATATCCAGGATGTCTTCGTTCGATTGTACACATGCTTTCCTAACAACTCTTTTCTTTTCTAGTTTTCGAGGTTCAAGAAGTACACTGACATACGTCGATGTGAAATGAATGTCTGTAAGAGTTTCATTTGCCTGAATTTCGAATCAACATTGAATTTCTACGTACTCTATATAAGATGCACACAGAGACGGTACATATAGATGCACATTACGAAGAATGTCTATATCAAGGTATGAAGTCCACGTGAAATATGATCTTCAGAATTTTGGTGTATTAAACATGGCCTAGATAACTGTACTATGTATATAAGTAAATTAAACCTTTACTTTTGCATCTATGCTTTTATATAATGATATCCGTCCCTTTTTCGAGCTCATAGTCGACATTCGTCAAGTGACTCGATGATTTTATTTTTGCTCAATGCAGTTGAATTAAAGTCCAGGCCTCGGTATTAATGACTAGGTTCGGGTTACTTGTGTAAATAGTTGTACGTGCGCCCTCTCTCTCTCTCATATGATAAACAACTTACTGTGTTATCTAGTTTCTAGGCTCAAATCTTTCGAATCTCGGTGAGTGTGTGTTATCAATGTGCTGCTACCCTTAATCAAACATCATACATGGGTTGTTTACACGACCATATTAACATCCAGAATTACCATCTAGTGTTCGCAAATTTTTTTGTGAATATCTCCTATTATATAATTTGTATGCAATTTACATTACCATACCCTCTATTATTTCATTTTGTACATTTATTTGAGCGAAACCATTGTTGAAGCTTATGTATACACAGTTACCATTAATAAATAATCACATCTTAGTTACAAAAGAGCCACATGTAAACAAAGAGTTCTCCGGGAATAATGTCACTTGCAAAGATGTGGGCCTCCACTAATGCCTTAGTCTTTTCTTTTCTTTTCGTTTTAGTTGGGTTTTGTTTTGTGCTGGTTATTTTGTTATTTATTTTGGGTTTTTGTTTTGCGTTGGTTATTTGGGGGCTTTGTTTTGGGTTGGTTATTTTGGGGGCTTTGTTTTGTGTTGGTTATTTCTTGTTGTTTTTTGCGTTGGTTGTTTTTGTTTTGTGTTGGTTATTTTAGTGGTTTGGTTTTACGTTGGTTATTTTTTGGGGGTTTGTTTTGTGTTAGCTAGTTTGGATTTTTTGTTTTGTGTTGGTTATTTTGGGGGCTTTGTTTGTGTTAGCTATTTTTGGATTTTGTTTTGTGTTTATTTTTGTTTAAGGTTGGTTATTTGCAGAGGGTTGTTTTTTGTTGGTTATTTATTTACTTTTTTGTTTTTGTTGGTTATTTTGGGTCTTTTTTTTGTGTTATCTATTTTTTTGGTTTTGTTGTGTTGGTGATTTTGGGTTTTTTTGTTTTATGTTGTTATTTTTCGAGGGGGGGGGAGTGTTGGTCATTTTTTTGGTTTAATTTTGTTGGTTATTTATTTGCGTTTTTTTTCTCTAACAATTATTATATTTTTTCATCTAGCTTAAGAAAAAGGGTAAAATTAATTTCGGTGACCTATGCTTTTGATGGCAGTTGCATGGTGGGGCCCTCTTTAAAAAACCCTGCCATGGTAATTCCTCATCCATAGCATAATAAACTTACTCTACTTAACCGTATGCATACACAAGTATATCCTGATTAGATGAAGAACTCTTGATGATGGAATCGAAATTGAAGATGACGGATTATCGGGACTCGATCTCTGAGTTGGAACCTCCATGTATATGTGTGTATTTTTCATGATCCTTTAGGGAAGCCGATTTACCCTTTATGGACGGATAGATGAAGAGAAAATCACTATACGAGGCAAATATGAATATGTAATATGGACGATCGAGATGGCAAAAACAAAAGGAAATGAAAACGTGTTAAAGATCTCACCGAGACTTAATTGTTATTATGACATGCACAGGGAGCTAAATTAGGCCACATCGGATGAGCTTAAGTTAGGTTAAGAGTACAACAAGAATGGTCAGTACTGGCCTAACATTACCATCAGACAACTTACCCTTGGACCAGTCTTCATAAGACTAGTCCTACCAAAACGAATATGATAGTAGCGACAATTGTTGTATGAGAGAAATTCATATATTCCGATAAAGAACGAAAATGGTAGGAGAAAAGTAATAATACAATTAACTGTTACACTCGGAGTATAACTTTCTCCTTCTTTCACGAGGACTTAAGGTGAATTTTAGTGAACATGGCACTTTCGTTTTTGTAGGGAATAAAGAAAGAAAGAAGATCTTCCCTTAACAGCAAGCAACATTTCGGAATAAAACACAACAATGCTATCTCAAAGAGCTCCAAGGTTCGACTGAGTTATCGCAAATTAAGGCGCTCGCGCCGTCGCTCTCTTTATTTGAATTGGGAAACCCAACCGGCAACGTTAGGAGGATGACATGAGGATCGCAGTTTGATGTTACTTAGAGCATTAACAGTAAAGGGGATCGCTACTACAACCACCGCTACTCCCCATAACAATAACAACAACAACTACTACTACTAACATCCGATATTACTCCTACCGCCGCATGTTCTTCCAATCCCTAGCGCACTCTCAGTATTCTCTTCTTTGGCTACTCGATCCTATCACTAATTTCTCCACTAGGTACAAGACCACCGTCTCTGTTACCACGGCAATACCAGTAGAAGAATTGGCGCTGAAGTAATAATAGCTAAATTGGATACTACAATCTGGCTAGAACTTCAGAATGAGACGAAATAAACATAAAGCCGAATCACTCAGATTAATTCCATCGGTGTTAGATTACAACAGGTGTAGATGTTACGAAAGTGCCCCCTGTTAACCTCGAGAGCGCCCCAAATCCACTTCAATGTTAAAATCCAAACAGGCACTAGGAGACGGAGTTAAAGAATATGTTATGAATTGCTATTTACTCAGACTCAAGAATAATGTTGCCTTAGACTAGGCGAGAAGGGCAAAACCACACTAATCCGTCAGCGAGTGGTTACAAATTCCCTGCCGGAAAACAACTTGAAACAATTAAATCCAAATCATACGTCGTCCTTGAGTCTGAACTTCGAAGAGGCCATACTATGTTGGATCTACGTCCATTCCATCGTCCATTAAATTCGCCGTTTAGGAATTTTCTTACCAGGAGGACAAAATGCGGGGTGCTCTAACTTTATGAACAATTGGTGATTCCTCAAGTCCTCTCATTGGCAATTGTGGAGCGAACTATTCTTAAAACTTGGTCATGTAAGCAATATGATCATCACCTGAGTTAAAAAATATAAGCGAATAAGATTATTTCCGAGAAATCACTACCCATATCTTGAATTGTGGAGGCTGTTGTTAAATTTATCCATAATAATGTGGGTTTTCCTTAAACAAGAAAAAAATCTTTCTGCTTTGACTGTTCAGATAAACGTCAGAGTCATCCGAAAGAAATACATTCTTCCTGGTCACGACAGTTAAAAATCTTCACCCAAAAGATTTAAAAGCAGCTTCACGCGCGTCCATATCCATTTTTGGGTAAATCGCTCATTCAAATCGCTCTCTCATAGAGGATTGAATAGTTTTGATTCCAAATTTCGAGAAGATTTGGATCAATTCTTGACAACGATGCCCGAAAACACAATTCCTAATTAATGACCCCCAGGAAATTTCAATCCTAGAAATTGCCCCCCTAAAATACCAATGATAGCTGATGACGCTCAAGAAACTTATTGGAATATTTAAAAATACAGTAAAATAACTTTTATTAAAAAACAAAAAATAGACAAACAAAGTAAACTAACAAAAAGGTAAAATATTAATCCAAGGGGGAAAATGAGAATTATGATGGGAGAAATTTTTAAATCCACTCAAACCGAATCGATCCTGCCACATAGGTTTGGTTAAGTTAAGTTAGGTTAGTTTTGGTTGGTTAATTATTTGAACTTAACCTAACCTAACCAATACAATATTATCTTAACCAAATTCAATCTCAAGTAGCATTTAACTCTATCATTTTATTTTAATCTTATTATCAATTATTATTACTTATTTCAAAACTCAATCCTAAGTAATGGCTTCCACCCCTAACATAGAGTGGGAGTCGTTGTCTAGGATTGATCCATATTCTTTCCTAAGAATACAGGGTGTCACACTTTGGGACACACTTATTAACGCTCTGTGAAAACTGTGCTCGTATTCATTCTACACAAATACCTTCCATAGCACAATCATGAACGTATACACTAACTATAATGTTTTTTTCTATAGTATATACATTCGTAGCAGCCATGATGTCAATCAGAACAAACATTAAGGTTAAAATATAATGTCGAATAAGCCTTTTGTGTCCACCTTGTATGCATATACACCAATTTATTCTACAGAGAATGCAAATTAGATTTGAGCTGGCGAATACCGTTAAAGGTTAATTACAAGAAGCTTTAGATAAATATAACGTCTCCTTGTTTATTTTCTGTAGATAAGCATAGCAACTCCTTGTTTATCTAGGTAAATTATATGTTAACATGAATTGAACAAATCGAAAACAAATATAATTGAACGAATTGAAAAGAAATAGAATGAAGTGTAAATGTGGTCCATTTGCACAGGAAGAATTAATCAAATATAAGACATAATATTATTAATGAAATGAAGCAAGTGAACAACAAGGGAAAACTAAATAGAATGAATGATAAATAATTTGATGACAGACTGCGTCCACCATTGCATCAGGACCTGTTTAATTATACTCTATATTTATTTTCTTATATTGTGGCCCTTAGGTAAATATATGATATATATAACAGTGTAAATGTGGGTATAAATATACATGTGAATATGTGTGTATAAGTATATATGCATAATTCACCCTTATTAAGTAGTCAGGGGAATTTAGCCCCTAAAACTATTGTTTAAATTTAAATTCAGCAAAATTCCGGAGCAATTCGTAGGACTTGACCTCCTTTGCAACATCTCGTATTTCCTGATTATTTCTTTCTTCCCCCCCACTCTTCCTGCTAAATCAGAAGTCCTTATAGATTGAAACTCCTATCATTTGGAAGCACATTTCCTTGTGATGGTTTAACAACCTCTTCTTCCGCTCCTTCTAGCTCGGTAAAAAATTCGATCTAACTAAGGGCTCCATCGCTCCTAAAAGTCAGATCAATGAATCATGTCCTACCTTATTTTGCCTTCAAGGAGCGGTTGGCTTGAATATAAACGAACACGCCCATGCATCACCCTGATATGTATTAATTGGTGGTTCTATCGTAAGACCATTTCCACTCTGAGTTGGAGAATATAAATTCATTTGTAAGAAGATGGGAGCCAGTTAGGCAAAGTGCAAATAGTGCAAACGTGGAGGTTCGTGATAGGAATGCTCGAAATAATTCAAGGGAGGCCACAAGAGGTTGCCCTAAGAAGACTTGGGCAACGATAGAAAGCGAAAAGAGGGGTGTTTCAAGAATCCTTAGTTCAAAGGAAGAGAAGCAAGAAAGGGCTGCTACAAGGAACCTTGGTTTAAAAGAGAGCTAGGGAATAGCTGCTCCAAGGAACCTTAGTTTAAAGGAGAGCCAGGAAAGAGCTGCTCCAAGGAACTTTAGTTTAGAGATGGAGAACCAAGAAAACTCGCTTTCGTGCGCCCGTGGCGAGGAGTGAACTTGTTCCTCCCCTTCCCTTCCAGCTCTTAATCGAGTCTCCTTGGTCAGAAGGTAAAGTGCCATTTGAAAATCTATATTTTTTTAGACTTGGACACCTTCCTTTGAAATTCTCTTTTCTCTAAAACCTGGTGATGAAGTCTCTCTCAAACTACACACACGCACACATACAAACACACACAATTACTCATTGGGGAATTTCCGTTAAAGTTTATTTTTTCCAATCCTCACATATGAGGATATAAAAGAATAAATGAGGGAGACCCGGTGGATGGATACCGCTGAAGATCCTCTCAGATGGCCTCAAGCCTGATCGGGGAAGGGATTTCGCAAAAATTTATGGGGATCTAGGAATTGCGCTCGTGAGACTAATCGATACTCATAATGGATACGCGGCTATTTGTTCAAACGAGAGTGATTGCGAAGCACTCATCTCCCCTAAAGCAGCAGAATGCCTAAAGACACTTAACCTAAATCCTCACACGCTACCACAAATTTAGTTACACAGAAGCATTATTCTACGCAGCCTTGATCCATGGGTTGGAAGGGGAAGGGGACTCCATTAAAGAGATTCATGCGAAGGGAGAAAAAAAACACACCTGGGCGAAGGTAGCTGAAATTATAAAATTTAAAGAGTACACACACGTATTCAAAATTGTATTTTGTGATACGGCAATGGCGGTTAAGGCTACGAAGGGAGGTATGCTCCTCTTTACCGTCCTTTTCTGCCCTGAGCAGATCGAATGTGAGGAGTTTATCGACCTCCAGATGTGTTTCAAGTGCTATAAGTGGGAATAGCACACCATGGCCACCTGCCCCAGGGAGAACGTTCTTTGGTGCTATATTTGCTCTTCATATGCACATTCTTGGAGAAGCTGTAATAGCACCTGTATGAAATGTCTAAACGGTACAGAAGAACATAAGACTCTCTCCATGGCTTGCCCGGTCAAAAAAGAACTTTTGAAGAGAAAAGCTAGTCTAAAGAAACAGGAAAAGGAAAACAAGGTGAACAGTACCTACGCCAAGGTTGCTAAAGCTGCTGTTGCTGAGTCTCGAGGAAATCCAACATACCTCCACATCGAGAACGAAAACTCGACAAAAATGATGTGTTGCATCTATTATGCTCACATCGCAAATCTCTCAGCCACTGGGTGCTTTGCGGATGAGCTAATTAGAATGCTGACGCATAACGGAATGGAGAAGATGTGGTTTCCCCCAAACCCACGGTAGGAGGAGATTCTTAAGATTACTTTCAAACCCCAGTGCAAGACTAGTTACCAGAAGCTCTCCATCCCCAGCGGACCCCAGCTCTCTCCAGGTATCCTAGAATCCAGGCTTAAGGAGAAAAGGAGGCAAAAATAAGCACTGAGAAGCAGAACGACACACAAACTACACAACAAACAAACTCAATCACACAAACACACATAAGGATAATGAGGTTACGATGACTGAGACAGCAAGACCTGAGGGGGATGGGGGCACGCTCGCCTCGCTCATGGAAAACCTCACAGCTTTAGAGGCGTTCGAGATCGTACTATTCTTATAAGAGGAAATCTAGGCACGCTTACCATTCGAGAAAAATTAACCTTGAGGTGTTCGCTGCCGAAAGGTCCCCTTTCCCTAAGGAGATGGATTTCCTTGATGTATCAGAAGAAGTAATATCCGGAAGATACACATGGGAATTTACTTTAGACGACTGCAACGAAAACCAAGTCGAGGAGGCTTTACTTCAAAACTCGATCAAACTGGCACCCAAAACCTTTATTATTCTAACGGACGGCGATTTCATAAAAAAACGTACATGAAAAACAATCACTCCACTAAACACTTCACAAGGACCTAAGCTCTTAAAAAAATAATTAATGCCACTGTAGAAGAGATTGACGAGGAGTTGGATAAAATAAATGATAATTTATTAAAAGCCGATAAGGAAGCCATTCCCCGAGTTAAAAAATAAAATTCTTCCTGACCCTTCATGGACCCCTAAAATGAAATCCCTCGCGAGGGAATACGGAGAACAGATGAATAAGGTAAACCTCACTGGCTCCAACATCACTACGCACAGACGAACACAACAGATACGTGACGAATAAATGACTCTTTTTAGGGACCAACAGAATGTGCTTTGCGACAATTTGATAGACGGACTAAATATACAAAAATATAGAAAACGACTCACGTACATTCTGACAGACAGCAAAATGACTAAGAAGCAGACAGACACAAAAGACCTTAAAACTTACACGTGGCAATACTGAAATTACGGACGTGGAAGAAATCGAAGAGGAATTCAGAGTATTCTGGGCATCTTTATTTAAGTTATCCCTGGAAGAGAATGATAACTTTGATTTAGACTTCGAAGACAGAATAATAAACGATTTGAACGACCAGATACACAGAACCCATCCTCACCACTATATATCGCAGGAAAGGGACATGGAGGGACTCAGCGGTAGAATTACTGCCGAAGAACTCTCGGAAACCTTAAAATCCTTTCATCAACTAGCAAAAGGGCGTACAGGACTGACAAGAGAGAAGTTTATTCGAGCCCCGCCTAGCATCCTTTTGGGGCTCATGAATATCATGAATGCGTGCCTGAACGTGGGTTACTTCCCTGACCACTGGAAGGTAGCAAAAATTATATTCATTCCCAAAGCCGGTAACTACCGAAGAGTCCAGCGAACTTCAGGCCTATATCTCTCTTAGAATTTGCAGCGAAAGTCTTGGAGAAAATATTGGCCGTCAGAATGAATACGTTCCTCGAGGAAAATAATTCTCACAACAACCAACAACATGGCTTCCGAAGGAAGCGAGGAACGGACACGACACAAGGCCTACTCACCGAGAAAGCTGAAAAAAGTCACGGAAATCTGGTACTCCACGACATCAAAAAGGCATTTGACAAAGTATGGAGGAAAGGCTTGCAATACAAAATCTTACAACTGGGCATCAATCCCATACTTGAAAGGATTCTTTGTAACTAAAGATTTCAATGGTCCCGAGTTCGAGCTCGAGGCAGGAGGGACACAAGGCGGGTAGATTAGCCCCTTGCTATACAACATATACACCATCGACCTTCCGCAACCTCTGAATGAAGGCTCGTTATACGTCCAATTTGCGGACGATATAACGATGATCTGTACGACACCTTATCGGAATATGAATTACATGGCACAGAGTGCTCGTACGGTGGTAGAAATCAAAAAATCAACTCTTTTGAAAGAAGATGGAAGATATCTACCATTGCCTCAAAGTTTGGTGTAATTCCACTTTTCCAACGGACCCTCGCAGACATCCTTGTGGGGGGTGCACTCATCCCATACGGCACAGAAGGCACGGTTCTGGGACTCTGTATTACGACTCGTGGATATGGGAGTCATGTAGCTAAAATTCCATCGAATGCAAGGAGGGACTTGGGGGAACTTTTCAAGTTCCTAAACCTGAGTACCTCGAACAAACTAAAGATCTATAATTATGCATGCATTCGATCAAAACTCCTGTATACGCCGGTCCCTATAAACGCAATTCCCAAGACCCAAGTCCTTAAACTGTGAAAGGTCTAAAATAAGGCTGTCTATATTATAACGAGAACCCGAAAGAGAGAGTAGAGAAGACAGAGTGAGCTCCATGGTGAACTGGGAATAACTCCCATAAACGTGGAGCTTCACCTGAGAGAAAGCAAGATCTGGGACAAGTACAGATCAAAATCAGGGTGTAAACAACCCAGATAAAACCAAAAAAGTCTTCACCAAAAGCAGTAGGGTTAAAAACGCCCTCTGCTACAAAGGCTTGAATGCCTTTTATATATTTAAATATATAACAACAAAATATATACCAAAACGCAAAGAAAGCCAGAGATGCCCTATCACCAGGGGCCTGTCTTTCATTCTACTTTTCATTTTCGCTTTTCTATCAATTTTCCCATCTTCTCTCACTATTTCTCCTGCTAAAACCCTCTAATACTATATTCCTTACTTTATATGTCCAATGTCCAATCGAGTTGGATTGTTCTCTTGCATACTCCTGTATCTGTGAAGTAATTTGTTTTAAAATTTGGACTGGATTTCATCGAATAATGTTGATTGGATGCCACTTTATTTTGCGTGACCGGATATTCCACCAGCATTGATACGTTGGGATTGGCCTATTTTCTCCTTGACTGGCCTTGTTGGAGGCTAGTTGAGGAAAAGGAAGAAGGACTCCTCTGCACTGCCTGAAGGTAAACTGGCCTTTTCTTCATTGGACATTTTACACGTTCTCCACAAACCACTCTTCCTTATTTTCATTACGGATCCCTAAAACTACATACACACCCAGTTACACTCACTTACAGACCCGGGTACCCCAGATTCCATCTAAAATACCTTCTTGGGTGATAAGGCGGAGAGATGGGGGAGACGCGGCGTATTGCCCTGAGGACCTTGCCAAGCCGGCAAAAACCGGACAGGATCAAGGTCTTCAAAAAGATTTACGGCTAGCTTAATATTGCCCTCGTATGGCTAATTGATTTGCCAAATGGCTACGCGGCTATCTGTGCAAGGGAGGCGGACATCGAAGCCCTCTCCTCTTCGCGTGCCTCAGACACCCTTCGGAAAAATGATCTCGCACCTCAGACACCGCCACAAATACGTAGAAGTATGATCTGCCGCCCCTTCGACTCCTGGGTTGGAGGACACTCGATTGACCAAATCACGGATGAGATTCTTCGGAATCATAATTGGGCAAAAATAGCCTAAGTAATCAAATTCAAAGACTACACCCATGTTTTTAAAGTTGTCTTCACCGAAACCACAATGGCGATTAAGGCAAAAGAAAACGGCCTTCTCCTCTTTAATGTCCGCATCTGCCCCGATAAGATTGAGTGTGAGGAGTTCGTTGACCTGCAAATATGCTTCAGGTGTTACAGGTACAACGAACACACCACCGCCTTCCTCGTCTTCAAAGAATCGGGTTCCCAGGTACATGTACTACTCGAAGATGTTAAACCTCAGAGTATATGCTGCCGAGGGAACTAGTTTCCTGACGACGCAGGCCCAGAAGATATTATCGATGGTCTTAGGGCCGGAAAATACAAATGGGTCTACGAGGCTGACATACCTGAAGATCTGGTAAAGCAGTCTCTCTTCCGCGACCTTGTTCAATTCTCAATCCACACTTATGTTGTTCTCATGGACGCAGAGTTCCGTAAGAAGAGATCTGGCAAGCGGAAGACTCCTCCGTCCTCCCCCAAGGAGCAAAACTGGACCGAGAATAAAACACTCATCGCCATAATATCTACGCTAAATCGCGAGCGATGTATCAAAAGCTAGCCGAAAAATTGAAAAAGACCTTACCTGAACGGTAACATGAACCCTAACATGTAACACTCTTACCGATTATGACAACCCAATTTACGACAACTTTTTACAGAAATTTGACCTACTGTAGTAACGAGTTTTACTAATTAATACAAAGGCTTGAATGTCAACCAATTTTAACCCCTCAAACAACACAAAACGAGACTAACATTGCCAGAGCTACCCTTTGATCAGGTATCTATTCATCCCTGCTCTCGTGTACTATTTTTACTATACTGTCTACTTTTGATGGAGATACCCTTCCACCAGGAAAAAAAACCCCCTTCAAACTTATACTAAACTTACCTTTACATCTTTTTCAAAACCCTTTCACCACTATACTCTCTTACTTTTTCTCTACTAATCTATACTTCCTAACTTGTTATGTCTAATATCTAATTCAAGCTTTTAAGCGCCCAATCAAAGCGCGGATCCAGCTACGCTACCGAATCTGCATTCTCGGTAAAGGATATAAAGGTCTGAAAAGTGAACTTGATGGCGTAACCTCTTCCCTACGGAGTCTCACAAGGAGAATAATAGAAAGAGCTCTAGGTAGCATCGACTCAACAATGTCACTCTCTGCGACCTACACGATTCTTGCTCCAATAAAACGTCCATCACATTTGCCCTTTACCTCACTACCCAGCAAAGGAGGCAACGGTTTCGAAAAGCTCATTCACCGACCACGTATATTGGGAACTTCGTTCTTCCATTTACAAGAAAATAAAATACTGCATGCTGGGAAATTTAACTTCCCATTTACAAAATAGAATAATACATACCGGGAAGTCTATCTTCCCATTTCCGAAAGAGAATAATACATACCGTGAAGTCCATCTTCCCATTTACAAAATAGAATAATACATACCGGGAAGTCTATCTTCCCATTTCCGAAAGAGAATAATACATACCGGGAAGTCCATCTTCCCATTTACAAAATAGAATAATACATACCGGGAAGTCTATCTTCCCATTTCCGAAAGAGAATAATACATACCGGGAAGTCTATCTTCCCCTTTAAAAAAGAAAATAATACCGGGAAGTCTATCTTCCCATTTATAAGGTTTAATGTGTGAACCGGTTAAATTTTTCACTCGAATGTTATAGTTGGTTCGACCCCCACAGTACAACCGTATGAAACAAATTATTTCCTGAAAATTAGATGTTTCTGAATGTCTACTTTTCTCTCTGTTCCCCTTTTTTATAGTTTTGGCTTGGTTATGTACTCCTACGCAATAAATTTATCCTCTATTCTATTCATTGTTTCTAATTCCCTTCTATTCCTTTACTTCGAGGAATTTCCCCCATGTCTGTTTCCTGCTAGTTTTATTCGCGTATGCTTTTGTATTGCTTTTTCCTCACCTCAGTGTCTCGTTACTCTGAGCGATATATGTTCGTGCAATTGCTCCATTCTGTTACCACAGTCTTTATTTTTTTTATACTCTTTTGTGAAAGTAACTTCGTTTCGCTCGATTTAAATATATTATTTGAGCTTCCCTTGCACCGTGAAGTCGATCGTTTTCTATTTTAAAAAAGGTACTGGCTAAGCACAGACTCATTTGTCCTTGTCCGTATGTTCTCACCCACTACAAGCTTTAAGTTACGTCGTTCTACTAGAGTAAATCTCCCTTCTTATCTTCATCATGATTATCCATGATTATTCATTGTTTACCAAACGAATTGTTATCTTTATTTTTAATTATTTTCTCGCTAATAGCATCTTTATATTTTCCCTTTTGCCTTTGTTTCGTCTGTGTTTTTTGTTAGTCAGTTGATTCTTTAATACTTCTTTACGAATTTATTTTGACATATTCGTATACATATAATTCATTTCCCCCTAATCTCTTCTACCCATTTTTTATTTGCCAAATCTTTTATTTTTCTCTCTATTGCATTGCCTGGTTCCTGACTATGTCTCCAAATTCATAGTTATTCCTCACTTTTTTATTTTTCCTCTTCCATTCCGTTTTTATGTTCATTCTATGTACCCATTCTATGCAGCTTGTGTTATTCATACTTTCCAAGTACATTAAACTGCGTTTTTTTATCTTTTTCTCATCCTACATACCTCATATCCATACGAAATGCGTGGAATGCCCAATCCCTAACACAGCTGACGGCAGGACCAGCCCGAGGCTTCAGCGAACTAAGCGGTCGCTTAGGGTCCCCACGCCAGCAGGGGGCCCCCACGAGCGCTTGAAATGTCAAGACATCGGGATAAAAGATTTTTAAATAAAAGAAAAACAAATTTCAGCAAGCGGACAGAAGAAATAATGGCGGTCATTGGGCTCATTGGAGAGATCTCCTGTTCCCTTTGAACGAGGTAGCTCACTCAAGTGATACAATTTATTCATTTAACTTTTAGGGCTCGTGTTATACAATAAGTAGGCTGCTGGCACCAAATTGTAGGATTTAATAGGCCCTGCGAAAGACTCCACAAATGGACGCTCGGTGGCTTTATCAAATCTTAACAAATTGCCTTACATGTAATTAATGGAAAAAATATGTCTAATGTAAGAATAAGGACCTAAGGATATATATATGTTAATTTGTATATATTAATTTGTATAGGGAATAAGGAAATGAAAATGAATATGCTAATTTGTATAAATAAAGATGAGGCAAGCGGTTGCTAGAGTCGTGCGTGGGAACACACAAAATACGAATGCGGAAAGCAGATATCAGGTCGTACACCTGAGTCAATACGAAGTCACGCAGAAACAAACATTCACGTCTTGGGAAAGATTTATCAGAAAACGGAAAGCTACAAAGCAGCTAAGCAAATACAGACTTTGACTAAGAGAAAGTTTAACAGAGAAATGTGACAAGCGATTCCTATAATAAAGATAAAACTATTGGAATTATGTAGGTATGTCTTACACACACAGCTGTTCGGTAGCTCCGCCCTAAAAGGAAAAATTAACGAGCCAGACCATAGGGGTCCACCCCCACGGACAAGTCTAGGTTACGTCCTTTAGGAAACAAACACATATATAGTCAGACATTTTATTATTTTGAGGTTACAGAAGTCAGAAAGACAACCAGAGTCAGAGAAAGAGAATCATTATTCGTTAACACCGTTTACTCCCTTGGTAGCGTTACGGAACCCTTTTAATTCGTCTAAGTCCTGTAGCAGTTGAACCCAATATTTCGCGTAGAATAGAAAGCCTACTTATTGACCGCAAAGTATTCGTGAAGTGCCACTTGCCCCTTTAATAGACCAGTGTAAGAATAAAATTATATTTTTTTGCTACGTCCTTTTCGAAGTCCTTCTTTACCCCGATTACCGAGAAACATTCGGTAAGATAAGCCTAAATCATAACCCTCGTGAAGAAAATTATTAAGGAGTCAGATTTATGTATAAACAGGCCACCAATAAACCTGGCGACACCCCTATAAATAGGTGACCTTTTCTATCCCTATAAACTATCCTTCCCTCTTTTTATATATTATTATTCTCTAGCTTCTTTACTACTTGAACTACATAATTTGGTGGTCGGCAAAGTCTAAATTTCAGGTGATATTAGGGTATAGTGAACGCCTAACGGAGATTGAGTTAAGGGACCAGAAAATGGAGGCCGGTTATTGTCCATGAGTCGAACCCAACTGCGGACTGCTGAGAGGACTAGGCTTATTTAGGTAGGGCGACTAAGGAGAGTGCACAACAAGCAGGCAGGCCATTTATAAATAGAGTAAATATAAAGGCTCACCTACTATTAGAGAGAGGTATTTTTTCCGACACTTTTCACTTGGAGGGAGGAAACGATTGCAAAATTGGAACATGCCGAATATATTAAGCGTCTTCCCTCGGGCTTACTTCGAACGAGACTAAGAGGACACTGCAAGAAGTAGCCCAGGGATATTTAGCGATCGACAAATCCTTCTCATCATGTGCTTAGAAGTACCTTCGAGATTTATAGTAATATGCGCGAAAACAGTTACTATGGAGCAGTTACTATGTTCGGCGGTAAGCATCTCCCTCAAAAATTGATCAATAAAAAAGCAAAGACCTTACCCCTGATCTTAAAAAAATGTATCAACTGCGGAGGACCTCGACAGACTATGGCTGTCGAGGTATACCTGTATAGACTAGCTCGGCGCTCAGTCTTACACAAGTACGGGCAGATAGCTGGCCACAGACCGCTTGAGTTATGTCTGGGCGATATATGCGAATTATGATTGACCGGGTTTAGATTAATGTCTTGATAAGTTGCAGTTCAAAAACAATACCCAGAAATATAATTTGAATATATATGACAAAAGGGGCAATATATATATATATATATATGTATATATATATATATATATATATATATATATATATATATATATATATATATATATATATATATATATATATATATCATCATCATCATCATCATCACTTCACTAACTCTATAATTTAAGAACAGGATTTTGTGGAGTATTTGAATAATAATTTCATCTTAGTTTGGTTATGACTTAAGTATATTTTAAATTTTTATCAAGGTAATTTCTAAGAATTTCTTTAGAGTTTGAAAAAACAAATTAGTTTAGTTCAGAAAAAATAAATATGATTATTCAATGCTCTATAATGCTTTAAAAGAAAATGAATTACAATTGGTGAAGTTCAGAAAATTGATTAAAATTTAAGTAAGGCTCCTTTTTTATTTTATCTATAACTATATTTTAGCAACGTGATTTTTTAAAAGGGGGAAAATAGTTTAGAGTTCCTTTTCAAAATTATTATAATTGGCGAAGTTCAGAAAATTGATAAAAATTTAACCATGGCTGCTTTTTTAGATTTTAAATTTTAATCTTAGTAGCGAAGCAATTGCCTGGTATATATATGCAAAAGGGGAGAAGAAATTACTTATAGTGGTTAAATGGATTAAATGATGATTAACGAGGTAATCTGGGGATGACCATGCGCGGTCGCTTTAATTTCAAGCGCGGGCGAATTGGATGGGGTGGCAGGGTGGAAGACAACGACGCAGGATCAGTGCAGTATTCGCCGTCGAGATAGTAGCGGACCACGGGGAACCGATTTGCACGTCCGTTAGTAGTCATGGACTACTGCGAATTTATCGTGGTCGGGGCCCACTGGAGGGATCAACTTTTTAGAAGCGACGAAGCAAGTGCATCCGGTGTCTCTTACAAGGGTTGACACTCGGCAACCATTAACACTTCCATTTTCGAACTCAAGCCTACCGGGCAAACTTTTGTTGAAAGGGAATTTAACTTGCTGTCCCGGGGGACTGCTTGTTGGGGGAGTTGCTGGCGTTTCAGGGTGAGCGGGCGGATGAGAAAGAAAGGCACTTATTTGGTGGATTTGATGACTAGGAGCAAGACGAAATTGGGAGTTTTGGGGACAGTGGGTCCTCACATGGCCAGGAACTCCGCAAATAAAACAAATTATGGGCCTACGCGGGTAATCCGACGCTGGGGGATTATTTATGAGCGGCTAAATATCTCTCGATTCTTGCGGAGAATGGTACTTGGGTTTAAAGGGATCAGGTACTTTAACAAACTTTGGTTAATTCTTCGGGGGAAATTTGGATAGGTTATTTTTACTTTTGGGGGATGGGGGATGAGTCTTCTTGGGGTCTTTCGGGTCAATATGGTAGCTTGATGCGTGCACATCCATTTCTTCTATGCACTCCTTGAAAGAAGCCACGTGTCTGTCCTTCACGAATGTGCGGATTTCAGAAGGTACTGCAGCCATCAACTGATGTGTGGACCAGTATGACTATGGAATTCCTCCGCACCGTGGGCCCGGTATTCAGGTCTCGCCTGGAGCGCGTGGTCTCCGCCGAGGACGGCTACACTAATAAATATTACAATTTAAGCATATATTTATATATTGAATCAATCAAAACGTGTTTAATTGCATAAAAATTATCAATATGTGCTTTGTTGCAAGCGTCATAACGAGTGAAACAGGACTTTTGAAATACCTGTACGTAAGCCCATAGCGTATTTCAGGGTACTGAAATTATTCCCCATGAAATAATTATATCCAGACTTATCCGTTTGCTAAACTTTGGGTTAGAAGTTGTGATCAAATTATTACCGTTCGAGTTTTTATTTTCCATTGCAAATTAGAATAGTCAGGCAGTAACGAATTATCTTTAGCCAATTAAATGGCCGAGCAATGAGAGAGTCATTGATTACTGCACCGTTAATCTTGATGAGGCTTACCAGATATTCTCTTTCCTACATATGATTTCTCTAACTGAGGAAGCCACGTTCATCTCGTTTGTTGGGATGGACTCAGATTTTGTTCTATTCAAGTCATTTATTTATAAGCAAGAAGTCCGTCACGCTACATTTACAATATCTCTTGTAGCGTACTCTCACAGGGCAGCGTGCGCGCTCTCTTCTTTTCTTTCCCTTAAATTCGGATAATCTAATTCCGTTTACACAAAAAACACAATCTCTGAGCAATGAGCTTTTCTAACTTTGTAGTCATTCAGTTACGTCTCGAATTTGTCTTGAAGACGACTGCAAAGGAGAATTCAATCATCTATAAAATGCAAGGTAGTTGTAAAATGGTTCAGTTCTCAAAGAAAGCTGTGCTTCTAGGGAGTTTATCACGAGAAAGAGCTAGTTGTAAGGGGGAAGGGGGCAATAATACGCTTTATTCTAAATATAATAACCCAAATGTGTTGTGAGCCCAATAAATGCATAGGAATTATTACTTCTTGTTCACTATGACCTATGTAATTTTAAACAGTGCAAAGTAAAAAGTTTGTTCATTACTTTAAAGATATAAATCTTAATGATTCTTACCATACACCTAATCTAAAAGTGGTTCTTTTATTAAGATTTAGCTCAAAGTTAAATACATGATTGAATGACATGTGGTGATGTTTCCAGTTTTTCGAAGAGAGATGGTATAGTGGAGGATATAGTGAGTGAAAAAAATTAAAGATGGGAGGGGGGGGGATTTGCCCTAGTAGGGAGGGCATCACTTTATTTTTATACTATTTCATTTTTCCTTTATTTGTGTTGTTATTTTGTGTTTTTTAATGTCTATTTGTATCTTCATGTGTTTGTAATGTTCTTCTTATTGTATTTTGTTTCTTCTTCTCTGTCTTTTGACTTTTAGTGTAATAGTGTTATTTGTAGCATTCAAGCCTTTTATAGCTTTTCTTGCCGAAAATGCTATTTTAGTGTTGTCTGTAGTATCATTTTTCGTCAGTAAATGTATGTGTTGTGACGCTTTTTATGTGTATATTGGAGTGATATTATTTCGTGAACAGAGTTTTGTGCTCGGGAACCGGCTTCTTCGTGAGGCTGTCGCCCGTAGCCACGCGGGTATATTCAACCTGCCGCCTGCTCCCTTCAGTTCTGGAATGACATCAGCCGTTAGAGTGGACCAGATCTTTTTGCCCAGTTTCTGGGTGACGACATTGATGGGCTTCAAGCATTTCCTCCGATGCAGGACGCTTTGCCTGATTCGGTCACGCCTTCTTACTCTGTCGATAAGCAGAGAGGCAGTGTTCTGGATACGTTGGAGCCTTTTCATCGAGGTTTTATTAGCCGCTTGGGACACCACTGCGGGGTAGATTAGCATAGCCCGGACATACATCATATATAATTTCCTGATGTTGGCCGAGCTAAGATCTCTAAACCTGTAGAGCTTTGAGATTTCTCTCTCCGCCAGGTTCCGCCTCTCCGTGTGGTGTCTCGAGTATCCATGGTCGGTGATTTTAAGGCCCAGGACGGTGCCTTCGGCGGAGTAGTCGTACCTCCTCCAATCTATGATGATGAGCCATGTCAACTCGCGGTTCAACGGGACAATTTTGAACTTGTCCCTGTTGGTCCTGATTTTCCATCGTCTCTCGAATCAGCTGATGTTGTTGATTTCCGCTATAGTGCGGGCCGCCTGCGCCCTTGCTTTCCTCTCCGGGCACGGGACAATTTGTGTGACGTCATCTGCGTATTGCAGATACATCGTGTCCCTGTGCACTGGAGTTGGGAGGTCAATGGTGAAGACCAAGTAAAGCAGAGGACTCAGGCAGCTTCCCTGAGGGACGCCCGACTTTAATTCGAATTCGGGGCCTCTGTGCCCTCAAATCATGAGACACGCCCTTCTGTCCATGATGAAGTCACAGAGGATCCTTTCCAGGATTGGGTCTAGCTGGAGGTTCAGGATCTTGTATTGAAGTCCTTCCAGCCAGACTTTATAGAAGGCCTTTTGCACGTCCCTCAACACAATGTCTACATAGAACCTGTTCGCTTGGGTGTATGTTACTTTCTCAGTTAGGAGCACCAGGGCGGTGTCTGTGCACCTTTTTTGCAGAACCCGTGTTGTTGTGGGTTGTGCGCTCCTAACTCGCTCAGTTGAGCTTGTAGCCTATTCGCTAAAATCTTTTCAAAGATTTTACCCTGCATCTCAAGAAGAGAGATGGGCGATAGCTTGCCACCTGGTCTGGGGGCTTGTTCCCCTTTGGGATAAAGATGATTTTGGCCATCTTGTATCCATCCGGGAAGTAGCCTGTATTCAGGGCGGCATTCATCGTGTTTGCCATTCCTGAATAATTTGCCTTGGGGCATTTAAGAGGTTATTTTTCGTAATCCAAGACCAGCCTGGAGCCCTCTGCTTGAAGGACCTTATGGTGTTCAAGATCTCTTCTACAGTTTCGACCATCCGTGGTCAGCCATCACTCTTTTCTGTGATGCTTGCGGATGGGGGTGGGTTCTATGTATCATTGTGCCGAGGTCGTCGAGCAGTTTGTCTTCGAAGTCCTGGTCGAAGTCATCGTTCTCCTCCGGTGATATAGCGAAAATCGTTTGCCAGTGCGATCTAAATCTTCTTTGGAGAGACTCTGGGTCCTCTATGATGTCGTCTCCTTCCTTAATTTGGGTTCTGGGTCTGGGAGGTAATCCTCTAATTCTCCGGATGTTATTCCAGAATTTTACGGGATCACTCTCCCTGCCCAGTCTCACAATGATGTAATTCCATATAATTCTTTGTTTTTCTATTATGATGTCTTTCATTTCCATGCCTAGATGTCTCATTCTGGCCGCCTTTCCCTATTTGTACCTGTCCTGCCGATCTCATCATAGATTGATCTATGTTCTCGGGCAATTTAGCTCATCTTGTCCGTCCACTCAGGTTGTGGGAGCATTTTATAGGAGATTCTGAGAACACATCTCTCGTCGGCTTGAATGAGGAGATCCGTGATCTTGTTGATCTCCTCATCAATTTCTTCGAGATCAGCATCTCCCAGATCAGTTGGTTGGTATGTACTGAGTATCTCTCTATATAGTTCTCAGTCAGCTTTCGCGTAACTTTTCCTAAGTGTAACGGGCTTGAGTATTGGCGCTAGCGAGATGGTAGTGAGAATCGGGATGTAAGAGCTCGGAACCACTGGTCCGGGCTCATTGACAATGTTGAAGGGGAAGTTTTTGGATGTCAACACAATGTCCGGCTTTGTTGCCCAACGTTGTGTTATGAAGGTCGGGAAATCTGGCCCGCCCTCTCGAGTCTGTCTCTTACGAGTAGCATCGCCAGGTTTCTCCCCCTTTGATCGGTGCTTCCGTAGCCTGATGCACGGCATCTAGCATTAAGATCACCGCAAAGCAATGCCAATTTTCCACGCCCGAAGAGGTTGTAAAAGTTAGGGATCGGCAGGTAATCTCGTCGCGGTGGTTGATAGGCCGCTGCTATGGTCAGGTCTCCAACTAGAGTAGGTATTGCTACTGCCTCGAATGATTCATCTAGACCTAGAAGTGTTTTATATGTTAGGTTGTTACGGATCGCGATGGCAGCGCCATCGGACCGTTCTTGTGTATGGTTTTTGCTGATGATTGTGTAATTGGGTATTTTTATGCTGTTCATGTTTGTGTTAACGCCGTGTTCTGTGATGAGGATTAAGTCAGGATCCACTTTACGAAAAATGTTTCCGTAAGGAATGTGTTTCCATACTCATCCGTTGACGTTAATTGTTAAAATCTTTAGTGTGTTGTTGGTGTTCTCCATGTTTATGTTCTGTTGTGTATGTGTGTGTTGGTTTGTCCCGATTAGTGTTTTTGGCTGTGAGTTTCTCCCGTATTGAATGACATGACTATGTGTTTACCTTCCTTTTGAGTACAGAATTTGGTTAAAAGGCCTATTATAATAACGAATTATAGGCCCACCGATACACACCCCATCACAAAGTAGTAGGGTTACCACACGTCCCTTATTTCTCATGTCATTCTTCTATTCCAACTAGCTTGTCCTTGTCATTTATTAAACCGTCAAAGTACCGCATATATTATAGCCGTGCAATATTGAAAATTTGGTATCGCTTTCTAAAATAATAATACTTTGCCAATTACTAGTAACAATATAACAACACTTTTCTAGCAATTTGCAGTCAGTGGTAGCAGGTCGAGTCTACTATGAAGAATAACGAATTTGGTACGTTCATACATATTTTTAGTTTTCTTTTCTGGCAGCTGCCAACATGGCCACAGAAGCCCCCAAAATGACCAAAGTTGCTTGTATAGGTTATAATAAATTCAACAAATTTAATAAAATTACTAAGAACAAATCTAAGTAAATCCAAAGCATACCCCAGGGACCAGTTTTTGTCCGCCTCCCCCTGGTACTAAAGCAAGCCAAGATAGCCACCAGCACCAGAGTCAAGCGGTAATGACCCCACTCCTCAGAGTACTGGGTCAGGTACTGCGCAAGAAGCTTCCAAGACCATGATATTTAGCCGAAATGTGGCGTACAATATATCTGTGTGGAGAGGGGGAAGAGCAGCTTACGCAGAATGGTACGGGGAAGGATTATATTAGATAGCGCTGCGTCAAAGATGGTATCCTCCAGGGGGCATTATAGACACAAAAGTTATTGCCACTGGTCTGAGAGTTACATCGAACTCGAGAGAGTTTCCGTGCTCTAAAAGGGTATCATTCACTCTGTAGTACGTAAAGTGAGTGGCATCTCTGCTGTCTCGACAAAGAGACTCGTTTAGGGGACGTGGTGGGGCCACAAATCGCCAACCGGAGACCGGTGTGAAGGATTAAATCTAAATTTCACTATTGACTTTGGGATGCAGATGAATAAATTTCATACAGGCAGTAAAGCTTTGAGCAAAAAATGAAACGTGACGATAAAAGTATGATAGTTATAACTCCCCATGTTTAACGCCACAAAGCATTAAATGTCAATTGCACGAGTAAACTCGACCATAAAGCTAAGCATATGCCATTTCCAATTGAGGCGTCGGTCGAATGCAAGAGAGAGGAATCTTCCAGGACTCAAGGCGAGCTAAATTTATTAGAGGTCCGGTGTTTTTTGTTGGCCGCTATCACAGGACCTCTCATAATAAAAAAAAACCCTTACCTTAATGAAGTATTTGTTGTCTGCGAAGGAAGGCCTCACGTATAGCGTTATACAGTAAAAGCAGAACATCTTCCGTGAAGTAAAACTTACTGAAGTCACGCTTGCGGACCAGGGGTGGTATCCGCGCTAGAAGCGAGATTAGAACGCAACTCTAAGAATATGGTCATGGACGAGCTTACAGCCTCCGGAAGTGAAGTCCGGCCGGCAGCATTAAGGGATTGAGCAACGGCTTGGAATGCTGTCGGAATTTGCCCCGCACCTGACAAGGGCGAAATCGTTATGGCTGTGCTTTTATATCGCTTTTCTCAAGAAGAAGGCGGACGTTGGGCAAAAGATCAAGAAGTTCAAGGAATAGAAGTCAGGCTTGAGCGATGAGGGCGCCCAAGAAAAACTAAACGTCCTTATAAACCAACATAAACTCCTTGATTGTGATAGAGAAGTGTCATTTCCTTTAGTCATACACCCTTGGCCAAAATTATGTGGCAGGTATGAAAAGTGAAGAATATGATTGAAACGCATTTATTTCATACTTGACTTAATACAAATAAACATTTTTGCGCGTATATTCTATCAATAACTAATATTTGATGTGTCCTCCTTTTGCTTTTATACTCACTTTTGTGCGTTTTTGCATACTTCAGACTAAGTTAGCACAGTTGTTTGGCTCAATATTTTGCCCTTGTTTATGAATTTTTACTGTTATTCATTTTTTGAGTTACATTTGTGCATCTTCTAGTTTGTGCCCAAGTGTGACCACAAATGTTCAATGGGGATGAGGTCTGGGGATTGAGGGGGTCTTTCCATCAACGTCACCCCTTTTTTTCAAACCAACCCTTTGAGCATCTAGATGTGTGGTATATAGCATTGTCTTGTTGGAAGATTACACCATCTGGTATGTTATCATTGAAATTTTTACCTAAGGAAGGTTGATAAAGGGAAGGTTGATAAACCTGGTCTAACATGCTGGTGTAAGTGTTGGAATTCATTCTGCCCTCACAAGCGAATAACAATCCTAGATCGGTTGATGACTTGCTGCCCCAAACCATTACACTGCCACCTCGAAGATAACACATCTCGGATCATTAGCCTAGCCAACTCTTCGAGGAACATAAACCGCTCCATGAATTCCTAAGATTTGAAAAGAAATACAAATTTCACTGATCATTTTTGGCATACAATAAATATGTATACTAGCGTAATAAATTTGTGGAAACTAATGTGGAGAACCTACCTCAAAGTTGCTTTCATCAGACCAATTAAATTTAGCCCAATCATCATCAGTCCAATTTTCATGCTCCTTTGCCCAAGACAATCGCTTCTTCTTGTTCGCCTGAGACAGCCATAGTTTCTTTCTAGCCTTACATTCTTTGAGCCCAGCTTCTAATAACCTTTTTCTTACTGGGCGTCTTAATATCTCTTTGTTTGTTGTTGCCCGAAACTCAGCAGCTACAGGTTACAGGTTGTTGAGTTTTTTCCTATCGGCCAAAGATGTACTTTTCAGGAACCTCGCTTTCCTTGGAGTTGTACACCTTTTGCGACCTTGACCGTCACAGCTTTTGAAAGAATTGGTCTCATTGTGCCCTTTAATGGTTGTTTGGGCACCGTTTCTCGAGCATCTCAATTTGATTGCAATTTTGACTCTCTGTTTAATGCAATCATTTCAGCTCTTTTAGCTTCATAAATCTGTTTCTTCGGAGACATTTTTAACAAAAAATTATTACTTGTAATTTAACGATAATATAACCACTGATAAAATATGAATAAACGTTAGTATCACACATTGAATGGCAGAAGGTTGCCTCAAATACTTATGCACAATATGCAAAAACACATTAAAGCGGTTATAAAAGCAAAAGGAAAACATTTAAAATACTAATTATAGATGGGATATACTCGACTGTTTAATATATTGTTTTCAATTATTATGTGAATGAATTTCATTCGTATTCTCTACTTTTTCCTACCTGCCCCATAGCTTTGGCTAAGACTCTAGGTTCAAGAGGCCCGAGAAAATATATTTGACTTGGGAAGTGATACCTGCCATGGAGGCCATCGACCACACCCAATCCAAATTTTGCTTGTAAATCAGATCACAAGAACAGGTCAAGGCAGAAAACGAAGTAGTTGTTGGGAAATGATACTTGAATTTCACCACAATGAGGACACAGATACCCAATCCATCAGTTATACAACGGTCCGAGCTCTGGAAATTAATGTCAAGTCCCCGTCTCCTTCTCAGAAAGGCAGTCTAACTTCTAGTATCCAAAAAAAATAAATGGCATTAGGCGCCCGCATTCGGACGCGGCAGAACTCAGCTTTATCGAAGCCAGCTGACGGTGAACTATGGCGAGAGACAAAACAATACCTTCTATATAGGTATAGCTGGTATAATGTCCCCTGAAGCAAGGTTTGGAGAGCCAAAGTATGTACGCATACACCACATAGATATTAACGGAGCAAATATCTGTCCGGGCCCCTTTTCGTGGTGGTAAGGTCGTAAAACCTTTGTACCGGGGAGGGTGTGTCTGTGTGTGTGTGTGACGCCCTCAACATAGTTCTCTGAAGACAAACCGCTGATAGTGAATTTGAGGACACAATTATCCTTCAAGTTTATCCTGAAGGAGCTTTTGGAGACCTCTTCAAAAAATAGATCTTCACAGAAATGGTCCTCTGTCATCTCAGTGACAGACGTTCGAAGCCAAGGTCTGCGAACTGCACTATTTGAGTAGTCGCCTTCAAAGTCATATTTGATAAGTTACTGCGCAAAACGTGAAGCTTCCCTTTCTCCTGACTCCTTCGGGTTGCGATGTCCTTTAGTGTACAGCGCTCTATTGTGTTTTTAACAGGGTCTTCCACCCTTTGCGTCTCTTTTAGCTTTGAACATGCTCGAGGGAGCTGAAACTCTTAAGGTTAACCCGGTTTTTTTTGGAAGCAATGTTGGAAGAATCTATGTGAGAGGCTACAGCCACCTTCGTGGTAATGTTTGAAGAATGATCATACTAGTTGTTCCCTGTTATAATCATTTGAAATCAATAAAAAGAAGAAGAAGGAGAAAAGTAGGAGAAAAATAAAAATATCCTTGCTAGGGAAAAAGTAGAAGAAACCAAAAACGAGGAGAAGGACCCCGAGACAGAACTAGAGCCATCTGCTGGGGGACTGTCTCAACGAGCCAAAAAGAAGAAGGAAAAGAAGAAAGAAGAACAGAAAGTAGAAACAGAAGAAGAGAAGCCAAAGGAAGATATGAAAAAAGGAAGAAGAAAAAGAAGAGAAATATGGAGAAGAAAGACGAAACAGACAAGTCGCTTCTGAAAGGAAAGACTCTGTCCTCTGCAGCCAAATGTGCGAGGGTAAACCTTATCGGTGATTCTCATGCACTAAATCTGCAATCCCTGCTAGCGGCCCGCCTTCGCACCAGTGTGAAGGTAAGCTGCCTGCCAGAACGGGGAAACCACCAAATTAGAGTAGAGGTGGAGAAATATCAGATTTCTGAGAACTCAGTCGTTGCCTGATGGTAAGGGGCAATGACTTCTACCTTAGAGTAGGTAAAATAGGCCCTACAGGTAAGATTCTTGACACGGTCATGAGAACTGTGGGCGACTGTGGGTTGAAAATCCATAGACGTGTCGTAGTCGGGATGCTCCCAAGAAGAGGTCTAACCCGGACCGCTCACTCAAAGAACGTCTCTTTGAACCGATGCCTTGCAGATTTGTATACGGCGGAGGGGGTCTTTTTTGTGGACCCTTATCGCACCTTCTATGGAAGAAACGATCTATACCAAAAAGATGGAGTACATCTTTCATTTAAAGGAAAGGCAGTACTCTGTAACATGATCTAGGATGTTGTGGAGCGGACCCAAAGAAGTGTCAGACCCAGAGAGAAGGCGGAGATGCACCAGTACGCCCGTGTCACTCCTGGAACGACCCACTCGGAGGTAGCTAGAAAGAATGCCACCACGCCCCTAACAGGAAATAGGGAGACGAATAAGACCTGAAACGAAAAATCGTAGGGAGTTCTACTTCCGGGGACTCCATGAAATTTCTTTTGTTTAATGCGAGGTCAATCAGGAACAAGTTTCTTGAACTTCGTGGCCTCGTAGCGACAAAAGAACCTGAGAGGGTGGCCATAACAGAGTCGTAGGTAAATACCTCAAACCGAGATTTTGAGGGTGAATTCACGATTCCTAG
Organism: Ceratothoa steindachneri; assembly: GCA_963969495.1. Classification (NCBI taxonomy): domain Eukaryota; kingdom Metazoa; phylum Arthropoda; class Malacostraca; order Isopoda; family Cymothoidae; genus Ceratothoa; species Ceratothoa steindachneri. The sequence goes on from OZ018326.1 coordinate 118,852,869, forward strand.
TTATCAATTCTTCCTAAAAAATAGGCTAGACAGAGAGAGTAGCGGTGTGATGTTGTATGCTGAGGATACATTCAAAACGACGAACTGCAACATAATATCCGACCATGAGGTACTAGGTGTAGACCTAGAGATAGGTCCTGGAGATACAGGACCCTGCTGCATTATAGATCCCCTGCTCAACTCATTGAGAAGGACAGGGATCTGTACCGGCTGCTGGGTAAACTTGTTGAGGACATAGTGTGTATCGTCATGGAGACCCGGAGACTACGTGGTCAGCTTATCGAAGTGTATAAATTGCTTCGAGCTTAGCGAGAACAGAACCAGAAACTACGGCTACAAACCTGAGCTGAAGCGTTACCACCATGATCTATGTGGGAAATTTCTGAACATACAGGATCTGTGCTACATGGAACGCACTTCCAGTGGAAGTTGTCAACAGCAATTCTGTTGAGCAGTTTAAGTCACGTTTACATTAAGTCTTGATAAGTAGCCGTTTGGGCACATAACCGTGGTGCGAGTGTTCTTCGAGGGCGTAAATTGACACTTTCGAGGACTGCCTCTGCTTAACTGTTACACCAGAGGTACCTTCTTTGAATGGACCCTAAGGGCTACTAGGGTACTTATTTTCCTTATAGCTCCTTGTAGCTCAGCGATATTATGACCACGACGCTCATCAGATAAGCTACCATCCTCACGTAATATTTTCCTCAGCGTTTTCCCGGATTGTGATAACAGTTTTCATTTCTTTTGACCTTTAAATATATCTATTATATATCTATTATATATATACATATATATATATATATATATATATATATATATATATATACATATGTATATATATATATATATATATATATATATATATATATATATATATATATATATATATATATATATATATATATATATATGAGGAATTAAACCACATTCTCCGAAGACAATCTAATTCAGAACAGTTTCGGTGTATCTCACACCATTTTCAACTGACACTGGATAGAAAATATAAGAAAAGTGCATATAAGCATAACACAAGGTCTGGTCGTGAAAGATCCCCTCTTTTTTCCCCCAATCCCCTACTTGTGGCTAATCTGGGGAAGGGGGGTTAAGCCTAAACATATTGAAGGGCTGACATTTTACTATTTTGTTTATTTGCTTTCTTATTACAGGATTAAAAGAAAATTGACCCTCAGATAGATTTAAATTAGGAACTGACGATATCAAGATCGATTCTACGATTCTTCTCTTAACATAGTTAACGATTTAAATACCATTTTACTTCCATTGAAATCGATCGTATGATTCTTGTCTCTAACATGGCAAAATATTCCACTGCTTTCGCTGCCCACTCTAATATCTCTTTTGTGTTCATACAATCTCTTGTCTAGATTTCTCCCCGTTTCCCCTATATAAACTTTATGGCAATCGTTGCATGGTATTGCATATACTCCTATGTTAATATGTTCTTTGGGTTTCCTGGCAATCATCAATTGGTTTAAGGAATTATTATATTTAAAGGCTAGATTAATACCCGCTTTTCCAAATATGTCCTTTAAACTATTTAATTTAGTATTAAATGGCAATGTTATACATTTGTTGAAGTCATTAGTGCGGGAAGGCTTATTACCATAGAATGTTTTCCTAGCTGCAAAATGGGCAGACGATATGAACCAATCGGGGTAATACAAATTAAAAAAATGATCCTGATAATGACAATTTCTTCATCTAAATAGGAAAGATGACATATTTTGTATGCTCTAAGGAAAAGGTTAGAAATTACCGATTTTTTAACAGTATTATCGTGAAACAAAAAATAATGTATATAGGCATTCGAGTGGGTTGGTTTCCTATACACGTCAAGTTTTAATTCATGGTGATCTTTATTAATGAGGACATCTAAAAAGGGTAATCTATTATCATATTCCAATTCATATTTAAATTTAAATGGGAATATGATAATAGATTACCCTTTTTAGATGTCCTCATTTATAAAGATCACCATAAATTAAAACTTAACGTGTATAGAAAACTAACCCAGTCGAATGCCTATATACATTTTTCGTTTCACGATGATACTGTTGAAAAATCGGTAATTTCTAACCTTTTCCTTAGAGCATACAAAATATGTCATCCTTCCTAGATTAGCCACAAGTAGGGGATTGGGGGGAAAAAAGAGGGGATCTTTCACGACCAGACCTTGTGTTATGCTTATATGCACTTTTCTTATATTTTCTATCCAGTGTCAGTTGAAAAAGGGTGTGAGATACACCGAAACTGTTCTGAATTAAAGTGTCTTCGGAGAATGTGGTTTAATTCCTCATCTTTTCTGGCGATATTGCATTAATTTTCATCATATATATATATATATATATATATATATATATATATATATATATATATATATATATATATATATATATATATATATAAAATGTATCACGAACTTTCAGGATGACCTAGTATATTCAGATGCTACATGTGACTCCGATCAAAATGAAAATTATATATTTAACCTCTTTTAGCATAGGGTATTAGGGTTTTGTACCATCTAAATTGAATAAAAAAAACAACAACACAGAAACAGAGGAGAACTCAAATAAACGTACAAACAAAATATTTTGGAAGTCAAGTTTACAAACAATGAAAGAATCATTTGGATGAAAAATGAAATGCGAGTAACTGGAGTATAAGCATGAAATGCTCTTAAATGGAGCTTTATAGGGCATATTCGAGTCGAAATTGTAAAGGTTAAATATGGTTATCTTTTATTAACAACATTTCTAGGGGAAGAGACTCCGAAGACGACCTATCACGATCTCGCATGATAAAATTTACCTTAAGATTATGAGTAACCTGGAAAATACGAGTGGTGAGGTGGTATCAAAGGAAACTTCCCTGAATGAAATATAATAGGAAGAAACGAGAGAAGAAGAGAAACTGTCAAAATTGTCAGTTGAATAAGACACTAAAATTAACAGGAACACGGATTAAAAAAATTACAATCTAAACCCTAATAAATCCTTGATGTAAGGGGCTGTAAGGCAAATTTAAAGACCCAGATTCCTCAAAAGACCTCTTCAACTTGAAAACGCGAATTTTCACCCCGTTCCTGTGATGTGTTGGACTCACCAAAGCAAAGAAATCTAACGTGAAAAATTGTAGGAATGATTCTCTATTCTTTTCATTCTGCAACAAGGAGTCTCGCTTAATGAAATAATTCTCGGTTCATTCTACTCTGATTAATATTACTGCCATTTGTTAAAAGGCTCTCCTTTCTCTCCTCAGGACATTCAAAGGTTTTAAAAAATATATTTGTTTAGATGTCTCCTTGCTAAGAGACGGTCTTTGTGATATTCTTTTCTACGATTTGTGCCTTCATTTTTCCTTTCATAACGTATTTTATTTGGTTACACCTGCAATTAATTAATCTTTGTAGCAAGTGTATCATTTTTACTTCTATTATAAATGTTTGGTTTTAAATGGCCATTGTAACATAATGTTAGGGGAAAGAGATTTAGGATGAGTCCGGTCCACTGTCAATTTTAGACAATATTTGCAAAGGCCAGACTGAAATCTTAAAAAATTTGAAATATGAAAGTTTCTTTTCCTTAGGCTTCGATATTACCTTTCTTACCTTCGTCTAGGCTAGGAATACACAGACGTCGTCGATTGTTGACTTTTGCAAGAGATTAAAAACGCCGTTTAATTTAAGATGTTGCAAAGTAGCAAACTTTTATAAAAAGACTATATAGAATTCCATCTTAAATATCTGTATAGTTTAAGAACGTCTATCAACCATTCACATTAACTTTAACCCGAAGAAAATACACAATTTTCCGTTTCATTTTTTCCCAGTCTCATTTGACAGAAGAAAACGCGTTCATTTCTGGATTCAGTTCGTGGGTGAAGTCAAACTAAGAGGTTTATTGCAAGTCATGGTTGGAACCGTTACTCTTTGTCCCAGTTCCCCTATAAATTTTTGTTAATGAGCAGACACCATTAGTTGATAGGAAAATAACAATTGTAGCATTAAGCTTACCGTTATTAAAATATATGAGAATGGTATTTTTATCATTACTTTCTATGGCATTTGTTCCACTTTCAAATTTTGCATTCCTTACTATTACATGTTGAAAATATTGGCATCTCTAAGTCCAAGGATTTGCGTTCATCATCTTCAACATTTTATTCATTATGAACGAATGAATGGAACGTTTACATATGCCGTCTTTAGATTAGTCAATCTAAATACGGCATGAAAATGGAAAGGTTTTGGTTGCGTAATTTTGTCTCGATATATATATATATATATATATATATATATATATATATATATATATATATATATATATATATATATATATATATATATATATATATATATATATATATATATACAAGCCGCTGTTCTCTTCCTTAACAGGAAGAGCTTGGTTACATAGGCACCACTGCGGGGTGTGGCCTACGGCCTTATTTGCTAATCTTAACCGCCTTTTTAATCCCATTTATAGAGTCTTTATTTTAACACCCTGAACACCCTTTTCTTCTTCTTCTTTATCTTCATTTTCATCTTCTTCTTCATCTTCATCTTCATCTTCATCTTTATCTTCATCTTCATGCTCCCGCTAATTTCACTCTGCTCAGAATTTATCGTGCCTCTGCTACTGAATACTTTTATATATATCGCCTATTCAATATTCGTCGCCGTATTATAAAGTTCGATCTTTCAATTACAGTATATTAGCTTGTGCAGCTTGTTTTCTAAATTAGTTCCGAATTAAAAAAAAACAAAAAACCGACAATGCCCGTTATAAAGATCGAATGCTCAAGGTGCGCTGCTTCATTTAATAAGGAAATTTACGTTCCCTCGAACCTTGAGCAAATTAGAATATGTCGATTTTGTATGTTGAACGAAGCGTTTGAACGCAAGTTGTCAAGTGCGATCAGCGAGATCAAACTGGAATTAAATACCGTTGCGAGGGATGTGATCTCGACTAACCGTAAAGTCGATGACTTAAATTCCAAACTAGACTCTGCTATTCACGACATGCGCAGGAAGGAAGATAGTAATAGAGATAGGCGGCCTGCAAATTCGAATCATCAGGTAATTGTTGACGAGCAACAACGAATTTTAAACTCGTTTAGGCCTCAGGAATCGCAATTTCGACGTGTTAGAAATGGGGCTAGACCAACGAGGGATCAGAACTTCGTTTTACCCTGTTCGAACCCTTTCGCGTTGCTAACTCCTATCGAGGGGGAAGAGGAAACCGTTTTAATGGGGGACTCCTTAATTAGAAGGCAGGATCAGGAGTTTGCTGCGCGTAACCCTTCTAAGCGTAAGCGCTTTTGCTATCCCGGTGGCCGCATTAACAACGTGGCCGCCGAGATCGAGAAATTGGAAGATACGCGTGGTGAACGAACGATCATCACGATGGTAGGGGGCAACGACGTCCATAGGTATGACAGCACCCCGGAAGATATAGTTTATCGTGCCAGAACCATGATAGATACGGCGAAATCCAAAGCAACCAACGTGGGAATTATTGGTGTTCTCCCCCGACTTAAATCCACGTTGCGCCTCCAATCTAGAGCGATCTATACTAACGAATGTCTTAAGCGGTTGTGTCGAGAAACTGGTGTTAGCTTTTTTAACTTATGGGATTCATTCCAGGACCATCCGTCACTTTTCCAAAAGGACGGAATTCACCTAAGCGATGTGGGTAATAGTCGGCTGGGTAGGATCTTAGACGAGTCCGTACGTAGCATTTTAGGTAGGAGAGTTGCGCGGCCACGTGATGCCGATGCGCCGGGCCGGCCCACGCGTGAAGAGGACACTATCGACGGGGTGCAGGGAAACGGAACGGATCTGAGTGTTATAGAAGAGTTAACGTAAAGCGCAAACTGAGATGCATATATGCGAATGTTCGTAGCTTAAAAAATAAAATTGCCGAAATAAAAGCCGTTATTCTAGAGGGTAATTTCGACCTCGTATTCCTAAGTGAAACATGGTTAGACACTCATACGGGGATCAGTGTTTGCGAGTTCGATATAGCGGGGTACAAAATTCATTACAGAAATAGACAAACCGGTAGAGGAGGGGGCGTATTAATGTATATAAAAGAGGATCTAAACGCCATAACGATGGACTCGTCTAAGGATGATATGCGAAGTGATGCTTTATTAGTCCAGCTAAGTTTAGATGCTATAAATAAAATTAACTTAGTCGTGCTATATCGTCCGCCTTGCCAATTGGAAAGAGAAGATGCTGCACTCTTCGATACGCTTACGTCTTGGATTAGAAAAGGGACCACATTAGTCTGCGGCGATTTTAATTTACCTAATGTTAACTTTAGCAACCTTGCTTCTGATAAACCGGGTGAGAGGCTATTAAACTTTATGTTGGAGAATTTTCTCGTACAAAAAGTGGAAGAGCCTACTCGTGATAGCAATATTCTTGATTTAATCATGGCAACCGATGAGTCATTGTTAGAAAACGTACGTGTGGGTGAACATTTAGCTTCCAGCGACCATAATGCGATTAGATTCGATCTAAACACCTGCGTAGAAGTTAGAATGAGCTCGCAGCTCATCCCTCGTTTTGGTAGCTGTGATTTCGATATTTTTCGCGAAAGGATTAAGGATATAGACTAGGGAATACGATTCGAGAACAGGTCAGTAGGAGAGATGTACGCAGAACTTCGATGTACGCTGCTTCGTGTGAATTCTGATTTGGTTAAGTATGTGCGTAAGAGCGGGAAGTCGGTGAGAGCTCCGTGGCTTAGTCCGTTAATACTACGCTTAATCCGGGACCGAAATAGAAAATTTAAAATTCATAAAAACAATGGGTCAGTTATAAGTCGGCAAAATTACATAGATTCTCGTAGGGAAGTTAAACGTGCGGTCAGAGATGCGAAGAGGAAGTATGAAATAAACCTCGCTAAGGATTCAAAGAATGAACCGAAACGGTTTTATGGGTACGTAAATAATAGGAAACCCGTAAAAGGATCGATAGGGCCGATCAAAGATAAGGATGGTCGTTTGACTGAACTTCCGACAGAAATGTCTAAAATTTTAAATGAGCATTTTACGAGCGTGTTTACTGTGGAAGATTCTTCCGAATTGGAATCGTTAATTGGGGAAGTTCGTAGTGCTGATAAATGCATATCCGATGTAAGTATAAAGGACGAGGAAATTCTTAAATTTATTAAGCTAATGAAAAAGTCGAAATCTCCGGGCCCCGATGGGGTATATCCAATTCATTTAAAGGAGCTTCAAAATGAACTCGTTAAGCCATTGCGTGAAATTTTCAATCGCTCATTAGAGGATGGCGTAGTTCCGTTGGATTTCAAGCGAGCAAACGTTACACCTATATTTAAGAAGGGGAATAGATTTGAAGCAACGAATTTTCGGCCTATTAGTCTAACTTCGGTAGTTGGGAAGCTTTTAGAATCTGTAATTAAAGATAGAATAGTGAGCCACCTCGAGGCAAATAAGCTGATTAACGATACCCAGCATGGATTTAGGCGTGCGAGATCGTGCTTGACTAACTTGCTCGAATTCTTCCACAAAATGATTTGCGTGTACGATGAAAGCAAAGCTGTAGACGTAATATATTTAGACTTTAAAAAGGCGTTCGACACCGTCCCCCACCAAAGGTTATTAATGAAAGTTAAAGCGATTGGGGTGACTGGTAAGATTTTAAACTGGATTAGAAATTGGCTGAAAGATCGCTCGCAGCGGGTGGTAATAAATGGGGAATGTTCAGATTGGGCCAGCGTTAGTAGTGGGGTACCTCAGGGCTCTGTTTTAGGCCCTTTATTGTTTTTAATTTATATTAACGATTTAGATAAAGGCATACTTAGTCGGATTTCGAAATTTGCGGACGACACGAAGCTGGGTAATCGTGCCTATGTAAGATCGGATGTCGATAAATTGCAGGGGGACCTAAACTCGATTGCCAATTGGGCGGACAAGTGGCAAATGGAATTTAATTTAAGCAAATGCAAGGTAATGCACTTGGGTTGCCATAATTTAAGAGTAGATTATACCATGAAAGGCCAAGTCCTCGACGCGGTTAAATTAGAAAAAGACTTGGGAGTATTAGTCTCAGACGATTTTAAATTCTCGAAGCAATGCGCGGATGCGTGTAAAAAAGCAAATCGCGTTTTGGGTTATATCGCGCGCAATTTCATCTTCAAATCTAAGGATGTAATTTTACCTTTATATAAATCCCTTGTGCGGCCACTTCTCGAATACGCTGTTCAATTTTGGGCTCCATATTTAATGAAAGATATTGCGCAATTAGAAAGAGTGCAGCGTAGGGCTACGAAATTAATTCCAGAGCTGAGGAATAGATCATACGAGGAAAGGCTCAGGGCTTTAGATTTGCCATCGCTAGAAAGCAGAAGATTACGTGGCCAGCTAATAGAAGTATTTAAAATACTAAAGGGTTTCTCAAACGTGGACTTTCGCAATCTGTTCGAACTGGATCATAGGGGAAATACTCGTCAGCACGGGTTAAAATTAGTGAACAAGCGTTTTAACACTAGTATAGCCCAAAACTATTTTACATTTAAAGTTACTCAAAATTGGAATCGGCTGCCCACCCACGTAGTAGATAGCACTTCGGTTAATATGTTCAAAAATCGTCTCGACGTGCATTTGAATAGTTTAAATATAACGTAGTTGAGCACTGTGAATTTGGACGTCCTTGCAGAGAGAGAGTTTGGAGCGGAGGTTTAAGGATATGAAATTATGATGACTAAAAATGATGCCGGCGATTCTCTGCATGTGTAGCTTAGATGTCCCATTTCTTTTCCGCCTATCCTATAAGTAGTCTCTATCCCTAAATTAGCTTTTCACCACTAGCAGTCGAGTGGCTGCGGAAGATGAGAAGAAAAACTTTCTATCTCCCCCGACCCCTAGTTTGATTAGTTAAAATTGCACGATAATGTACACATGTAGATAAGTGTGTACAGTAGATAGTATTAAAAAAAAATAAAAAAATAGCATGTTAGAGATACACTCGTAGATAAGGGTGTATCGTAGTTTTTGATTTAGTGTAGCGGACTAGCCTCGAGCGGACCTTAGGGTCTTTGCTGGTCCTAGATTCTGTAGTTCTGTAGTTCTGTAGTTCATCATCCTCATTAGCTTCTTTTTCATCATCTTCTTCTTCATCTTCATCATCTTCTTCTTCTTATTCTTCTTCCTCTTCTTCTTCTTCTTCATCTTCATCTTCATCTTCTTCTTATAAAGGAATTATTAGAAATAACTGCTAAAAAAATTAAATCTACTTAGGTTACAACCGAACTAAATGAAAACTCTTATTTAAACTTCCAAAAATCTCGTTCTTAAAATATAGGGTTATGGATATATATATATATATATATATATATATATATATATATATATATATATATATATATATATATATATATATATATATATATATAATTCTTAAGAGGAAAATGAAGAGGTAAGAGATAATGGAGATCATTCTTTATTGAAATCATAGGTTTCGGACCAATGCTTGTTCTATCTTCAGTGGTTATAACATTAAAATAATACATTAAAATATATTCATATGTATTAGATATTATTTAATAATCAATATGCCGGAAAAAAAACTAACTGAAAATACAAAGAAATACCAAAAGTCCGAATAAAATGACTAAGAGGGAAACATTAAAAAGTGAAACTTCAAATCCCACAGAAAAAATTGTAACATTGCTATTATTAGTCATTAAAGTTAGAAAAATTCTAGAAATCGAATAACTAAGGTATTGAAATTTGAAATAATATACAAGCATGAAACGAGTCGAAGACTAAAATGAATAGTTTCCCCCCCAATAAAAAACAACAACAACAACTGAACACCATTATTTACCCTAATTGGAATTAAACTGCAAATGAGGATAACTTAAATTGCAAAGAAAGCATTACGAATTTACTCCTACTAAACTTAAGTGTCGGAGTTTTGAGAGCAACTGATAAGATGACTATAAATCGTAACGGAGTAAATTGTTTTGTGTGTGATCTCAGAGAAGTTAGTTGGAAGATACCAAGCGTTCTTATTTAATCCAGAGTTTTTTTCATATATAGATTCGAGGTTTTCTAAATCTTGGGAGCTTGGCGCTGTATGGATTTCAGAAAAATCACTGGTATCGATGGAGTGACCACTATTAGCAGTATGAAAGTGGACAGAAGAGAGCTCCGGTTTAGAAATAGGACGCCCAGTTCAATCTGACATCCCCAAATGTTTTGATTTTCCCAGTTGTAGTTGTAAGGTGTTTAGACCAATGTAGCGACTATTTCCTAAGCTTTAAAGTGGGATCTTTATATTGAAAAAAAAGAAAAAGTTTAAAGGATTGTCATTAATGATAATAAAATTGATGTAGGGAAAAGGTCCGGGGAGAAGAGATCTGATGTCTTTGTTAAGCTTAAATATCAATTGGAACAAAAAAGGTAATTTGATATAGACTTGCTGCTCTAGACATGTAGAAGCAGCTGATTTGGGAATAAAAATATTATGTACAAAGGTGAACACTAGTTTATTGAAAGTAACGATAGGATATCAAGTGTAGTTAAATTTTTTCACGTCAGTGATAACCTTAGTCAAAAGAGTGGCAATCCAACAAATACGGAAGGCTCTATGGTTCGTGAATTTAATCAAGAAACTTTAAATTTCAGAGGAGTAATACTAAACAATTGAGCTCCATGAAGATTGGTAGTGATTTGGAGGAGTAATACTAAACAATTGAGCTCCATGAAGAGGGGTAATGATTTGTTTAAAAACTGAATTGGAAAATCCATACTCGTTTCTAGTAACCAATAAATGCAAAAATGAAATTATATCGATATGTTCCGTATCCAATGAGAATCCAGTGTTTTTATGTTGATCATTTAAGTATTTCCAAAATAACGGAGCATGTGCTTTGTGTTTTTTTAAATGACAAAAAAATCTTCTCTATTTCTTTTAAAAAAATAGAGGTTGAAATCGAATGGGCAGTTATCAATTTAGATCATTTCCCCAATGCAATTCAGAATTTTGATATTTCATTCTATTTTATCGATTAATTTATACAGGCCAATTGATTATTAAATTATGTCTAATACATATGAATAAATTTGAATGCATTATTTTAATTCTATAACAACTTGAGATGGAGAAGCATTAGACCGAAACGTATAATTTCGATAAAGAATGATCTCCATTATCGCCTCTTCTTCATTTTCCTCTTAAGAAATAGATCTGCGAGAAGTTCCTCGTTGTTCATTATATATATATATATATATATATATATATATATATATATATATATATATATATATATATATATATATATATATATATATATATATATATATATATATATATATAGGAAAAACTTACAAAGTATCACGTGAGGGTAGCAAATGAATGCAATGTCCTGCAGGAAAAAATGAAATGGTGTTTCCTAGTACTTTGGAACTTTATTAAGTTCGAAAGTACTTGGAAACACCATTACATTTTTTCCTGCGGGACATTGCATTCATATATATATATATATATATATATATATATATATATATATATATATATATATATATATATAAATCGAAGCCAGAACTACTATTCAGAACATGTATAATTTGGAACGTTTCGAACATTAGCTATGTTCATCTTTAGCCTATAATGGAGCAAAACAATATGATTGACAAACAATCAAGCTTAGAATGTATAAAGAAATATATATGTATTAATGTATGACAACAAGTTTAAAGTTTGGTAAATTTGAGAGAAAATGATGCGACAATGTATTAAATAAATTTAGAGTTTAGTAAGTTTTAGATAAAATAATGCAAAAATTACAGGGAGAACAATACAAAAATTCTAAAGAAAACTGCAATAATTATTAAAAAAACGGAGAAAACAATGCACCAAATTAAAAAGTTAAATGAATGAACACTTACCAACTTGAGAGAAGGACAGGAACCCAATGATTTAAAAGATGGAAAATTTAAACAGAGCTAAACGTAGTAGTAATTTAAAATAACTGAAATTATGGGCAACCAACTAATAGAACATTTTAATTATAGGATCATTGAGAGAATTGTTAATAAATTTTAGTTAAAAATTAATTAAGTATATATCAAACTAAAATAAAAAATTAGGAAATGTAAAGTGGTGTGGAAGACTGACTATAATTTAATTCTGGATTTAACATTTGAATAAATATTGATTCCAAAATGTTGAGATCGACGGATTTATCAGCAGAACCCCAAACCTTAAAACTTGAAGGAGACAATGACGAGGTTCAAGAATCTAAATGATTCCTTATTGAAGAGAATTCTGGCTTGGCAGAATTATAGTCCATAAGAAGTTGTGCAGGAGCAAACGAATGTGGCTCCAAGATTTTTAGGTTAGCACATGTTCAGTTTATTTGAAACGAGACTGATTAATTGTTGCAGTGATTGAATAATACTGTGAAATGAAAATGCATAAATGGGTTTAAGAATAAATAGTTTATATGTTATTGCAATAAGAAGATGCGTCCCAAATTGTTTTAATGATATCAAGCTGTCTATTTTACGACTTCGTAGGTGAGTGTTTGCAAATTGAACCACAGTCGAAATTTGCCCGAGCGTTAAGGGACCCCTACTCTAGGTATATCAGAGTTAATTGCTAGTTGTTCCTGAGGAACCTCATCCAGGTTAGCTTAAATAAATTAGGATTGGCTAGCGTTATTTTTAGCTAGTGAAGCATAATCTTGGTTACAATTTTATGAACTACTTGTCGGAATCTACTTTTCTCACATATGATGTGAAGTTGTAGTTTTAATTGTATCGGTGAGAGGTGCTGTCACTTGCAACTTGGCAACAGATTGTCTCGCGACAGTTTAATTGTAATAAGAATACTTTATTATTTACAAACATTTTGTACATTTTGATACTTCTTCCTGTAGTATTTTTTGTGTTTTTTTTCAAATCTTTCTTCTTTTTTTGGCGGTCAGAAGGCAAAATGCGGCCAAACAGAGTTTGATGCTTATTACGTAAAAATCGAGTAATACCTCTATTTTGCCGCATTTCACCTTACGACTTGCCAAAAATGAAGAACAGATTTAGGTAAATAATCTAAAAATGGTTAAAAAATAACCTCACTCAACTAACCTAACCTATCCTACAAATTTAAAATTACCAGATGGTGAAAATATACAAACCTTTTTTACCTACTTAACAATGGGAGAGTTTCGCTCTTCCTATACCTCCTAAAATGTGCCAGTAAATTGAGAAAGAGAGAGAGAAAGAGAGAGAGAGACAGACAGAATGAAAGAGAGACAGGGGAAGAGTGGAAGAGAGGTCGAGAGAGCGTAAACCTCAAAGCCGGCGGTGCTTTTTATTAGACAGCGAAAACGAAAATCTGACTAAAATGCCTTACACTGCGCGCGTCAGAGGTATATATATATATATATATATATAAATATATATATATATATATATATATATATATATATATATATATATATATATATATATATATATATATATGCAGTCAAGATAATGGCATAATTAGACAACTGCTCTGCTTAAGGTCCAGCAGGTGATCCTATCCTCCTTGAACATAAAGTCAGCCCTTTATGTCGTCTTGCTTACAATCACAGAAAACTGTAATTATTAATATATTAACAGCGTTGACTAGCCAAAACGCTCCATAGCCACACATGATAAGTCTAAATCGTGTATGGCCAAGTGTGTCAATTGTTAAGAGCCGCATCCCGCTTCTTTGAAGCAATGTGGTACGTATCTCCAGGCTACCGATCGTCTCTCATTTTGAGAGGCTAAAGACCTGGCCTTGGTGAAGAGTTTAGGTCAGTGAATGAGGCCGTTGAGTTCTTCTCCTGCAACCTCATCGCCTTGGGACTAACTACTATTCCTATAACGTCTAGCCGTTTTCCGTTGGGGTTCAGCGGAATATGAGACGGCCATCAAATAGAAGACATATATGTGTCGAGGTATGCCTGTGAAGACTCGCTCGGCGCGAGTGCACATACACAAGCACGGGCAGATTGCCGACCTTAGGCCGCCTGCGATATGCTTTGGGCAATTAAAGGAGTTAGGAACCGTATCCTTGATTTTTATACAGAGTGCGATTTATGGTTGACCGGGATTTATCTAATCGCTTGCCAAGTTGCAGTTCAAAGGATATATAAAGAACAAGACACCAAAATATAATTTTAATATATATAATAAATAGGGCAATATATATATATATATATATATATATATATATATATATATATATATATATATATATATATATATATATATATATATATATCCATATGGAGCTCGGCCGTGAAGCCTATAATCCATAGTAATAATTTTATAAAGAGAAATATCCTGGAATCATTTTTAATCTCCCACACAAAGGAAAGTAATCTCAACATTAGCCCAGGGCTGTTTTCGCTACATCAAATTTTATCACTTTTTCTAAAATCCGACTTATCTGATAGCATTAAAATGTTGTCCTTATAGGAAAACGTGCTTTGTATAAATACTGGGTGTCTTATTTTTCTTACCATTGAGTTTGAAAATGTCGAATAGACGAAAGTACTAACTCCAATCTGCCTTTTATTCAGTTTCCTTCCGTTGTACATATTCATATTTATAGTTATCACGCGCTAACTTTCGTGATATTTTCCATATATATATATATATATATATATTACAAAAAAGGGGGAACAAATTACTCTATAAAGATAGTTAATTGGATTGTGACAATTTATAATAGGACAGATTTAAGTGGGAGGAGCAAAATTAACGTTAACTCGAACAAGAGATATTAATAACCATTGAACGGGAAGTCAATTCAAAACTGGATGCAGGTGACGATTGACAGGGTGTAATCAGGGGATTACAACACAAGATCGTTTAACCTAGAAGCATGCTGGTGATCTGAGGGCGTGAGGAAGACCAACGGCACAGGTCTTCGAAAAGATACTTTAAGGAGTCCTAACGAGGAGGACTCGTAGATGTGGGTTTTGAGTACTTCTTGTTGAAGAACGAGATTTTCTCTGTTACAGATAGATGGAATCTCAAACACGAGACGGTTCTGCGGCTCGGCAGTGAGTCTCAGACGCGAAGGAACGGGAGTCTTGAAGGGAGTCCGTTGTGAGGGAGGCCACACAGTTCTCCGAGGAGAAGGTTGCTCGATAGCTTTCCTCTGAACAGGGGGCAAACTTCACGATAGAAGATCTGCTGGTGAGATCTTAGCAACGATGTATGACTCGAACAGAGGTTGCGGGACTTCGCTGGGGAACAGACAAAACGGTCTGAACGGAGGGAGGGACTGGCAGACTCTCTCACAGGACCCCTTTCCCATTCTCCAGGAGAATGGAGTTGCAATCTCGGACCCTGCGTCTGTGGTAGAGTCCTTCGTCACCTCTTTCTCTGTATTTTATTACCGGGATGCTGCTCCGTCAGCATTCAATCCGCCTCGTGATATCGTAGTCAGCTGCCAACTGGACTTTACCTCCAGAGGCGAAGGACTCTTCAACAACACGTTTACATTGAGTGAGTTGAGTTCTGCTCTTATTTCGTGCACGGAAACCGCCGCTAGTCTGGACGATGTCCCGTACGCCATTTTTTGGCATCTGAGTGAGCGAGGCATGGCCTTTCTGTTAGATTTGTTCAACAGGATATGGGTAAACGGTATCTTTCCAGACTCCCTGACCTGGCTTTTCGCAAACCGTGGAGAGATCACTATACCCCAATATATATATATATATATATATATATATATATATATATATATATATATATATATATATATATAATTGATTGTACGGGAAATAATAATATGAGTAATTAAATTTGTTGTAAAGCGTTTACGGTTTTCTTAATATTAACCGAATACTCTTATATTATGTATGTGTGTTTATATGTACATATAATCAGTGGCGTATTTAGGGGGGGGAAGGGCATTGGGCCATGCCCCCCCTCCCATCAGGGAATGGAAACCAACCCCTTACAAAATTAGCGCAGGAGGCCATGGTGGAAAAAAAACTGTTCTAAAACAAACTAATATACATCATTTCCTCTGATTTACCATCAGAATTCAATAGTAAATATGTTTAATATTCAATTACTCTCATATTTCAGACAAAAATATGCGCAGACATTAAAAAATGTCACATTTTTTCCGGCATTTTTTTCTGATCAGCCGGAAACGCCTCGCAGGGCGCAGCCATCTTGTAACGTTTTCTATCCCATAATTTCTGAACGTGAGCTCTATACGCATGTTCGCACGTGCAGAAACGCAAATTTTAAACGATTGCCTGAGAAGAAATTCGACTTGAAAAAACACCTTTTATTGCTGAAAATTTCTCCTCAAACTTGGGTGAGTAAGATTCTGACATATATCTAACATTAAGCGGCCAATATATTTTTTCCCAAACACGATGGCATGGATATGGCATGGATTTTCTAGTGCAGAAAACTTTTTTTTATTCGTACTTGTATCTTTGCCCCATCTGTAAGCACATTCAAGCCATTTTCGATTTTCTGTGAGTTATCATCAAGGCTATCGCTGTCTCGATGGTAAACAAATATGGCGTCGTATCTGGGATTTAAAATAATTTATCTCTTTAACTTTAAATCATTTAGGAGCAATTTCATGACCTGCAAAATTACAAAATTTGGTGGTTGAAATGAATAGTATCTATTTATTTCAACCACCAAATTTAGTAATTCAATGCCTATTCAAAAAAGACAGTGGATTGATAAGTTTAAGCAGGGTGTATTGACTTGGAGCTGACAAACTCTTGGTTATGAGGGTAAAGAGTTTGCTGTCAATGTATCAACATTCAATAATGGTTGGTAGATAATAAGAAATCAGTTAAGCAATTAAGACCCACAAAGAACAATAAGATTAAAAAAATGCATAAAATCTTGAAGTAAAACTCCATATAGAGCTAATTCGGCATGCATGTTCTACTGTTGATTTCAAATTTAGCTTGCGTATGTATTGGTCATGTCTGAAATTAAGCTCTTTAAAATGATATATGACTCAATGTGTTCAAATGATTTTGAAATTTTCAACTCCGCTAACACTGGTCTGACTGAAAAGTATCACGAGACCACTCACATTTATGCCAGATATCTCAGCAACCACTTTGTCTTTTCTCGAAATTCTTTTTGTATTAAACTCAATATTGTAATCCCTTGGAAACGATATATGACTCAATCTGTTCCAATGATGTTGAAATTTTGGTGAACATTGCTACTATAAAGGAACATGGAAAAAATTCCGACCTACAAATTTTTAAACAGTTTTGCTCATACGAAAGCCAAAAGTTCTTTGACAATTTGCCTAATATTGATAGAGATGACGATAACAATGATGCTAGGCATGCTTTAACCCATTTTTTGACGTTTTTTGAAAATTTTGTCATTTCTCTCTTTTTGTCAACAAATATATCGTTAATTATTCATCTTCAATATCCCTAAATAATTTTCACGTTTAGTACCTCAAAATGCACAAAAAATAACTTTTAATCAACAGCTGTCAATTACTGTCTTTTTAGCTAATTAGCTAGCAATATCTGGCAGATTTGGTATCAAAATGATCAGTGTTGAATCAGCTTTAAAGCTATTCTGAAAGTTCAATTTCATGATATTACACTCAATTTTATGAAATAACACCCCCGTATTGGTTGAAATATCACCCGATTTTGAATTCGAGCTCTCTGAGCCAATTACATGTTGTCTTTCTGATTTGTTTCAACTCTCGTCAACTTCCTGTCTCACAAGTCGCTGATTGCTGCAAATTTTCGTAGTTTTTCTGCTCAAGTAGTGCTAGTCCTGTTTTAGGGATATTAAATGCAAAGTAATACCTTTTGGACTTAGTAGAAAATAGAAATGCAAAGTCCAAAAAAAGGGTTATGTCTAATCTTAATGGACTAAATACCGCGTCTACTTTTGTCGTCGTTTTCTTTCACTTCTAACTTACATGAGAGTCCTACATATGGACCCTGAGTACTTCATTGTGTATATATACATATGTATACTCTGTATTTTTTTTTCAGTTTTACGGCTTAAATAAACATCATTCTGTCAGAATCTTATTGAACTGATGAGCCCGTACAATTCTCTCTTTCAAGCTGGTAACAGCTACATGCATATAGGGTTCTTTTTTCTAATATTCTACAGTCATCGCTTGCTTTTGATTTATGTTATTTTTATTTTCTTTCATCACAGGTCACATCCAGGAAGTCAGATGAAGAGAAGTATCGTCGATTACTTCAGGCGCCGTGAGCCTGTGACTGCAGTTAAACGAAAGGCTTCCCCAGAGTCACCTCTGGAACTTCTAGACGTCCAACTGCAAGCCAACACTATGAATCTTCTTCCTCTTCACCAACGTTAATACCGTCCACGTCTGCGTTACCTAATGGAAACTCCAGTAAACATGATATAGGAGTTATCAACTGGTTGGAGCTCCTGACGCAGAGAAACTGCGCATAATCACCATACCCCTAGGCTGCGCCATTGGATTTTCAGTGACCTTACAGCGAGCGTCAAGATGGAGGCAGAACCAGACGTAAATGTCTAGGACCACAACATCTAATCGGGCAGTATAGCATCTTCTCATATTCTGTGTCAAAACGTGGACTGTTCTGTCGCCCTTGCAGGTTTTTCCCTCCTGAAACAACCGAGGTAACCAATTGAATCGCCTGGTCAGAACACCCATAGAGAAGCTCGCTCATCTAACCAGCAAAGATGGCTATTTGTCAACGCATCTACTGACCAAATTCCATAAGGATAGTGTTGCGTGGGCAGGAGCGTTCAAAACGACGATGAACACTGGAGACATAGAGCAGTAGCTGAACACCGCAGAGGCCAAGCAGCGTGACAAAAACCGAGCTGCTCTGCAGTGGATACTCTTTTCTATAGTTTCTGGGTAGATTAGTTCTACCGCTTCGGGGTCCTTGCGATTCCGGAACCCTGTTGCTCCCTCCCGCAGGAACCGGCGCCGATATAGATTACGGCAAGGCAATTTGAGAGCGACTTTTTAGCTGATGGCGGTTTCCAACGATAAATTCTTACGGGAACATTTTACGAGCATGAGTAGAAATGTCACATACATTTCCCCCCAAGCCCAGAAGGAACTGATATCATTCATTGGAACAGTGATTCAAAAATCAATCATTCAAGAAACAAAAGAAGCCAGATTCTTCTCTCTTCTAGCGGACGAAACCACAGATGTCTGGAGAAAGGAACAGTTAACAGTATGTTTAACATTAGTTGACATTAGAAATATGATTCAACAGGGGTACGAAGGTGCCACGGCTATGTCGGGGGCAAAAATGGTGTGCAATGCTACGTGCGTGAAGAATGATCACCACAGCTACACACATGGTGTGTCCAATTCACTCAATCTATGTTTGTTAAAGGTAGGCGAGGTACCAGATATTAGAAATGCAGTGAGGTTGTTGCGCAAGATTGCGCTTTTTTTCTGTGGCTCAAATACAAGATTACTCAATCTTCAAGAAGATATCAAGGAAGAGTGTAATGAAGCCGCCCATTCGCGTCTGAAACTCCACTGCACCATTAGATGGGTGGAGCGCCAGGAAGCATTTTGCATATTGAAAGAACTACTACCCGCCATAAAGTGTCACTACACAAAATTAGCCTATGGCCACGGGCAGATTGCACCGGTAAGGCGCTACTATTCTCTCCCGCCATAGACAATGGTGGATTCTTGTTTGCCCTAGAGGTACTTGTATCGGTTCTGGAGATCATCAAGCCACTTTCCGTTAAGCTTCAGGCCGAAGACCAGGACATCCATAACGCGGTGTACATTGTCAAGGACTGTGAGAAGGTCCTGAGAAAAATGCAAATAGACGAACAAGTCTTCAGGGAAATTTTCATGCGCGCTCAAGAATTGTTTGGTGAAGAAATCCGAATGCCAAGAACGACTGACAGGCAGACGCAGAGGTCTAATCATCCGGCCAAGACACCAGAAGTTTACTACATACGTTCTATTTTCTTCTCGTACATCGACGTCTGTATACGCCAACTAGATGAGCGATTTAAATCGCACAGTGCGGAAGCATATGTGCTCAGTATGCTACTACCGGCATACTGTCAGGATTCCGAAGATTCTAGTGCCCTCATAGAATTTTCCCAGTGTACCAACAATTCCTTCCAGGACAACCAGACTGCCTGAACGCTGAATTACTGCGCTGGAAGGCGTACTGGGTGCGACAGGCGACCACGACATGTACACCCCCAAAAAGAATCGTGGATGCGGTGGTAGTTATGGCGAGTCTGGATACTTATCCCATGATAGAAACCCTTTTGCGAATTTTCGCAACCTTGCCGGTGACCACTGCGAGTGGCGAACGCTTATTTATTGCTCTGAAATTGATAAAACCTTGACTACGGTCCACCATGCACGAAGAGCGACTGAATGGCCTAGCCCATCTGTACATCAACAAGAACATTCCACTAGATCATAGTGAAATTATTGATATATTTAGCCGAACCAACCGTCGATTGGTTTTCAAGTGATACAATACAAGTGTGAAAAAACACCGCTGACCCAGGGTGAAATTAAAAGACCGCAAAGAAACTGACCGTAGATAAGATGTCATCAATTTCAGATATATTATATTTGATATGTATTTGAGTAACCAAAATGATACTAAAACCACTCCAACTCCATAAGGCCCAGCATAAGCTTTGTTTCATGCCTTTTTAACTTCAACAAGCTTATTATATTTAAATACACATTACTATTAAGTGATTTTTAGATGCAGTACCCGAATAGTGCTGCACGATCTATCTCACTAGGTTTTAATGGTTGAAAAGCATTTTTGGAATCTGTGCTTTGTTGTAGTTCATGAAAAAGCTTAGTTTGTTGATGAAAAATTATATTTGATTTTTTAGACTTACCTATATAGGATGTTCTCAATTGTTTAATGAATGTTCATAGGGGTTTATGCTTGTATGTATAGTATTTCCTGATTAAATTTTCCATTTTTCTGTGGAATTTCATTAAAAACTATTCCAGTATATGATTTTGATTCGAAAATACCCCCAGATTGCTTCTTTGGTAATCTAGTTTTACAAACTTTCCGGGGTAGAACCCTCGGATCCTCCTCTAGTCACGCGCTCGCCTGTCAAGTGGTTGGCCAATATTTCCCCCCCCCCCCCCTTCCCTTCTACGCTACTGATTGAAAAAGAAACGAAATTGATGATGTGAGTAATTTAAATTTAATGATGTGTCATTCTGCAACCTAAGAAAATAAGGATTGTCATTCTGCAACCTAAGAAAATAAGGATTGTCATTCTGATGTGTGAAAATCTTGCTTGGAAGTTTGTCAAATTTAGGATGGATGTTGGCTTCCTTTGATGGTAGGGATACGTTCTGAGATATGCTCAGGTGCGAGGAAAACGACACCAAGTTTTAAAGTTTTCCCGGAGGAGGCTTCCCCGATTCATATGACATCCCCTCCCCTTCAACGGAATCCTGGCTACGCCACTGCATATAATCCTCATAATATTTTTGAATTTAACTTGTTTTAATACACATTATATTTGTCATCCATATAAAAAGAAAACCTTTCTTTCTCATAGAAAATGCAAGATTTGTCATATGGACTGACTTTAAAAAACCTGTTCCTTCGTCTACTAGAGTCAATTTTATTATAAAACGCGTTACTAACCTAATTTTGTGCATAAACTTAATTTAATTATAGCTTATAAATAGTGTTGAGAATAAAGGAGCTATAAAAGGCCTAAATTACTGTGGGGTAGGTCTTTTATACATATGTGGTTAGACAAGGTGACTGTTATTCTCAGGTGACTTTTTCGATCTGAATAAAAATGTATACTGCATGCCCATGTCAGTCCTAAACAGAGTTGGATCAAATACTGATTTTTATAAGTCAAATACAAATACTTTTATTTCTGAATTGAAAAATACCAATACAAGTACTGGTTGAAAAAATACAAATAAAAATACAAATACTCTTGTTCCAGATTTCAAAATACTCTTGAAATTATACCAAAAAACATAAACAGATACTTTTTTTCACTCAAGTTTACACTTTACAAATCATAATTGAATTTTATCATCATTAATGCCCGGAAGGTTTCCGGGCCGAGTTTTCCTCCCTCATGAGTGTAAGAATTGCCGGCCTTGCTAAACACCCTCTCAGATGGTGCCGGCACTGCACAGCACCCTAGAATATTCTTGGCGAAATTATTCAAGATTTTGAAGCTTTTTGTATCACGCCAGTACCTCAGTGGGTTGACATCAAAATGCAGAACACCTTCTTCTAGGTACGTTTCAAGTTCTACCATCACCACTGTAGTGTCGTTTGTTGATGCACTTGCCATCATTTGACCAGCTGGAGGCATGTGGGCTAAAAGACAAGGTCGTTTTGCACTCACGCTAGCCTCATCTTGATTCATGCTCATGGAGACGGAAAGGTTCACTCTCTTGAATTGCTTTCTTATTTCAAGGTCGATTGAATTTACTCGGTAAGAATTATGTCCACAATCCTCGAAACCTTTTACTTTTGCATTTCCTACATGACATCCATGCCAGCTTAAACCTGGGGTGCATGAGAGCTGCGGCAATGACATCAGTCCTCAAAAGAAATGGATGCAACCTCTTTTTGATAGAAGACTGTAGTGCATTTGAAAAGTTAAAACAGTAGATCGGTTCACTTTCCGTGAATAGTTTGAGGCTGTGCTCAAGGCCAAATACAACTGGTGCGAGGCAAGAAAGTGAAACCATGTTTTTTCCTTCCATTTGCTTCATCGACTCAGGGAACGGTTCCAAAACTTGTATCACTTCTTTCAGCATTGCTATTTCCATTCCTTTCAACTCTTTTACAATTCAGTTCGATCCTAGGAGACGAATAGCTGATTTAAAAAAAAAAAAAATTAAGAGCTCATCTGGCGACTGCCTACTTGGGCATTAGTCGCCGTATTAAAACTGGCCTAGTTCTAGGCTACTTTAAAATAAAATTAAAGAGACGAAAAAAACACCTCAAAAAGGAGAAAGGAAGCAAGCTCCTGCGTCGGGGGAGGTCCCCCCGGCGCAGGAGCGTGCAACCTAAAGGAAAAAAAAACAAATGCAAAAAACAAAACAAAACAAAAAAACAAACCCTGGTTAAATAATAGGGAGAAGGCCGGCATCCCCCCCAAAAGTCAACAGGTCCACCAGTCAATGTGCACGCACTCGTCCCGAGTACAAGGGACAGGCGGTAGCGACCCCGCCCATCTCGGTACCGGGACAGGTAACGTGTGCGAAGATCACGCAGACTGGGTCATTCGACAAGAATGTGCCGAACAGTCTGGGGGACGACGCAGTCGTCGCAATAGGGCGCAGGCAAGCGCCTCATCAAATAGAGATGCGTCACACGAGTGTGTCCGATTCGGAGACGACAGAAAGCGACCTAAAGCCGTCTCGGCATTGCAGGATAGGTCTATGGGTCAGTCACGGTGCAATGGCACGCAACTTTAAGTTCTCTTCGCCCTTCTCCCTTCTTCTTTTCCAAGCAGTCCGAAGAGCTGCCCGTATTCCTGCCATGTAGTCGGTGTGAGGAATAGCGAAACGCTGGTCCGGTCGCAGAGTCCTCGCGGACTCTTTGGCACCCTCATCGGCGCGCTCATTCTTTGCAATTCCTACATGTCCAGCAACCCAGCAGAAGATAATCTCGACATCTGCCCGGCTTGCCATAACCGTGGCGTCCCGGATACCGCAAACCAGGGGATGCGGAGATTCCAATGCACCGAGAGCACTTAGGGCGCTTTGTGAGTCGTATAGATCACAATCCGGTCTCCGAACTGGGAAGGGCGCGTAATCTCCCGTACCGAGTGGTGTATTGCCACCAGCTCGGCCGTGAAGACAGACGCAGCGCCTGGCAGAGCCCCGCAAACTTCAAACAGAGGGGATACAGCGTGGAAGCCGACCCCCTCTTGGGACTTGGAGCCATCCGTATACACTGGCACCGTTCCACGTGACACGAGGAACGGCTCCAGTAAGGTCGAATGCAATACTCCCGGCGCCGTACAAGCTTTGGGAGTAGATGCGTGGCGACAAATAGCCAAATGTGGTACCCTCCAGGGTGGCGTCCTGGGCAAAGCCAGGGGCGCCACCGGCCCGAGAGCTATATCTAGCTCTCGGAGGAGTTTCCTGGCCTAAAACCCAAAGGGCTTAGGGTATGACTAGCGTCTCTCGGCGGCATAGGCACCATCGAGATCAGCTGCGGATGCAGTGAGAGCTGTTGGCGACTGAGGGAGGCGCCAGGCTCATGCGTACAGGCGAGTGATGCACTGCACGCGGCGCAGAGCGAGTGGCATCTCCCCAGCATCGACCAACAGGCTCTCAATGGGGGAAGTGCGAAAGGCACCGGTCGCAAGGCGAAGGCCGGTGTGGTGGATCGAATCCACCTTCCGCAATAAACGCTCGGCTGCGGAGCATAAAACTCGCATCCGTAGTCGAGCTTCGAAAGAACAAAGGATCCATAAAAAAGTAGGGAAGTAGCCCTATCAGCGCCCCAAGCGCTGAGCGTCACGGAACCCAGAATGCCTATGGCGCGGGTACAAGAGACCCTAAGGCTGCGAATATGAGTCTCCCAGGTGAGGCGTCGGTCGAATACAAGACCGAGGAAACGGTGCGACTCCACCACATCCAGGCGCACCCCATTAAGAAACAAATCTGGGTCGAGGTGAAGCCGTGGATGGCGACAGAAGTGCACCACCTTAGTCTTGGCCAAAGAAAACCGAAACCTGTGCGCTTCGGCATAACAAGAGACGCGGTTTGATGCCTGTTGGAGCCAACGTTCCAGAGTTAGCATCTGTGCATGCCAAAAGAGATCGAAAGGTCGTCCACGTAGAGCGTAGCGAGAACATCTTTCGGCAGCACCGAGGTGATGCCGTTGATGCTCAGGGCAAAGAGTGTGAAAGTGAGGACACTTTCCTGCGGGACACCCTCTTTCTGCTCCTTTGGCTGGAGAGGGCTCCCCCCACCGGTACGCGGAATCGACGATTTCGCAAAAATTCAGATATTAACATTGGGATGCGTCCCCTCGCCCCCATCGTGTGGAGAGTCTCCATGATACCGTATCGCCATGCGGTATTATAAGCCTTCTCCAGATCTAAAAACACCGTGGCGTAGTGCTGTCTACGAAGGAAAGCCTCGTAGACGGCATTCTAACTCACAGTAAACTTGTCGTTGAAGGGTTCTCCGCCTCTGGAGGTAAAGTCCAGCCGGCGGCCTTCACCGATCTCACGACGTGCATTAAATGCTGGCGGAGCAGCATTCTGGCTAGAGAATGCGGAAAAATTGGTCGCAAAGGATTCCACCACGGACGCGGGGTCCGAGATTGCGGTCCCATTCTTCTGGAGAATGGAAGGGTGAGACCTGCGAGAACTTGCCTCGAATCCTTTTGACTCGTTTCCACACTTCTGCTAAATGGGTATTCCCGTTAAGTGAAGACACTTATGCTCGCCAAGAAGAGCGGTGGGCGTGCTTTGAAATATACCGGAACCTAGCCCTAGCCCGACGAAATTCAGCGACAGTGAAATCGTTCGGGCGGCGCTTATAGCGCATGTAGGCATAACGCTTCTGTTTGAAGGCCGTCTCACACTCGGCCGACCACCATGGGAGTGGTCGGCGTGCAAAATGGCCAGACGTCCTAGGAATAGTAGTCAGGCCCACAGCGATGAGGTTGCCGGAGAAGAACTCAACGGCCTCATCTACCGACCTAAACTCCTCGACTGAAATAGAGAATTCAGTCATTTCCTGAAATGCAGGCCATCACGCCCGCGCCAAGCACCACCGAGGTGGGCTCTCAGGCGGCAGTTGCCCTGAAAATGATATTTGAATGGGAAAGTGATCACTACCATGGAGGTCAACGACCCGCCCCCCCCAATCAAAATCAGGCTGTGCATCCGAAGAGCACAAAGATAGATCAAGGCAAGAAAATGAAGCGATTCTCGGACAAGCTTTTCGATCAGATCGGCAAGGACCTGTCCACTGGGATTTATTGAGTAATCTCCCCAAAGAGGATGCCTGCCGTTGAGATCTCCAAGCAAGAGAAAGGGCATCGGCAACCGCGCCACGACGCGGTGGAAGTTCCCCGCGTCGAAGTCAGCTGACGGTGGAATGTACGCAGAAATGATAGTATACCTCCTATCCAGGTGCATCTGCACAGACACTCCCTGAAATGAGGTATCTAAAGAGAAAGGAAGATCGGAGAAATCATGCCGGGTGTAAACCGCGCATCCCCCAGCCCGGCCATCCGGTGGTGGTGGGGTCGCAAGACCCTTATACCCCAGGAGGGAGGGCAGGGGGCACGCGCCCAGCATGGTCTCGTGCAAAAAGATAGCTAACGGGGAACGGGACGAGGCGAGCCTCCGTAGCTCCTCCCAGTTGGCCCGGAGTCCACGGCAATTCCATTAAAGGAATAGGCCCTCCAGGCCTAGCTCGGAGGAGACGCGGGGGCCCTACTCGAACAAAAGACCCTCACGGGAATGGCGGTACGCTTCCTGGAGGCAGAACCCCGGGCGCTGTTTGCCGTTCAAAGCGCTGAAGGCGCCTTTGCCTTCGAGGACTTATTGGGGAAGGTTGGGCTCGCCATGCGAGTCTTTTCCTTCCTCCGCCTCGAAACCTTAGGTGGGCGTTGCGGCTCCGGAGGCGGGGGGCTCTCTTTTCGAGGAACCACCGTCTCCGAGCCACTCGCTCCACCTCTAGGCGCTCCACCTCTAGGCATGGGCGAAGGAGCCGAAAAACCTTTGTTGCTGTCCTCCTTTCGGGGAACAGCTTTAGGAACCTCGGATGATGGCCTGGCGACCAACTTTAGGGGTTCTGCCTCCTGTGAGTCTAACGACTCAGTGGAGGCGCGTGGCCGTTTCGCCTTACGGGAAACGGCCACGCTGTGGGAAGATTGGAGAGCCCTGGTTTTAGCCGGGGCTGGGTGTGAACCCTTTTTGCCGCTAGCTTTACCAGGGAAGCTCCCGGGTTGAGTAGAGCCCACAGAAGGGCTCCCAATGGGCGCGGAAACAATCGTGCTCGTTGGCCTGGATGGCCCAGGAGTAGAGGGTGCCTTTATAACTATGTAGGAATATGACGTCCCAGGCAGAGCCAGGGGTGCCAGAACCAAGTCCTTAGCCTCACGGAATATGAGTCGATTCCGGGCTTGAACGGCCAGGATTTCTTTATCAAGGAGATAAGCACCACATTGCTTCGAAGAAGGGGGTTGCGGCTCTCCGCAATTAACACACTTGGCCACACATGGTTAAGACTTATAGCTTGAGGCCTTGGAACAATTTACACAGACTTCGGGTGACCCCGACTTTGCACGTCTACAAGAACGATTCGTATGGCCGAGGCGGTGACAGTAATAGGACCGCCGCGGCAGTGGCACGAAAGCCTTCACGCGGTAGCGGTACAAACTGGCACGCACCGACTCAGGGAGCTTGTCACAGTCAAACGTGACGAAAAGTGTAGGGGTGGGTCTCGAGGCCCCTCCCTGTATTCTCATCACACGTTCGACCTTGACCGCCCCATGGTCGGCCAGCTCTAAGTTGATGTCCTCTATGGAGTAGTCAACGAGTTTCCTCGCATAAACTACTCCTTTTACAAAGTTCATGGTAGAGTGCGGCGTCAAACTCACCAAGGTGCCATGAAGTGTCCGAAGAGCACTTATCTTGGCCACTTCGGCGGGATTCGCCGCATTCGCCAGAAGTCTCCTGTCCGAGAAACATGTCACCTTCGGCTCTCTACCAATTACACTAGCTAATCCTCTCTTCTAATGGATCATGTTGCCCTTGGACAAAATGCTGCCATCAGTGGAGCGAATGACGAGGAAGCGTTTGAAGCCAGTGGGCTCGAAAACGCACGGTAACCTCTGAATCAGGGGCCCCAATGTCATCGAGACTCCGCCCTCTGCGCTTTTGCTCTTAGTCAGGGGCTCCGCAACCGAGGGGGAAGAGTGGTCGGATTTGCCGATCTTGGCTTGGTCGCTTGCCAGAGTGGCAGCAGACCCATCCTTCCCCGCAGTCCCCGCGGATGAAGAGGAGCCCCGAGTCTTCTTTGTCTTTTTGGTCTTAGTCTTTTTCTTTTTTGGAGAGGAGGGCGGGGAATGAACCCACCTCTCACCTCCGCCGGCAGAAGCCCCTAGGCCATATGGACTGGCCTCAGCCAGGTCCTTCTCCGAAATGGACAAGGTCCTGGTGGTCGCAGGGGCACCGGTCGGAGGAGATCCCTCCCCTCCTTGTACTGCCTCAGAAACCCAAACCGTTTGAGGAGGACCTTGCATAGGGGCGGATTTGGGTTCAATGTTTAATGCCAAGCCCGGATTATCCCCCATGGACGGCCCTACCCTCTGAGGCTTGGTTTACTCAAGGACCATTTCTATCACAGGAGGGGCCTCCAGTTGGCCATCCCCTCCCAGGACATCGAGGTCCCCTTGGCAGTGTCGCCAGTCTTGTGCGGGGAGGCACAGGCCTTGACCCCGGCAAGGTTTAAAATTCTTGCCAGCAGGTCTTTTGAGGGAAGCGACCGAAGGAGCCTGGCTTCCCGTTCCCCCCCTATGGGGGTTTGCCTTACCAAGCCTCTTACACGAGGGGCGGTTGGCAATGGGCTGCCTGCTGGCTTTCTCTGCAGTCCCCTTAGAAAAAAAGGAGGGACTTCCGCTGGAAAAAGGGAGGTGCCCGAAAGCACCTCAAGAGAAGGAAGTGAGGGGGAGTCCACTACACCCGTAGGCGTAGGAGAGGAGTAAGCCTCCTCTCCAGTTAAAGAAGTATGGAGGGTCCCCTGCACAAGCACAAAGGGGGGAGCCCTCCATTTTTACGTTGGAGCTGCCCGAGGGCGGCTCCGTCGATGGAACAGGGAAAGTTGAGGGTTGTTTTTTTTTGGTTGTTCATCTATGGGCATGGTGACCATATTTGTTTCAAGGGATGCAATCGCTCATCACCTCTCGCAGTTGTCCGCACTGCAAGAGGTGCTTACAGACCTGGCAGAGCCAGGCGCTGCCATTTGGGACCACCCCTCCCGCCTGGTGGCCTGGCAGTCCATCGGCATGGCGGCTCCACCTTAGACGCGGTGTAAAACTGAGTGTGAAGAAGAAAGGAAAAGGGATGTGAGGAAGGTATGGGTGGGTATTAAGCAGGTTGTTAAAAAAACCCTATTCCGAACCGGAGCTCAGGGGTTAGGAAAAGTTGTCCCCTCCTCCCTCAGCCTAGATCCGGGACGGTTGGCTTAAGAAGAAGGTCAGCATCTACCCTGTTAAATTAGAGGCTGAGCATTGAAAGTTGTGGGAGAGGTTGTATGAGAAGCGACGAAGTAGGGAAGAAATACAGGCTATCTGAAAGGAGGAAGAGAGGCTAAGCTGGGGCCGGACGGAGCGCTGGATCCCGTCAGCACCACGGCAAGGATGGCAAATCGCCTCGCCCCTTACGGAGGACGAATATCTGAGTTAACTCCGTCGGTTTCCTTGAGAACTGACTTAATTAAGCATTGTCAGTAGAGAGTTCCATCTAGTAGCGTTGGCAGACTGCAATGAAACCACAATCTTTTCCAAGAACGGTGCTGCCACAGTAGATCGACGTATTGCAGCTACAATACTACAGCACCTGTACATCACAGTTGCAATTGCACTGTTTCTGATACTTGGATCATTGAAGACATCTCGTATGCAGAGTTGTTGTCTGTGTGCAAAGCAACTGGACCGCTTCGGTGGAAGAAGGGCGAGCACCTCTTTCAGATCAAGTTCTTCTTCCACAATATCAAGGTCAGTAGTTTCTTCATTTTCACCGCTACTTTCATTCCTTACTTCATTTCCATATAATCCTGGTAGATAGGCATCAAATGTTCTCACCATAGACGAGGCATTGTCTGCAACCACCTTCCTTACCTTGCTACAAATTCTGAATTTAGTGATTATAACCTGATATGCTGTAGCGATGTTCACAGCTGTTTGCCGTGCTATAAACTGATCGCAAGCAATGACGCGCGACTTTAGCTCACATGATGAGATGATGAACTGTACAGTGACAGAAAGAAACGATATCATTTTCCGATTCGTCCAGAGATTCAATGTCAGGCACATACGATTGAGATGTTTGAAATCTTTCATCATTTGCGACTTGATATCTTTCGCTCTCTGCAGAAGTAAACTTTTTCTAAGTGTGGTTCTGCTTGAAAACATGAAGCATGGTTCTGCTTCGTGCAGAAGAGCGCTAAATGTATTACTTTCAACAATACCCAAAGGCAGTTGGTCCCATGCGATGGAGTCTAAGAGTTTCTCTACTATAAATTGTTGTTTGATGTGATTAACGTAAATCTTTCTCTTGTACAGGTTTGACTTTCAAGAACGAGGTCATTTGGTCTGTGAAGGTGACGCAGAGCTCTCACGCTTCTTCTTTTCCTCTGCAGCTCTCAAGGTCTCATATTCATCATACTGAACTTTGTGAACTATTTTGAGGTGGACAACTAGGTTAGATGTTGCCTTCGTTGCTGCCGAATACGACTTTTTGCATTGCAAACAGTTGGCTATGAAATTCCTGTCAGTAGACTTAACATTGACAGAATAAAACTTTGCCAGTGCAGCTGAGAGTTGAGGTATTTGTACGGCGTCTAGGACCTCCTTATCCCCGATTGAAGGGTCATCTGGTAAAACAAAGTCTTCGTTATCCATCTGCAAAGTGAAAATTGAGAAGTGAGAAGCGATTAAAGTTCACGTAGTTATTATTTAGTAGATTCAAATATTGTAGATTCAGATTTTATATATTTACTGTTTTTTTCAAGTACTAATTCAATAGAAGGTTATATAATAAATATGAGCTATATTTAAGTTAAATTTAGATTATATTTTAATTCCTAATTTATTATAAATAAACATATATACTTCTTTTTTTTTAAATTTACCTTATCATAAATCATATACCTGGATACTAAAACAGAATGTTAAGAAATGAAAAAAAAACCCTAAAAGTAAAAATGAAACATCACAGTAAAGAAACAAAAGTTAAAGTGGTTAATAACAAATATAAATAAAATAAGAGCAAGTTAAAAACCCCTATAAAACCTTAAGGGAAACCCTCTCCCCCCAAAAAATAACAATAAAATAAAATCACCAAAGAAAATAATGATAATAAAGTGGTTAAAACAAACACAAACCTAATAGATTAAAAGTAACTCAAAAATATATACAAATATGTTTGAAAAGGAAAGAAAAAGATGGAGAAACCGGTTGATTATTAAATTTAACTAGTACTTTAAGTCATTAGCCTTAAAATTAAACTTAATAAAAGAGAAACAGAAAGATAAATCAATGAGTTAACTCAAGAAATTATCTCTTTCAATAATTAAACATTCAATTAACACACATAATATTATTATGTGTGTTATTATTATGATAATAAACCCACCGAACAAGGGAGAGAAAATATCCCTTTCACAGCACTAAAAAATAAAGACTGAATGAGAGTACGCCGTTCACGCGCCTTATAAACTACGTTCGAGAATGTTCTAGAAAACTATCATGCGCTCGCGCGACTCACGCACTCCGCGCGTACCAAGTTTTATAATTATCCGTAAATCATGGTTCTCTCTGACTTTCAGTCTCTCTCTCTCTCTCTCTCTCTCTCTCTCTCTCTCTCTCTCTGAGTGTTTACATATCCTCCCAAATGGCTTAGACTCGAAATAAAAATACAAATACAAAATACTTTTTTCTCTGGATGCCAAAATACAAATATGAATACATAAAGATTGTATTTAAATACAATTCAAATACAAATACAATTGTATTTGATCCACCCCTAGTCCTATATTTTAAAGGAATTGATCTTTTTCACAGTCAACATAAATTAAAAGAACTATAGAAATATTATCATTATTGAATTCTCTCCTATGGATTACTCCCAATAATATTTTGCACAATTTTAAAACTTTTCTGATAAATTATTTACTAATAACGAAGCTTTTAATTTTTACAATAAAAATATAGTTGCATAACATACTAGAAAATAAGGAACTTAAAGTGTACCGAAAAAATATAATTTATGGACTATAATCTATTTTGTCCCACAATTATTTTTGCCTGAATTACGCGTTCATCCACCACCTCTGCAAAAGAGATATTGGATGGCCTGTGGAGAGCATGGCCCTGGAATATAAATTGCTCCGGCAAAGTCCCTCGCAGGAATAAGGATATTGTATCAAATGTTCACGCGTATATATATATATATATATATATATATATATATATATATATATATATATATGACATTACATTATATCAATGCCATATTATATCTATGGGAGAGGGACCAATAACTTAAAGGCGAACCGACAAGGGACGGAACACCACGAGTTTCGAAGCGCGGAACAGCGAGAAAGAGTGCAACGAGGTCAGGCAAAATTTGGGCAATGGCAAAGCTCAAGGTTATTTAAAGAGGCATGTACAAAAATATAATTTTATTTACATTAAATAGGGGAATTAATGGGCAAAATTACATTTGTAAACGAGGGGGGAAATGCTGAGTTATGCATCAGACTATGAAGTTAAAAATTAATGTATTACAGAAGGAGACTATTCAAATGGGGAGGATTAACTCAATTGAGTTGCTGAAGGAGAAGAGGGGTTGGCTTACAGAGGATTCCGGGTAAGACTTCAGGGTAAGGCTTCACGGATGTCTTCTATAATTGCCCTCGAAATAAACGTGAGGCGAGGGCACTCGGAGCTTCTGAGCGGGAAGTTAAGGTGATGACGGTTCTCTAAAAGGGAGGGGGAGCGGTAACGTCCGGTCCAGGGGAGAGTATTTCGGTCACCTGAAAACGAGGGGCAAACGAGGAGGGCTTCGACAGGAGTTGATGAGTGGAGTCGGAAAAATCGCTCGGTAGCGATCGTCAAATAGAATTACCTCAATGGCTCGGGCTAATTCCAACACACAAATAGTTGAGCCGTGACTTTGCTTTGTTGTTAGCACCTGACTTGGAACTAGGGGAATCTTCTTGGGTCCGGGCGAGACTCCTCAACTCTGTGTCTCCCACTTGGAAGACGAGCCCTATAGATTTCTGAGGCTACCCCCGCGGGGGTGGGGGAACAGCGCTACTCTCGAATGGCCTCGAATCTTCACGCTGAGGCGATTCTAACCCGCGAAAAGGTGGTCCGTGGTGGACGCGGTTCGAGGCTAACGCTTGTGGATGGGGGGGATGGGAGGCTTACCAATTTAAGCCTAACCAAATTCTAGAATCTTCTCCAGCGTATGGCCATCACTTCCGTGCTGGAAAAGAAATTCCATGTGGAATTCCCCCCCAATATATAATAGTAATATGCAGAGCCAGAAGTAGATGGAAATAGACATTCATTTGCTCTCAGACCTTTCCTTCCAAACATTGGAACATCTTTAGTGAATTTATTAGAGTGAAGTAAAGCTACTCAATTTAGGAACGTACATAAAAAAACAAAAAAAACAGGAAAAAACACTAAAAAACACTGAAAAAACAAACAAGCTTAGGGCACATCAGATAAAGTCAAAGAAGCAATACTAAAGTTAAAATATGACAAAGTATAAAATTAAAATATTAAAAGAACAGAATGCGTTAATGATATACACAGTATTTTAAGAATATAGTGGTTCTAGGAAAAAAAATGAAAAGGTGAACGACAAAGGAGCATCAAAATGATTTGGTAGGTTGTAAGGTTAAGGTTTCCGCGAACCAAGCTAATTTCTACAATTGTTCGATCTCGCTACGATGTATATATATATATATATATATATATATATATATATATATATATATATATATATATATATATATATAAACTGGTCAGGAATTAAACAGAAAGCCGTGAATTCAGATATCAATGAAAATTTGGTGACAGTGTCTGCAAAAGGGATTAAGACGAGACAGATGTCGCCGCGTCAGGTCTTATAAAATTTATATCAAGAAGCGTCAACTTTGCGTGCCATGGATCCATGACCACGGGACAAGGGATTAACGTCAGTAGAGGAAATACCGCCCTGTGGGCAGAGCTAAAGAAAGCGTGCCCTGGAGGCAGGAAGAAGCCACGCCTTTCTCCTGCCCAACTTATAGAATAAAAATGTAAAACGTATACTCATTCTTGATTTTAACTCACGATCTCAGAATCGCCCCGTTATTAATTACGTTTTCTTTTGCGTAGCAAAGCTCCCGTCTTAACTGCCTAAGTCTTATTTTGCTTACTCTCGCTTCACTGACCGGTAATAAGAAAATTACCTGATCGTACTCTGTAAACGCGAGCCTCATTTTTATCTTGCTTGTTTGTTTTGTTCGTTTTAGAATTAACCTTTATTTTTTTAACGTTATTCCTCTCAGTCCTTTCTCGATCAACAGCCTTCAGTAAGCCCAACCAAGCCGATATATTAATCTCGTATCTTTGGTTTCTCCATTCACCCTATAAAGTGGTGACCCTTGCGTCACCAAAGAAGGCATCGAAGAATCTGACTCTGCAAGCAACCATCAGACAGGACAAGGCAGATTTATTCTTTAATGAATCAGCAGTCTCAGGATGGTTTCGCATTGTGGAAGCGCAAATCCACATTTCTGATTTAAATAAGGAGGAGACCAAGTTCCTTCATGTATTAGCCTTACTTCCACCTGAGACTGTTGACCCTTTGCCGGCAGCCATCTTGGATGATCATAACCGAAAAAGGCTGAAAACGGAAGTAATCGCCTTTGCGAAAAGATCAAGCCTGAGCTATTCGAAAAGCTAATAGAACTCTCCGCACTCACAGGCCGGACGTCGATAAATCTT
Organism: Ceratothoa steindachneri; assembly: GCA_963969495.1. Classification (NCBI taxonomy): domain Eukaryota; kingdom Metazoa; phylum Arthropoda; class Malacostraca; order Isopoda; family Cymothoidae; genus Ceratothoa; species Ceratothoa steindachneri. The sequence continues at coordinate 118,887,671 of OZ018326.1, forward strand.
AAAGAACTGCGAAAAACTGACAAGGAGTTACAAGGAAAGAAAGCATCTTAGGAGACCTTATAGGCCATTCAAAGAGGAAACCTTTGGACTAGCAATCGAGCGGGCACATGGCTGCTCAATTGTTTTGCTTCCCTAAACGGCCACTTTTCAAGACTTTGTCTAGTCTTGACTTGAACTGGTCAACAGATTCACTGTTGACAACTTCCTCTGAAAGTGCGTTCCACTTACCGCAGATACTGTAGGTGAAAAAATTTCCACACAGATTGCGGTTGTAACGCTTCAGTTCAAGTTTGAAGCCGTGATTGCACGTTCTATTCTCACTCAGTGTGAAAATATCCTGGTAGTCAACATTGTCGAACCCTCGAAGTATTTTGAAAACTTCGATGAGCTGACCACGCAGTCTACGGGTTTCCAGTGAGAACAGATCTAATTCCCTTAGTCTATCCTCATAACTTTCATGTTGGATTGGAGGAATCAGCTTAGGTGCCCTGGCTTGTACGCGTTCCAATCTCGCGATGTCCTTACGAAATGAAGGACTCCAAAATTGTACGGCATACTCCAGGGGCGGTCGGACAAGTGAGTTGTACAAACACAGTACAATCTCCTTGTTCCGATATCCAAACTAGTGTTTTATATAACCTAGCATCCTTTGGGCCTTTTTCTCCGCCTCAATGCACTGTTTCGAAAACTTGAGGTCACTAGTGATTGTTACACCCAAGTCCTTCTCAGTGTCGGTGGATTCAATAGCAGTGCCCTTAAGAAAATACTCAGATTGGGGGTTTCTGTGGCCAATATGCATCACTTTGCATTTGTTCACGTTAAAAGGCATTTGCCACGTGTCCGACCACTCTCCAATCTTCCCAAGATCTTCCTGCAGGCGGGCAGTATTTCCATCCTTTGCAACGTTCATACCAAGCTTGGTATCGTCGGCAAATTTGGAAATCTTGGCAACCATGTCACCGTCCATGTCGTTGATGTAGATAATGAATAGTAGTGGTCCAAGGACAGAACCTTGAGGCACCCCGAGAGTAACGGGCACCTACTCAGAAGCCTGTCCATTTACCGCCACCCGTTGCTGTCTGCCACTTAGCCAGTTCTCGATCCAGCCGGCTACTTTTCCGTCTATGCCCAGCGCTCGCACTTTCCGGAGAAGGCGGCGGTGTGGTACCTTATCAAAGGTTTTTTGAAAGTCTAAGTACACCACATCCACCGCCTTGTCCCGATCATGCTCACTGAACACGAAGTGGAAGAATTCCACAAGGTTCGTCAGGCATGACCGTTGCCTTCAGAAGCCGTGCTGGGAACTCCTCAGTAGCAGGTTTGACTCTAAATACGACGTCATTTTGTCCACCATCATGCTTTCCATGAGTTTACCGACTATCGAAGTCAGACTGATAGATCGGTAGTTTGACGGTTGGCTTCGGTCTCCTTTCTTGGAGATAGGAGTCACCTCCGCTTTACGCCAGTCTCTAGGAACGCATTCGGTCCGGATTGACATTTTGAAGATTGCGCTCAGGTTGTCGTGACACTTGATCGCGCACTTCTTTCAACACTTTAGGTAGAAACCCATCCGGGCCAGGTGACTTATTCGTCATTAGGTCACTGATCTTCTTTTTTATTTTCCCTTCGGTGAAGTCCATATCCTCCAGCTTTTCCTTCGAGTAGGAATTCATTGGCTGGGGGATGGGCTTAATTCTTCAGTAAACACTGAAGAGAAGTAGTCGTTGAGGAGGTTAGCATTTTCTGCATCTAAGTGCTTTAATGCCCCCTCCTAATTTCTCAAAGGGCGAATCGTTCGACGGATTGGTTTACGGCTGTTCACATATCCAAAAAACTCCTTGGGATTCTCTTTACAGAGTCTCGCCACTCGGAGTTCCTCAGACCGCTTAGCCGCCCTTATGCTGGACTTCACTCTCCTGGCTAGCCTCCGGTATTCGTCCAAGCCACCCGAGATCTTCGATTGCCGGTACACAGTTCTCTTCTTCCTAAGCAGTTGGCAGATTTCTCGATTAAACCACTTTGGTTGAACAGAAGACCGAAGGGGACATTTCAGAGAGATGAAACGCGATTGAAGACTCATGAATGTGGTTTTGAAACTGTTCCACGAGTCTTCAACAACATCGCACACTTCTAGCCTCGCGTCAGTCACTCCAGCACAAAGATCTGCAAAGTCTGCTCTTTTCAAATCGAGTTTCCCCGATTTACTAGTTGCAGGCCCTGCCTTCGGGACTTTGAATACAAATCTAATTAGTCGGTGGTCACTGTCACCGAGCTCTTCGCCAACAGAGAGGTCCTCAACGATGTCATACTTAGAGGTGAAAACCAAGTCAAGGATATTGTTTCCTCTTGTTGGCTCTCTTACCCATTGAGTGAGGAACTCATTGTTCGAGAACTCCAAGAGTAGTGCGTTCTCGCCACAGGGTTTTCTGTTTTTTCAGTCAACTTGTGTGTTGAAATCATTCATGACAATACGCACTCTGTCTTCGACAAGTTCTCCTAGTAGCTAGTACAGATCTCTGTCTTTTTCAACGAGTTGGGCAGGAGGTCTATAAAGCCCCAGGGTCCTGTATTTGGTAGGACCTTTCTCTAGGTCAACACCTAGTAGTTCATGGTCGGATACGATGTTGCAATCTGTCGAGTTGAGAGTATCCTTGACATACAACATCACACCACCACCCTCTCTGTCTGGCCTATCTTTCAGGAAGAGCTGCTAACCGGGAATCGTGAATTCACCTTCAAAATTTCGGCTTGAGGTTTTTATCCACGACTCCGTTATGACCACCATCTCAGGTTCCTCTGTTACAACGAGGCCACGGAGCTCAAAAAACTTATTCCTGATTGACATCGTATTGAACAGAAGAACTTTGAGGGAGTGCCCTAGTGTAGGACTCCGTACGCTCTTCCGTTTCCCGGCTTCTCTGTTTTCGTGGTCACACCCTTTTTGACGACTTCCGAGAAGGTCGTTCCAGGAGTGACACGAGCGCGCTGGCGCACGCCCGCTTTTGCTCTGTTTCGAACGCTCCTTTATGTGCGTTCCACGACAGCTTGAATTAGGTTGGCGAGAAAGGCCTTCAATTTAAAGGAGAGATGTACCCCGTCCCTTTGGTAGAGGTCGTCTCTACCGATAAAGGTACGATAGGGGTCCACGAAGAAGACTTCTTCTGCCGTGCAGAAATCCGCCAACCTCCTGTTTACTGCGACGTTTCTTTCGTGAGCGGTTCGGGATGAACCTCTTCACGGAAGCATCCCAACCACCACACGTTTGCGGGTTTTAAGCCCTATGTCATCCACGGCTCCCATCACCGTTTGGATTGTCTTACCACTGAGGCCATCCTTACCCCCTCTGAGGTAGAGGTCGTTGCCGCTCACCATCAGAGCAACAACTGAATTCTCAGAAATCTGAGCTTTCTCTGCCTCTACTCTGATGTTGTGGTTACCCCATCCTGACAGGCAGCTTACCTTCATGCTAGTGCGAAGGCGGGCAGCTAGCAGTGGCTGCAGATCCCGTGTTTGCGAGTCACCAATGAGGGTGACCTTCGGACACTTGGTCTCTGAAGACGATGTCTTCCCTTGTGGAAGAGGTCTCGTTTTTCCTCTTTACTCTCCACATTCTTATCTTTCTTTTTATTCTTGTTTATTTGTTTTTCTTCTATTTTCGGTTCTACTCTTGTTTCAACTTTATTCTGTTTCTTTTATTTCTTCGTTTTTCCTTTCTTCTTTTTCTCTTTTTCTCTCGCCTCAGCTAGCTTAGCCTCAGATGATGCCGGAATCTCCGCTTGGGTACCAGGGGATTCTGATACATCAGTGGGCGGTGCCTCTTCTAGGCATCGAATCTGAGCTGCGTTAAGGGCTTCGAGTTTCTTCAATTTTCTTTCAAGGATTTTAGCTCTCTCCTCTAAGGCTCTATAGAGGTCTTTTAATTTCTCCACCTCTCGCGCCAATATACAAGTAGTGCAGATACTTTCAGAGCTGCATTTTGAGTAGCAGCCCTCCGGAAAGTCAACGCACCGCTTTTCTAACTGGCATGTTGCACAGTTGTGTTTTAGACGAACGGGTCCTTTTTTGCGCTTTCTCTCTCTATGAAAACTCGTGACCAATCAATGATAAAAAAGGGTGGTTGGTGATTTCTCCCCGCGTGAGTAAGCGAGGCCCTCTTTGGTCACAAATTTATACAATACTTACCGCCGAACATTGCGCCTATAATTGCTTCACAAAACGAACTAACCCTGTCCCAATTGAGTAAATTGGCTTATGAGCTTACTAAGTTCATTAAAGGACTGGCATCGACAATGGCCAGATCGACTTCGCGAGAGTATCTTTAGGACACCTGCACTTGCTGCCTAAGCCTTACGTGCCCCAGAACCTGCAGAATGCAATGCATCTTTAGGTCCGGATAGACGGCGTTCGCAAACCACTCAAAGCACAATATGCTGGCCCTTTTCTGATGAGCGAGCGTGGCAGCAAGGTATTCAAGCTGGAATAGCTTGATGAGGGAAGAGACACTGTCTCAATAGACAGACTAAGACTGGCGAAATTGCCCACCTTACGCGATGATGACGTGCTTGGTAATCAGCGACGCGCTAGGACGCAGGATGAGCACAAGCGGACCAGTCGCAGTTTGCCGTGTGAAAATCCTGCAAAAAGGAGAATGTACGACCTCAGGTAACGCGTAAGACGCTACAGAGAGAACCGGGGAAGAAAAAGTGCATCCGGGAATGGTCACGCGCTCCGGGAGAGGGATCTCGTTTGCCAAAGAAAATTTGTATTATTATTATTGCACAATGTAATAATTATATAAGTAATATGAAATATGCTTTGCAAGGCGAAATAGATCCAATATGAGTCCTCACAGATGTGCGTCATAGGAACTCTATAAAGCCTTGTAACGACACCAAAACAACGACAACTCTCGCTGATCCATGTTATTTGTTCTAGGCACCTTAGAATTTGTATGTTAAAAGAGGCATAGATATACATATATGCCATGGTGAAACATTTTTGCCGTGAAACTTTGATCAATGTAGTGATTATTAGCACACTGTATAAATATGCCATGTATTTCCTTTTTTTTTAGGGCGGTTGTACAGGCCCTCCTAAGCACAGTTGTATATATGAATAAGTGATGTTAATTTCATTTCCTTGTGCGTAAGTTAGAAATTACATGCTTGTCTATTTAGGATGTGCAACCTTCTCTCTCTCTCCAACTACGTCACTGGGAGGGGAGTTTTTTGTCGAGAGCATGGCTCTGGCATTAAAATTGCACCAGCAAAGTGCCTCGCAGGAATAGAGAAAATTGTATCAAATTTCCACGCGTATATATATATATATATATATATATATATATATATATATATATATATATATATATATTCATTTAATTTGAAGGATGAACGAAAGGACGCATTAAGGGAAATTCATTTCATTTTCTTATTAAAACTTTTCGGGTGAACTTTTCACCCATCTTCAGGTACTGGAAATACAATTTGTGGAAAATAATTTAAGTTAAGATACAAACAGATAATCAAAATGACGAATTTCTGGAACGTATTTAATGTTAATTAAGGAGGGGGATAGCAATAGATTTACAGGCAATTAATAATTTATGGATTATTATGTTAAGAGTAAAAATTAACGATTGGGGAAACACAGAAAACACATCCGGATAAACCAACCTTAAACAATCAGACGTTAGAGGATAACTGGGGAGGACTGGCCATTCCCGTCAGTCCTCTTACCGAAGCCGACCATCCTCCAGCTCAACATCCCCACCTCTCCTCTCGAAGCACCTTCAGCGCCTACAGGAGCCCTCTACCACCTCTCAGCACCTTCAGGGCCAACAGGAAACCTCTACCTGCCTCCTCTCTGCCCCTTTCCCTCCTGCCACTCTGTCCCCTTCTTGCCGTCCTACCTTGAAGAGGAAAGACCTGAAAAAGCTGCGGAAGGTCAGTTTTATCCAACCTGCTGCTACTACTACTACTACTACCACCACGGCCACCAGCACCAGCTCTACAACTTCGCTGGCAGCCACCCAACCGCGTCTCAGACACCGGTACCAGGCACCTCTTCCACCTGTATTACGTAGGCAGCACCACCTGTGACCCGCAATGTGCCCACCCTGCCTGTCACCACCTTGCCTGCCGACCCCAGCCATTCCACCCCATCACGCGATGACGATGTGGTGCTACACCTCGAATACACAGAGGTAGCGGCCATCCTGGACAACGAGCCCTCCTCTGATGATGACTAGGATGATGACAACGACGACGATGGTGACGAAGACGACGAGGAACCCAAACTTGCCACCGCCGCCGTCCAAACCACCTAAAGGAAAACGCCAGCGGAAGTCAGAGCAGGTGATCCTGCCGGAGGAGACAGAGAAGATAATGGGGAAGTGGCTCGAGTTTGAGGTCCCCCACCTCTTTGATAAAGACATGCCGGAGCACAAGGACAAGGTCAAGATTGCGGCAGTGATGGCTGAGAAGGCTGCCTCTCTCGACCCTCCCATCATCTCCAAGAAGCTGTAAACCCGGTTGACTTCAATCAAGACCCGATTCGGCACGTTTAGAGGTGTTATTAGGAGCATGATCATGTCAAAGTCTTCCATGAGGTATGGCCAGATGTTACTGCTGCTAAAGGGGACCTGGGAATGCAATGATGTGCGGGGGTTCTTGCCCTTTTGTAGTTGCCCACTTTACCCCACGGTCTACAGGGTCTGACAGACACTATTCCCCGACATACGGGGTGGGGCAAAGACTGTCCGGACACGTCGTATTTCTCCTACGATGTATGGGCTCAGCTATGCGCGTCTTGTGGGGAAGTGGCCTGTGGTCCCGACAATCGGGACCTGGTTACGCAAATCGAAAACGCCTACGCATTGAAATACGACTATGATTCGAAAATCGTACATGGTCGGCGCAGTGTATACGACTGTCGGACCATGTTGACGATCGAGGGACCAACACAACCTACACTCACGCCTGAACAAAAAATCAGAAATTTCGGCATGCGGGAGCAGTCGGGGGACAAAATCGTCATTTTGTGACCCTAGCATAAGGAACCATCGCTCTTCAATTTAGGGTACGCATTCAGATTCCCTTCTGTTAAATATTGTTTTTGGGTTCAAAGTTTGAATTCATTAAAAGATTTTATAAAACTTCAAAGTGCTAATTTTTTTAGATATTTTTGACTACCATATTACATCCTACAATGTGGTTCTAACAATACAGGTTTACATTCACAACCTAGAAAGGGTGAAAGCAAAATGTAAATGTTTGCTAATGATAAGAAGTTAATAGTGAGTCGGTGGCGATATATTAAAATTTCACAATTCAAAATGATTTAAGTAAATTAGTTGCATGGGCCTACAAGTGACAATTAATATTCAAGCCGCCCAAATGCAAAATTGTTCCTTTGGGCAACCATAATATGGAATTAATTTAGGAAATGGAAGTTTATTGGTTGGACTCCCCTCAAGACGAGAAGGATTTATAACTAGTAATAGATCGGTCATAGAGGTTCTCTAAGCAGGGTTTAGATAAGTGAAATAAGGCAAATAAGCTATTAGGTTTTATCATTACAAATATTATTTTTCCAAGAAGTTATTCTCAAATTATATAACTCTTATGTTAGGCCGCAGGTGGAATATTGTATGCAAGCATGATTCGTACATAACAAGCAGGATATCGACATTCTGAAGGAAGTACAAAGAAAGAAAACAATCATGATACCTTATATGGATAGGTTGAGGGCACTTAACATGTTATCATTTGAAAAGTGCTTAATAGTTGATATGATCCAGTTTTTTAAAATGTCGTGGAACCGAGGAATGCATTGTCTGTGGATGCTGCAAAAAGCTCTTGTTTGATATCATTCAAAGAAAGCTAGACAAGTATAGGGGGAAGAGTATATATAAGAAACCTGATTTTGAATGGTTTATATTTATTTTAGCCGTCTTTTTCAGTACTTTCATGTTTGGAGTTTTGTATTATACACTCAATATGACGAGCCTGCAGGACAGTTGCTTTAGTGTTAGTGGTTTTTAGATACTCAGAATGGGATGACTTTGATAGGCTTTAGTGTTTTTCAAACCTTTATTGTTATGTTATACTAATATATCAGTAAATTAATAACCCATCAAGTTGTAGCAGCCGCTAGCTTACAAGCCTGAGTACAATGTTTGATTCACAGGGTGAGCATAGACAAATGATTCGGTGCTCGTCTAGAGCTATCTAACAATGGTGGGGCATCGATTCTGACGCATGTAGGGAGGAAGTTCCATCAACATACGTTATCACATACACATCTAATCAAGACACTGATGTCTCTTCTTCATTCCAAAAGCACTCACAAAACATATCATTATTCCCTTTACAGAGCCCGGGAGCAGATCCATGGAGTGGGGTGGGGGCTAGGGTCCTGAAGCCCCTCCCACCTAAGTTTCAGACCTGTTTATGTTTATATTTATTTTTTAAGCCTTACCTGTATTCTGCTCTTCAGAAAGAGTTATGTAATAATATAGAATATATATATATATATATATATATATATATATATATATATATATATATATATATATATATATATATATATTACATTTTTTAAACCTTTGCGATCGAATGTATCTCATATGATACATGTAAAATACAGGTATATCTCAAAAATAATTATTAAATTCAGTATTATACCTTCGCTGACGTCCAAAAACTACAATTCATAATTTTCTAATGTGTGGAAAAAAAGAATCGAATTTGAGAGAGTTAATGCTCACTCATGTGTGAGTTACTGCTATTTATTATCAATGTTGTGTAAGATAACCATTAATCATCAATGCTCTTTTCTCATATTACTCGGAAGGAGGAATTCGGGTAAGCCCCCTCCCCCCTAATTTTTTAACCTGCCTCCTCCACTGACAAAACCCGCCAACAGGTTTTATCTACGCTCCCTTGATTTGGAACGGGCAATAACTCTTTGAGCCTTGACGGGGTCTCAAGATATTGATATTCGGATGTCTATGAAAATTTCAGTATCTCATCGAGGGACCGCATCTACAGGGTAACGCCACTAACTTAGCAAATGAGGTAAGATCATCCACTCGTTCTAATGGCAGAATTTCCAAGACGCTTGTAGCCTGTATAGGTTAGAGAGGCATAATGAAGATCAAACTGGCGCTTCACATCATTCACACACATGAAGTTATAGAGAGATGGTTTCTTTCCTCTTCAATGCATCTATGTTTCTTAGTCATATTTTTACGTCTCCTATGAAATCTTCTTTAATGATATATGCAAGAAAAGACTCAAATTTTATATATAGAAGCAGACAATTAGCATCACTCTCCACTTCCTCATTAACTCATATCTTTATTGTTGTTTTATGGAAGTTCAGGAAGATGCACATATTGAATCAGATCCAGGTCTTCTCCTTGAAGATACAAGCATAAATATGGTATGCAATGACAAATGGATTTTGCAGCCAAATTGGAATTAACAATTTTCATGGTATTTATTAAGATTTAAGTTTAATTCATATAAAATCTATAGGACTAGGATAGCGCATGCAGAGCTGTAATGGAACGAAAAGACCATCTCGTGAGTTGTGATGTAGAATTCCATTAATAAGAATCGATTCCAAAATTTTTCTTTGATTATATTATCAGAAATAAAGAGTTTGGTTAAGGAGGAAGCAGAGAGGCGATTTGCTGATATTAGCAACATGCGATTTGAAATCGAATTGACTTTCAAAGGAAGCACCAAGATTTCTAACATTGTTAAGGAACGAGATCGGGGAGTCGTCACCTAGATTGAGAGAGGGGGTTACATTTTTACACCGAGCCACATCTGCTGAGGTGCCCATAAAAAAACTCAGTTTTGTCAGTTTCAGCATTAGGAAATTATCCGATAGTTATTCAGTAATCGTGTCATTTCCAGATAAAATATTACTGATGTTCACGGCGAAATAGCTTGGCGAGGGGGGAGAAAAATATTTGTTTGTCATCAAAATATAAATATAAGCATTGACCTAGGCCACGCAGATGAAGGTCAAAAGGAAGGAGGTAGATACGAAAGAGGAGTAGTCCAACTACAGAGCCCTAAGGAAAACTATAGAAGATAACATCTGACAGAGACCTTACCTCCGATGCGAACAGAGTGAGTACGATATGACAAATAAAGGCGAAGGCAGTTTTGGGCAGTTACAGAGACACCAAGGAACTCAGCCTCGAAGCTGAGTTGGTCAGTCACATGCAAGAGAGACGATTCAGAGCAGTGACATAGGTGTCTTGAAGGTGGACTGGAAGGTTCCATCTATGCTAGAGGAGAACTTGTGTTTAGTAATGCGAGCAGTTACTGCCCTTACAAGAGCCTTGGATAGGAACAGAAATTCAGAGGTAGGACGATAATTTGAATGATTAGTAGGGTGAAGGTTTGGTTTATTTAAAATTGGAAAGACAGCGTGTTTAAAGTCAGAAAGGAGGTGTTGAAGATAATAAGTAGGTGTGGTAGGAGGGCAGGTAAGAACTGAACATAAAGACTGGTTAGGAAAGTATCAAGTGGAGAGCAGTTTTTTCGGTGAACGGTGTATTGAGGCAAGCCTTTCAGAGGAGACTGGGGGATGGGGGAATGAGATTGAGATATGGTGGTAAGGGTGGTTGCATTATGATGGGGAATAGATGAAGACGGGACCCCAAAGCGAATATTAACTACTTTTCAGGGAAAAGGGCAGATAAGGCGGATGGGGAGAGGGGAAGGGGTTGGGTTGGGGTAGTGTGAGACTAGAGACGAGCGAGGAGCTTATATGACACACGCTGCTTAAGATCAACCTTGTCGAGGTATGGCCAAGTGTACGTGAATATGCGCACACAGGCTCTAAGGTAGGCCAAGCAAGGCGACAACTGTTATTGTTTCTAAGAGTGCGATTTAAATGGATAGCCGCAGCTGCGTAACCAAGGAATACAATAAACACAATGACAAAAATAGACTTCAAATACACATATAATAAAAAGGGACAACAATAATTATGTATATAAATGGTACATAAATAAGGCAGACTTAAGCTCCCGTGATTAGGGAATGGTTATAAAGGGAGATTGAGGGTAATGAATGATTTACTTCCTTTGAAACTCGAGAGTAAGATGGGGCAACTAGGGTGAGGTCTTGGTGACCTTGATTACTCACGGGTGGTAGCCACAAAACCCACAGCGGGTGGGGCTAATCTTCTCGAACTCGCGTTTGCAAGATGTGGGCCTCCTGTCCTTAGAAGGTCACCGAACGAACTTCAAAGGATGGGGGTGGGGTGGGGGGTGGATGACTTCTCCACACTCGGCTTGAGCGAGCTAATGGGCCTCTTGTTGTAAGAGGTCACCAGATGAACTTCGGAGGATGGCTTCTCCAATCCTTAATCCAAAGGCGGATGAAAAAGGCTGACGTTGCCTTACGAGACTCTTCTCCCTGAGCCGAAGACACGGGGTGATGTCCAGCTCTTCTGTCATCATATTTGAGGAGAGCACAACCTAGGCCATCCTGGGAGGCCTCGGTGTGAACACCTAATGTTTTATTTGAATTCAGTAATCTCAACAGAGGAGAAGAGATTACCTTGTCCTTTAACTGAAGGAAGCGGTCTTCCGTGGAAGAGGTCCAATTGACTGGGACGGGGACCGTTTTATAAGCATGTCATTAAGGGGCGCGGCTAAAGCAGCGAAATTCGGCCCAAAACGACGATATAAGGACACGGGAAAGCCCTTCCAATAAGGCAAGAACTTGAGCCCTCTCAATAGGGCGAGATTGGGGTTTACGTTCAAGTCGGAGTGAAGCTCTGCTTGGGGGGAAGGAAGAGACAGCAGGGGATATTTATCATCTGCTTCTACACGCACCGTTTTTGGCAAGACACACGGGTTCAACGGGGTAGATGTTTCATTCGCTAGACGGAAACAAATTGGGCCTATTTGGACGATTCAGACCCGGGAAAAGAGCTTGGGCACTCTCGGGATCTTTTGAATGGGGTCGGGGGCTACATGCTCTTTGGAGGTGACCTTTTGGCAAAGGTCAAAGGACTTGAAGAAGTCGATAATTTCTTTGGCCTCTCCCGGCCGAAAGAAATAATTAAAAACTCGCGGTGAGGTCTTGTTATGGCCGAAGTGTCCAGCCATTAGGCCATCTTGAGCCATCTCTAGAACGGGTTTGATATTCGTTCTCGGCACACACAACGCGTTGGTCGAGGGGTTATCCGGCTCAACAGAAGAACGGTATACTAACGCGTCTTCACGGTGTATTTGATCTTCCGATCGCCTCGCACCGTTTCAGTCTCCTTCTTCTTTTCTTTTTTCCACAGGGGTTGTAATGGGGGCAATTTTTTGCACCTCATCGCATTGAACCTTGGTGGCGGGGTCGATTTCTGGGGACGATAGGGGTACCCGAAGCGATTAATTTTTCTCGGCCTGGGCCCTAGTAACGACCGGCTGGAAAATTGGGTTTTGGGTGAGCTGCGCGTTCTGTCTAATGAGGACGGAGCAGAATTTCATCGGAGCCACGACTACGTCAGTCCATCCAAGGAAGTACTGGCACTCAATATGGCACTGTACCACTGGAAACCTGGTAGCACGACCTAAAAAGTCGTGCACCAAAGCGAACCTGTTATGCTGGGGACCTACGGGGGTGGGGTAGTAGTTTTTCAGAAACTACTTTCCAGGTAGAGTCTGCATCTCTAACGACGGTTGACACTCGGCAATCATTTACTGCTCCGTTTTCAAACTGGAGCCCACCGGGGGAACTCTTGTTAAACAGGAAATTTACCTGTTGATCCGGGGGAGAGGGAGCAGGGGCCACTGGTGATGTGGCTGGCGGATTAGGCGAGAGGGCAGCAGATATTTGGTGGACTTGGTGACTCGACAAGGTCCTCAGTTGAGAATTTTGGGGGCAATTATAACTTAGTTGCCCAGGGGTGCCACACTTAAAGCACTCAATTGGCCTACGGGGATAATTGCTAGGCGTGGAGGGAAGTAACGCGGGCTTTACGTCCTTTTGTTTTTTCGGTGGGTGAGGTATAAACTTCCTCGGCACCTGCACTTTTATGAAGCCGTTGTTGCCCTTGGGTAGGCTTCGATCGAACCCAAGCTTGTGTTTGGGGGAGGGAGGGTGATTCTTCTTGACCTCTTTGGGGTAGAGGTCGTGACTGGAAGCATGAAGGTCGACTTCTTCCACACACTCCTTGAAAGTGGACGCTCTTATGTCCGCTATGAAGGCCCTTAGTTTGCGAGGGATGGTCGACATCAGTTGATCCATTAGGATGAAGTCAACTACGACTCATAATCATTTGCTACTTGGGCAGAATCCAGCCAGAATTAGAAATTACGCCGTAGTATGACTCCAAATTGCCTGTAGGTTTGGCCTGGCTGGATTCGTGCAGATCAGAACCTCATCCTATAAAATTCGGGGTTCATGTTAATGGCAGAAAGAAGTTCTGCCTTTAGGGTCGAATAATCACGGGTAGCATCAGAAGGAAGCAGGACGAATATGTGGTGAAGACGGGAATTTAACATTAGAAGTAACCGGGCGACGCCATCTGCTTCTAAGTCCCAATTGTTGACTTAGAAGATCTTCTCGAAGTGCGTTAAATAAGAGCAAAAATTTTCTCCATCTTTGTATATGGGGAGTTCTATTGAGGGTGCTTGAGCCTGTTCTTTTTGAGCTCCTACGGAGCTTATCTCGACTTGGTCACGACTTATCTCTTTCTCATGCTGCCTAATTCTTTCTCTCTCTTCTGCTTCTCTCTGTGCTTTTCTTGGTTATTTTCCTTCTTCAGCTTCTCTGTGCTTTTATATTTGCACGTTCGCTACGTTCTTCTTCCTGGATGTAAGCGATTAAATCTTTCCCAGATAAACCTAGGATCTGCCCTTGTTTATGAAAACGATCGAATGAAGACATTCTGTATATGCTACTTCCGGCCTTGCACAACAAAAAGCTGCCAGAGCTATTGAAGCTTTACTCCAAAATAAATATAAATTCTACTAAAAAATTATAAAAATTCCTAGCAAAGATCGGGTAAACTCACACAGAAAAAAATAAATAACTAACTAACGTGGGAATCTGTCTTACGACACACACTAAAAAGACGGTTAGTAGTACCACTTAGCTCTTTTAAGGAACTAGAAAAACTGTGGACCCACCATACAAGAATGGGCTCACAAATTTGTTGTTACTCGTTAATAAAAGAAGAAAATGTCCTAAAATATTGTTGTTCGAATATTCCTGGTAATGCAGCTGCTATCAATTGAACTGAGTTCTTCAAAATCAGGTGGGAAAGACCCCCAAACCTGACGCCAAATATCTTTAGGATAGACCCCACACCGTCTGACACCAAATATCGTTAACTTCGGAACGGGGTGGGGGATGACTACCCCACACCTGACACCAAATATCTTTATGTCGTTATGTCGAGGTATAGCCAAGTGTACGTGAATATGCGCACACAGGCTCTATGGTAGGCCGAGCAAGGCGACAATTGTTATTGTTTCTAAGAGTGCGATTTAAATGGATAGCGGCAGCTGCGTAACCAAGGAATACAACAAACGCAATGACAAAAATAAACTTTTAATACACACGTAATAAAAGGGGACAACAATAATTATGTATATAAATGAGACGGACTTAAGCTCCCCTGATTAGGGAATGGTTATAATGAGAGATTGAGGGTAATGAATGATTTACTTCCTTTGAAACTCGAGGGTAAGGTGGAGCAACTAGAGGAAAGTCTTGGTGACCTTGATTACTCACGGGTGGTAGCCACAAAAACCACAGCGGGTGGGGCTAATCTTCTCGAACTCGTGTTTGCGAGATGCGGGCCTCCTGTCCTCAGGAGGTCACCGAACGAACTTCGAATGGGTGGGGGGGAGTTGACTTCTCCATACTTGGCTTGAGCGAGTTAATAGGCCTCTTCTCGTAAGAAGTCACCAGATGCGGGCCTCCTGTCCTCATGAGGTCACCGAACGAACTTCGACATGGGGGGAGGGAAAGATGACTTCTCCATACTCGGCTTGAGTGAGCCAATGGGCCTCTTGTCGTAAGAGGTCACCAGATGAACTTCAGAGGACGGCTTCCACAAACCTTGATCAGAAGGCGGATGAGAAATGCTGACGTAGCCTCACGAGACTCTTCTACCAGACCCAAAGACACGGGGGTGATGTCTATCTCCTCCGTGACTTGCGACCGTCACTCACACTCCTTCCGGGGAAGTCGCGTCTAAACGAATCTGTCCGTCAGCCTTGAGCGGGTGCATATATACCTGGAGCTACTCAAAACAGAGAGAGAGATTGAGACCTTCTTAGACTTCGTTATTAGGCGTGATGAACCGAGCGCCTCCTTAAGAGGAAGTGTCAACGGCTGGGATCAGCAGCCAGACGGGCGACAGCGGCGGGGGCCATAAACCCGGTTCACGGAGAGGATACAAAGCCGTCTTCCGACCCTAGGGGGTGGGGGTGGGGAGTTTGAGACGACCGTGAAGAAGCTTCGCTGTGAATTTCACGGTGTCATAGAAAAGGCTCCCAACGATATACTATATATCTATTCTTTGTGGGGACTATTCTATATTCGAGTGCGGGGATTTAATCCTTTAGCCTAGTATTATTCTACGTTAATAGTAGGCCTGGAGAGGGCTTATTTATCTTCAATATACTTAAGTGGAACGGAGCCCAAGGATAATTAATATTGCTAGCATTAACAAAATAGAATTTTATTAATTAAACTGGCAAAAATAACACATGGAAAATATTTACATGACCGGGGATTAAAATGGCAGATGCACATGAAATGAAGAGTTCATAAGATAAATTTAACTGAGCGGTGGATTAAGATTTGGAGGGATTTAAATTACAAAACAAACAAGAATGGAAAAGGGTCGACTAAATCCGTGTTAAAGCACGGAGTTACGTTGACAACAAAGTTAAATAATTAAATGCAATTCGTAGCTTATGTGTTTATAAGGTCGGCGTGCAAGTGAATGCGATTTGAAGGAATGGCTTCGGTCTGACTGGTGATTTCCTTTCCAGGAGGAAGGGTATTTTGGGGGGTTGTCCTTAATGAGGGGGGAAGGACAGACTTCGACGAGTGGGAGCAAAGTGGGCCTCGGAAGTACGAGCGATCCTTGAGACAGGATACCGGAGATGTTCTGGATGAACAATTGAGGTTATTGCGGGTAACCAAACGTTCTCTTGAAGAACGTTAAAAGCGTGAATTAAATTACCACTGACGTGATATCAGAGGAGCAAGAACCGTTTCTTGTCGAACGGGCTCGAAGAACAATGACTGTTCTTAAGTTGTTCTCTTCTGAACAATTGAACAACAGGGGGGCTCTGTTGACTTGGCGTCTCGAGGGGCACGAACCTTGGCACTCAAGGATATTGTCCTCTTCTGGACAATAAGGGGGTTCTCGAGGTAGAGAGTTCCTAGGGGCACAAGGGAGACCGGGTCAGCGTGATGCCTGACGAAGATAATCGGGATCTGATTTAAATGCGAAATTCTATCGCATAAATAGCCTGAGCCAGCCCCTCGGGCTATGGGGCAATGTGGGACTTACATGGAATGTCCCGCTAGCGATTCGAACACTCTTATCTTCCCATAAGCCTAACTCAATCTGGCAAGATCGACACCTGCAGGCAAACGGGGGATTGAACCTCCTTGATTAAATTTGGGGCGGGGGAAGATAAGACTCGGGAAATGTTCGAGGCGATGAGAAACGCCATGCTACTCTCTTCTCGCGGGATACACGTGGGAAACATGAGTACCAATATGTGATAGAAGCGAGGCGCGGCAGCCTCAGGCAATTATATCACACACGGGAATCTGGCGGCGGGTCAGAAGAAGAAGAGATGGGAAGGAGGTGGGGGATGACTCGCTTTGTCTCCCTAAATACTGTCTCAAGAGGTGGGGGGATAATATCATTCAAAGAGGATTCCCCCACAAACCTTTAGGTCGAAATGGGTTATAAAGTCGGCTCAAGGTATATATAGCATGTAAAACCTTTGCTACAATGAAATTCAAGGGCGAAACAACGTCGTAACCCTATTGTGTGAGCAGTTTTTTACCTTTGTTGTGATTAAAGAATCTTTCCTGGCTTATAATTAAAGATAATGACTTAGTTAGTGTATTATTTTCATAAAATCTCCCGAGCACAATGCTAACGGCTGCCTAGAAGGAACTAGAAAACGGACCTTGGTGACTAAGATAAAGAGTAAGAGTTGACATTTTTTATACTTGTCCATACGTCCATCACTCAGCGATGATAAGTAACTAATTTTCACGATAGGGACAAATGGAAACACCCTTCTCCTTAAATTCATCAATATATTGATGATTGAAAGTGGTGTTGAAAAAGGCAGAAAAACTCAATATATATTTTGCTGCAATGTATATTTACTGCTAGCTGCGATCCGTCTTAATGGGACACCCTTTATAAGTAATGAACATCACCCTCCCGGTGAAGTGATGAGGGACGATGGCGATCGGTAGCGCAGTGACGAGTTTCTGACTTTGGTGAACGCAATGAAGCCTCGGACACGGATGCCAAAAGCTTCTCGAATTTATCTGAGTAGAGCGATAATGCGCTCTATAAGACGTTAATCTCACCTTGCGAAAGGGGAATTGTTAACAAGAGCTAATGCATGGCTATAAGATTTTAGTAGGGTGTCGTATTCTTTTGGAACCAGTTCTAAAGGTATTTAGAACGTAGGGTGGTACATAATCTGCTGCGCCTGTCTCAGGAAGCATTGATAAAATTAGCTACGGAAGGGAGTCGTTAGTGTCAAAAGTGTTCAGGGAGTTATGTGCATCTCACACTTAACACTACTTTGTGACTTAGTTTGATTCTACTCATAAAAAGCGAAGTTTTTATAAACTCTGAACGAAATATAGATTTTGAAAGGAAACTAGTTTCCGGAGGATGCAAGAAAAGAGATTGTGTTTTGGTGCTTTATTTTTTATATACACCCAATAGAATATTATTATTATTATTATTCTGGGAGCTACCAAAGCCTCCCTCCAGGGTCCAAAAACAACTGCTAAATTGGTTCCACACAAAATATCAAATGGTATTGAAAAGAGGCAAAGGCAGCTATGAAGAAAGTGAAGGGCTAATAATAAAACCGAGATGAATAAGAAATATTAGAAGATGAGAAAAAGCTACTGTTTAAAAAATGCATTCACACAGGACTTAAATGAAGAAATATCCCTTGAGTGTACAATCTCGTTGGATAAAGCATTCCACGTTTTAATTAACGATGGTAGAAAACAACAGGAAAAATGTGTCGTACTAACATTAATAAAATTCATACCCAAGTCATTAAGATTAAGAGCAGACCTTGTCACGCGAACTGAAGTAAAAGAATCAGGCAGAGCTGCGTGCAACGGATGCTGAATGGTATTAAATACCTTGAAAATTATGCTAAGGGCACCAACAGGACGCCGATCATCCAAATCAAGGGACAGAGCTCCTCAATAAGTTCACTTGATATGTACAAACTGGAATGAGCTAGAGCCAGTGTACGTGATCTACTAATGGTAACAGAATGCGTCTTATTAGGCTTCATGCCCCAAAGTTGACACCAAGTGGTAATCTTGGCTAAATCCCTATTTAGAGATGCTGCAACTTCTCCTCTGTTACATAGAGATCGAATTGAGGAGTATAAAGTTGTGTCATCAGCATACAATATCAGTTTATTTTCAAGGTTAATGCCTGAGTCAGATTACATAAAAATTAAAAGACTTGAATGAGTAAATGAAACTTGCAATTCAGGATACTCGAAGTTATCGAATGGTAATAATTCGCTACAACAGAGGTTGTATGAACAATTTGAACAATTGTTAGTTATGGAACCAGTTGAGTAATCGCTTTCACTAATTATCGAAAGAGACGATTTTGTTATAAAAAATTATCAATTTGATAAATTTGATTTATTCATACTAGGATCGAATGACTGCATTTATGTCTGTATCGTGTGAATGATAACAGTAGGAACACTCGGGAGAGAATAAAGCGGTTTGAGCACAGTGGCCTTAGACTATCGAAGCGACGCCATTAGGGAGAGAGATATATACAAACCTCTACCTCTAGATGGTATGTATCACCAGAAAGCTGCGCTTTCGAGAAAACTTACAAGTTGAAAAATGCCTTCTCTGTAGTAAGATTTTGCTTGTCCTTGATGCCAAGATTTAACAATACTTCTCCCTTCTGTAGGGTACCAAGTGTTTTGTTTTACTCAATTAAGAGAAATTGATGCTTTCCCCGACTGGTAGAAATGATCCCCACGAAAGTCTGAGATTGCAAAGAAGTAAAGGAGATTAGGATACTATTTTTGACTGACCTTCAAAGGTCCCACAAGGTTAACGGTTGTTCAAAGGAGCAAACAGGAAATAGTTCGAGAGGTAAGGTTTTCATGTTTGTTATCTTCATGTATGCAAGTCAGAGCGGGGGTGCAGAAATGCGGCCGTACAGACATTCCCCAAAAGATAGAGGTGTAATTGTGAGAGAATCCCAAAGTGGCAGATCTTTAGCAGAAAGGAACTTCCATGTGCAGCAGGAGGCCCGGCTAGGCCTAAAGGGGTAAGCCTACCTCCCCCCCTTCCACAAGCGTAGCCTCGATCCCCAACGATTCACCTTTATGCAGCTAAAATAGCTCAGCAAGAAGATTCGAGGCCCTTCGAGAGTAGAGCTGTTTCCCACTAATCCCCAACTCCGGGTAGAGCCTCGGACATAAATAACGTTCGACTTCCCGGAAGAGAGACAGAGTTGAGAAGTCTCGCCAGAACAAAGAAGATTTCCCCATGGTTCCAAGTCAAGTGCTAGCAACAAAGCAAAGTGACAACTGGACTATTTTGTGTATTTGGAATTTGCCCCAGCCAGGAGGTAATTCCACTGAACGATCGCCCCGAGCGATTTTCCTAACTTCTTTCATCAACTCCTTTCGAAGCCCTCCTCATTGCGGGTAGCCGAAATACTCTTCCCTGGACCGAAAGTTACCGCCCGCCCTTGCTTTTGGAGAACCGTCATCACTCAAACCTCCCGCTCAGAAGTCCGAGCGGTCTCACCTCACGTACAGAAGACATATGTAAGCCAACCCCCCCCTCCCCCCTTCAGTAACCCAATTGAGTTAATCTTTCCCCCTTCGTTTATTAATGTGATTTTTGCCCATTAATTCTCTGAGGAAATATTACTCTTCAATTCTCTTATTAATTTTTGTGTGTATTTAAATTCTATTTTTGTAGATGTCTCTATAAATAACCTTGAACTTTGCCATCGTCTATAATTTACCTGACCTCGTTGCACTCTCTCGTTACTCAGCCCGTCTGAACGCGTGGTTTTCCGACTCTTTTGTCGATTCGCTTTCAAGTTATTGGTCCTCTCCCATAGATATAATATGGTATTGATATAATGTAATGTCATACCACGAAATATATATATATATATATATATATATATATATATATATATATATATATATATATATATATATATATATATATATATATATATATATATATATATTAATATACCTATTATATACATCTGGTGTCAAATGTGTTGGGGTTTTTACTAACTCGTGTCATTTTAATTTCGACATTAGAAGTTTTCTTGTTATTCATGTACATCCCTTGTATTTTAATTTTTGTATTTTACTGGCAGAAGAAAAGTTCAAGTTATTTGAAAAGCAGTGGAACGTAATCTATTTAGATTTTGTGTTGGACCCCAGGTAATTAATTTTTTTTTTTTATTGTGTTCGAATTTTGGAGACTCCCCTGGTTATTAATGCAAAAGAGTTAATGTCTTTGGTGTCCTAATTCCAGTAGGACCATTTTAATCTTTTTTCCGCTTAGAAACAGCAGAGGTAGGTAGCTGTATCTTAATTTTTCTTGTGTCAAGGCCTTCAGGAATATTCAAGTATTCGTATCGCGTAGGTAGTGTCCTAGCTCGTTCGCGTATCAGTGTTCCCTCAGTTAACTGCGTAAAAATGTCATCCTTCTAAATATTCAAGAGTCAGGGTGAAATATTAGGTCTTTCGGGTAAAGACCCGCTAAATTAAGTACAGGAAGAAGAGAGGAACGAACGGGCAGAGCGAAGGGAATTGGAGATGGAGAAGAACAAACTAAAGATGGAGATGGAGGAGAACAAACTGAAGATGGAGGAGAACAAACTGAAAACGGATATGGAGAACAAACTGAAAATCGAGATGGAGAAGAACAAAAGGACAAGAATAAACTGAAGATGGAGATGAAGGAGAACAAACTGAAGATGGAGATGGAAGAACGTGAACAAATTAGGCAGCATGAGCTGGAAATGAGCCAAAATCAAATGGATTCTCTGCCCATCGGTTCCCGGGCTGAAATTTCCCAAACTTCTTCAGTCCCCTGTCCCGCTTTCAATGATAAAGAGGACTTTGGGTCATTTTTGGCCCATTTTGAGAGAATCTTTCAGATAAATAGATGGGATCTCGAAAATGATGGCATCGCTCGCTTACTTCCCCTCCTAAATGCCAAGTTAAGGGATATCTTCGTATCCCTTCCCTCGGAAGCAACTTTGGACTATTCCACGTTAAAGTCCGAATTGCTAGCCGCTGTTCATATGAATAGCGAATTCTACCGCTCCCAATTCCGCTAGGAAAGGATCCGCCCTGGCTAAACATTTCGACAACACGGGTACTTTCCTCCAAAGAAACCTTCAGTGTTGGCTGGATTCGTGCAAAATTCCCCAAGTCTACGACTCCCTTCTGGACTTCTTCCTTAGGGATCAGCTTTTAGCTGCCGTGGCTCTCGAAATTCGCGCCTTTATTAAGGATAAACGTTGCGCCACTTTGAATGAGTGCTTGGAAGAGGCCGATATCTACGTGGGTAGTCAAGATTTATACCCTAAGGATGTTAAAAAGGCTCCCCAATCATCCCCCCCAAACAAAATTTTATTGCCCTAAGACCCCATCTAATTTGGTTCCAAGATTCACCAAAGTTCCTAGCCCCTCAGAGCCAAGAAACTTTCATCCATCGGAACATCGAGACGTTAAGCCTCCAGTTTCTTTTCCCTCGGTTGTGCCGTATCAAAAGAACCCGATCGTCTGCTACACCTGCGGAGTTCCCGGCAATTACCGCACGAACTGTCTCCAAAACTCCCGATTCGCAAACTCTCAGTCTCACCAAGTACACTAAATCTGGGCCACCCCTGATCTTCCTCCATGGCCTCAGGAGACTCCCGAACCTCCCTCGCCCGCCAAAGACTCGGTCCATCAGGTAAACTTTCTCTTTAATGAGAACAACCCTGGTGGATTGAAGTTCGAGAACGGAACTGTGAACGGTCGCCGAGTATCCACCCTCGTCCGTGACACCGGGTGCACCTGCATTATAGTGTCTGAGGACCTACTCTCCCCTGTTGGGCCCGACCACAATAAATTTGCGGTGGTCCACGAATACCTTTGCTGGGCCAGTCGTTTCCAAGTAATTCGTTGTCACATCGAGTGTGACTATATTTCCAGTTGGGCCGAAGTGGTAGCGGCCCCAATTCAGTTCTGCTCAGTTTTATTCGGTCAGAACCCCGTAATTCACGACCATCCCGTGGCCTAGCCCGTGATTACCCTTACACAGGCAGCCCTGGGATCCCGTGCACCTGTTTTCCTGAAAACCTCTCTCCACCCGGAGTTCCAAGCCCTCCGGAGCGATAAGTTTTCCCGCGCCCGGAAGGAGTGCGTAACTCTCCCCCTCCTTTGGGAGAAAACTAAAGCCCTCGAGCGTAAGTCCACCTGAGGTGACAAACGAGTCTCGTATCTCGTGAAGAAGGACTTATTGAGAGGTTTGAGACCTAATTGGACCTTAAGTCGCGAGAACGGAAATTCAAGCCTGGCACGAAGGTACTTGTGCTACTTCCCACGGGAAGCAACAAAATCCTTAGCTAGTTAAAGGGACCCTACCCCGTCCTCGAGGCTAGAGAACCCGTGGTCTACCTCATCGATACTCCGGCGGGAGCGAAGGTTTTCCACGTGAATTTCTAAATATTATCTTATTAATGTTCCTAATTATGATTTTTTTGGGGTCTTTTAAATTGTTAATTATTTTTTGTCCCATATTTATGCCTCCATTTAATTGTATCTTTTTTTGTGGTTCCACTGAAATGTCGCCAATGTTTTCCTGTGATTCCTCTTTTGTTTAAAATTGTATTAGTTAAATTCTCAATAATCGACCTGTTTAAGGCTTATGCCCGTAAATTTCCCGCTGAGCTCAGATTTACGTTCCTTTTGTGTACACCTGTCGTAGCAGGTCAGAATTTCCCTAGACCTTTGATAATTCTAGTTTGACGGGTTGGGATGATCCTTTCCTAGGCAACTGCTCTATATTGCATCATCTTTCGGTTGGGAGATGCGTCAGGGATTCCCCACGTGGCAGATCTTTAGCAGAAAGGAACTCCCATGTGCAGTAGAAGGCCCGGCTAGGCCTAAAGTGGTAAGCCTACCTCCCCCCCTCTTCCAAAAGCGTTAGCCTCGAATCGAGTCCCCCACGATTCACCTTTATGCGGGCTAAAATAGCTCGGCAAGAAGATTCGAGGCCCTTCGAGAGTAGAGCTGTTTCCCGCTAACCCCCAACTCCAGGGAGAGCCTCGGACATAAATACCGCTCGACTCCCCGGGAGAGACAGAGTTGAGAAGTCTCGCCAGAACCCAGAAGATTTCCCCATGGTTCCAAGTCAAGTGCTAGCAACAAAGCAAAGTGACAGCTGGACTATTTTGTGTATTTGAAATTAGAATCAGCCAAGAGGTAATTCCATTGAACGATCGCCCCGAGTGATTTTCCTGACTTCTTTCATCAACTCCTTTCGAAGCCCTCCTCATTGTGGGTGGCCGAAATACTCTCCCCTGGACCGAAAGTTACCGCCCGCCCTTGCTTTTGGAGAACCGTCATCACTCAAACCTCCCGCTCAGAAGTCCGAGCGGTCTCACCTCACGTACAGAAGTCATCCGTAAGCCAATTGAGTTAATTTTCACCCTTCAATAATTGATGTGATTTTTGCCTGTTAATTCTCTAAGGTAATTTCACCCTTCAAGTCTCTTATTAATTTTTTTGTGTAATTAAAATTCTATTTTTGTAGATGTCTTTAAATAACCCTGAACTTTACTATTGTCTATAATTTACCTGAACCCCTTGCACTCTCTCGTTACTCAGCCCGTCTGAATGCGTGGTTTCCTGACCCTTTTGTCGGTTCGCTTTCAAGTTATTGGTCCTCTCCCATAGATATAATATGGTATTGATATAATGTAATGTCATACCACGACAGTAATAAAGAAGAAACAAATAGAACGTTAGGGAGAGGAAGTAATGGAATAAGGTTGCTCGATAAGCTTTCCTCTGAATAAGGTTGCTCCTTAAGCTTTCCTCTGAACAGGGGCCAAAGCTTCACGAAGGGCGAGCTGCTGGTGAAATCTTGACGACGAGGTACGACTCGAACAAGCATCGTTAGACTTCGCGGGTGAACAGAAAAACGGTCTGAACGGAGCGACTGGCTGACTTTCAATCTCCTTGATGAATGGCGGACACAAGGTTAAATAGCCAGGTGGCTAGTTCGTTAGATTGCCCTAGGGCATGGCCGTCCCCAGAGGATTCTCGAAGTCAGTCTATTCAAACTTACTTCGAGATAACGAGTTTAATTGGACACCAAAGTTTGCCTCAGGATGTGGGGTTGGGTTAGTACGGCCGCCTTCGCGGGGGAACAGACATGCCTCTGAGGCATGGGGCCTAAATTCAGCGTTATGGCGGGGGAGGGAGAGCGAGGTGCGTTCCGAATAAGCAAAAAAACATCTGGGTCGAGCCATTCAGCTCGGGACTGCTTACCTTCTCGATGATTCTAAAATTCCCACGCCAATGAGCACGTGGTTTGGAGCGAAGAAGCTGAAAGTAGTATCCTGAGAAATGGGGCTTTCTCTCACGCTGGTCCTTCGAGGGGCATACCCTCACAAATAAATTGGTAAGTTTTGATTTTAATGTCATGTTTAATAATTTATGTTGCATTCTAGTTAATCAACAATAAATTATGACTTGCTGGCCACCATCTCATTGGCGAGATTACGCCTTACAGTAGCGCAGCAAAACAGGACTTCCATCATTTTCACCCAAATGTTATTGCTGTCAGAAAAGGCACCCCAAAATATCCTTCTCTCATTATATTGAATAATCAACTCATTTGTAATCGGCATGTATAAACTTTAACAGTGTCCTTTATTACAACATGGCCCAGTGAAAGCTGCTTTTATCTCAAAAGGGCACTGCAAAATTTAGGCTTTTTAATTTCCTCTGCCAATAAAAACCACGATCGAAGTAGTTAGATTATGCTTCACAGGAAATATGTCTCCTGTCAACAGTCAATGTTTGCTGCAAAGACATGCATTGCCAATGGATAGTCCACTTCCTCCAATTTTATGCAGTATTGTTATGAAAAAAATTGAGAATGATATTCTTCTATTACTCGTATATATATATTTCTCCTAAGTTACTCTAGCTATGTAATTTTATCAAGCTCGACCCTTTTCCTTTGACAAAATTGTAAAATGAAAGCTTATTAATGATTATTGTTTTGATATGGCTATTGAGAACTAAACCGTACAAGGGATGTAATCGACTAACTTATCTTGTACCAATATACAGTTTTTCTTCAAATTAAAAGAAGGATAAAAAAAAGCCTCGAAAATTCCTAAATTACAGAAAAACGGTTGTAACTAAAAAAAGCTTGAAGAATTATTCATCTAGGCGTAATTTATACATATTTTTTGTAGCAAATATGCTCTTAACAGCTATTTCGAGTAGACCATTGCAAAGTTTGACTTTAGATGAATATTTTGCTAATATGATTTAACTTTGCGTTCAGAGTTTTCAAATATTGGTTTGGTTTTGTTAGTAATGACCAATGAAAGTAAGTTTTCTCTTCCTACACAATAAAACCTCTGTAAAACTTTATAAACTCAAAGTAGGTACCCCTTAAATTTGCTTTATTTTTAAAGAAACTTAGTTGTCTTGTTTAGTCTTTCTTAGAATTTGGGTGCCGCACAATGTTAATGTGCTAGCCAGAATATCAATTTGGATACTAGGATTGTAAAGTTCTTTTAAGACAAAACGAATCGAAGGTTTATTACCTTACCAGACTACCAATCAAATGGAGGTGGTGACCATGGATCCATATTGTTCTCTTTGATCAGCTTGTCTAACCAAGTCTACAACACTTCATCCATCCATCTCCGAGGTGTGCAAAAAAACATAATTATATTACTTGTTCTCTACGTTCAATTTCCTGTTGAATTGCGAGAAAGGACGAAGCTAAATGTGACCTAATGTGTTTGAGCCTGGCAAGGGTTTGAGGTTTTATGCACTTTGGTGAGTTGTGTATTTATATCAATATTAATCTATGTGAGTGTAATTAATAGCGTGTAAAGTGAAGGAAAGATCAAGAGTGAGAACGGTTCAGATGTATAACTTAAGGAGGATGAGGGTGTGAGAAAAATGGATCGAATGAGGAATGCTAAATGTAAAGGAAATTTATAGAAAAATACTATTATTATTATTTACTTAAAACTTATAATCGAAAATAAACTGTTGCACCTCTGGTAGAAAAGTGAGGAGAGATTCGTAAAGGTGTGCTCAATTCGGCAGACCTTCCCAAATTTACACAACTAAGGCAGAAATTCCATTTGGGGAGTAATTAAAAATGAAGTGAGTGAAGGTTTTGATATAAACATTTTTAGTTGGTACGGGCATGTCAAAAGAATGAATACAAAAACTTTATCAAGAAAATTGTATTATAGAGTGTCTAGATTACAAAAAATTACCTCTTATGCTTGTAGTGTACCCGAGACTCTCAAATTTGAACTCTACGAATCAATACATATATATCACTAGTAAAATGCCGCTTGCAATACATTACTCGTGATTCGCTGATATTCTAATGGAACAGCACTGCATGCGATTAACGAAAATTCCTTCACTAAGCGCACTCTATTCTTCAATTTCTTTTCGAAAGGACTTCATCAGCGATCGGAATGTACGAGTACTATGGAGAGTGATTTTCTCAATAATTTAATAACCATACACACAACTAAAGTTAAGAAATCTAGCCCGGAATTTGTCATGTTTTTACACAAACAAACGTAGTTTGGAAAACATGACTAATGAATTGAAATGCTTAGTCACAACAAAAGACTTTGATATTATCGCAGTTAGGAGACATGGGTAGAATGTGTTAGAAGCGATCATTATTGGAAATTAACCTATCTAGCTAAAAAATCTTGCATAAAAAAGAAGACGAAACGACAAGCAAAAAAGTATCCAGACTTAATTTTGACAAATGCAAAGAAATTAGTTGAGAGGTTAAACGTTGGAGAAGCATTTGAGATCAACGATCATAATATAATTTGATTCAATTTAAATATCCTTAAAAATAATGAGGAGAGTTCTCATCTTACCCCAAACTTTAAATCTTGCAGTATTGATATTTTTCGCTCCGGCTTAAAATTTTTAAATTGGAAGGTAATTTTAAAGTTAAAAACTCCCAAATAGTCATATAATGATATCTAAAGTTCGTTTTTCACTATAGAAAAGGAATAGTGCGCTATACACCTAGAGGTTCTAGTAGATCAAACCACATGCTCTGGATAAATAGTGATTTTAAAAAGTAAATGAGAGAACGTAGCCGATTGTATAAAATTTCGAAAACCAGCAATAGGTTTGCAATAAAACCATTCCCTTACTTATCATCTCCTTGCCAAAGGCAATATAATAAAGGGAATATGAAAAGGAACTAGCATCGTTAGCAAAACAGAAGCCAAAAATTTTTTATAGATATGTAAATAATTGTAAGCCAATTTGAGGGTAGTAAACTCCTTGAGTCTATTGTTAGAGATAACATCTTAGAACCTTTATAAGTAAATAACTAAATAATTGAAACATAACACGGTTTTCGACGCGACGCGAAGCGGTTAACTATTTTGCTTGATTTTTTCAGGAAATGATCACAAGGCTTGACCAGGATAAAAGTGTAGTTAAAGTTAATTTTGATATAAAAATGTTAGTGATATTGTTCTTGATAAAAGTCAGTTTTACTTTCATGGTTTTCTGATTTCTTTTGCCAGTCCGAAAAGGTTAATTTTATTATTGTGGCTTTTCGAAGGCTTTGATCGCCGGATAAAACATCTTGTTTTCGAGTCTTATGGTATGGAACTGAATATGTAGCAGCGTAATACAATGGACTGAAGATTGGCTGGAAAAACAATAGACAGAGAGGAGTTTCATGAGCTTCAGCCATTAGTGTCATTCAGCATGGATCTTTTTAGGTCACTTGTTTTTTTTATATATACATATAAACGATCTTGTCACGAATCTATTGTGTAGAAATTCAAAATTTGCCGACGACTAGAAACTTGGTACTAGGACATAAAATAATAATGACTGTGATAACATGCAAAAGGATATTAATAGAGCAGTAAAATGTTCGGAAAGATGGCAGATATAATTCAATGATGACAAGTGTACGGAAATTCCTAAGTCCAGAAAAATTAAAATATGTGTGGTTAGATTTTAAATACGGCCAACATAGAAACAATGCGCTGCAATTTCATTAAAATACTAATAGGTTTCTTGGATACAAAACTAAATATTTTGCATTTAAATAGAAAGATACTATTGTTCCCTTATATAAAGCGCTTGTGAGCCCTGATTTCGAGTATGCGGTACAATTCTGGTTTCCATAGATGCAAATGACATTGCAATATTGTAACGTATCTGACCTTGAGCAATGTAATTAATTCCTGAACTTAGGAATAGATGAAAAGAAGAAAGGATGAGACACCTTAATTCATTTGCCCGGCAAGATTGGCATCATAGCAGCCAATTTATTTAAGGAGGTAAAATACCAAACGTTTTTACTAATATAAATTAACACTCAATATTTAAGCTAGATAACCAAGCGGCAACTAGAAATAACGTGTTCATGCTAGTTGACAAAAGATTTAACACAACAATAACACAGTTTACTTTCTTATAAAATAACACAGAATTGAAATTGTTGGCCTATGAATGTCTCCGAAAGCAAAACAATCAATATATTTAAGAATAGAATCGATAAATATAATTTTAAAATATGGTTTTGCAGAAATTATCATTAAGAAACAAATTCCGCATTCCTATTCTCTCTTTCTCTACTTATATACTTCTAACTTCCATTCTTTTCCCTCCTATTTTAGCTACCCTCGAGTGAATCTTTGGATCTTTACTGGTTTGTAATTCCTAAAAAAATATCATTTATGTCGTATTGTGTACTAAACAATCTCTTAGTCCATGATGAAACACTTTATTTTTCTTCAGAATTGTATTTTTTGACATTTCACTATATTATTTGAACAAACATTTTGGTCACATTTGTCCAGAAAGCCATTTTAAGTCTCTCGAATCAGGTTATGTGGCAGATGTTCATCGAATTTTTCCTTCATTTTTTGATTCTATGTAATCGTGTGCCTCCTGAGGACGACGGTCTGGCAAGCTTATAATGTCCGAGTGACGCTCTCCTTTTCAATTCCACAGGAGTAAAGGGGTGAGGTGTAGACTGTTACTAATCTTACCCGAAGGAGCGATATACCGTCTCGGCTGTGGTGCCCAGACAGTCTCAAATTACAGTGGGTCTACCTGGGCTTTATTCTTTCAAGAAATTTTCATTTTACTTCCTTTTCGATAAAATCTTCACATTCCTTTGCATAAATTTTCATTTTGTGCGGTTAATTTTGGAGGCTTTTAGTTAATCAGCTTTATCCGTTAATCCCTTTTTGTGGCATGGAGAGGAGGGCTGTGCCATCCATCCCTCTTGGCTCTGTTTGGGTGGGATGTTTTTAAATTTTTCCTAAATTCAACCCATCTTTTTCTCCTTCTAATAGCCTGCACTCCTTTTTTATTTTCTTCATCTATCCTTTCGGTTTCACTTTCATTCCCGAATCTCAAGTCTATATTTTCTGCTCCACACACAAAACACTTCAATAAATAATAAATTCACTTATAAAAACACTTGCATAAATAGGTTCAACTTATTATGGATCTGGGTTAGATACAAACGGCTGCTAATTGATCTCTAAATTATATATATACAGGTTATTAATAAAATTAATAGGTAAAATGAATTTAATTTAAATATAATAAAATTATATAAAATCGAGTATTTTCTCCTGGAATATGTAAGCTGTTAGAGAGCATATGTAGCAAAATCTGGTTGAAAATTTGCAAAGAAACGATAATTATTTATTTTAACTTATAGTTGACAAATGTAGGATAAAAAAAATTAATTAAACTAAAGATTTCCAGGTGCCATGTGGTAGTAGTTCTGATTATCCTGTTGGTTTTCGAACATATTTTCATTGATGTAACTCGTCATAATAAAAATGTATTTCCTTACAGTTAGATCCTATGCTTTATGGTGAGTTTTAGTCCACTTTTATTAAGTATGTACTTAGGTTCGGTGCTGAAAATATTATAGGTTTGCCTCTTAGGATACGAGTTGCAGTGGTTTGCCAAATCGTGTAAATGAGTCTTGCAATGCAACCAGTCCAAACTATTTAAATTCCCGCCACTGTTCCAGATGGCTCAGTTACATAGGACTGCCACTCAAAACAGAGGAAAGCGTCCGTTCTGCCATTCTCCCCAAAGGAAATCCTTAAGAAGGTACGACTCTTTAATTTTCAGTGCCTGAACACCATATATATATATATATATATATATATATATATATATATATATATATATATATATATATATAAATTAAGTCTATAAGTGTATGTGTGTGTCTGTCCATTTATAAGAATAAAAAAAAATTCTAACCCTATCCCCACTATACCCCCATCTCTATCCCCCACTCTCTTCTGTCTCCCCCTCTCTCTCTCTATCTTTCTCTCTCTTCCTCTCTCTACCCCTCCCTCCTTGCCCCTTCGGCCTATCCCCATACCCCTAAATCCCCCATTTTTCACCCTCTAACAAAAGGACATCCAAACCAAGAGAAAAAATTATCTACCCCCTCTCCCCCTTCTCTTCCCCCCCTCTCTTTCCCTATCTCTTCTCACCATCTCTCCTCCCCTGTGCACCCTTCCCCTCTCTCCCCAATCGTCCCCTTCTTCCCAAATCTCTCCTCTCTCTCTTCCCCCGTGTTTCCACCCTCATTCTCTCCTCTCTCTTCCCCCGCTCCAATTCACTCTCCACCTCTTCCCCCACTCTCCCCCTTCAAAACGACATCCAAATCAAGAGAATATTTTTTTAATCTCGTTCTTAAAATATATTTTTGTTATTAAAAAAAATTCAATTTCGCTTACAGGAAACGTCATTTTTAGATTTCAAATGACGATAACTTTGAAACTAAACAAATTTTTAAACAAATAATTGAGAGCAAAATTAAAGATCTATGACTCCAAAATAAAATGTTGAAAACCAGAGGTTGCTATCTCAAATTGTTCCGAGTTATATGTCCTAGAATGTTGATAGTTCACATAAAAATTTAGCCCAATTTCCGGATTTCTTAGATATGTTGTAATTCAGGGCCAAAAAATTACATATAGGAGGATAAAGAATAGAGTGAAACTTATTTAAAATCATCCGAGGAATATATGGTGTATCCTTTTTTATTTGATTAACGAAGCTTCACTTGAATCTACATTATAACTACAATTTCACCCACATGTAACTTTATAATCTAATTAAAAATAATAATAAAATATGTAAAACTCTAATGAACATTCATTAAAAGCTCTATGCCTTTCATATTTTTGTGTTGCCAGCTGACTAACAAAAACCAAAATTATTTCATCTTCATACGATGCCCAAAAGAAAGAGCCTAAGAACATGATGATCAGCGGAGCATGAAAAGGAAAGAAGATGCAGAGGGGAATGCAGCTTCACTAGCATTAGAAAGTCAGAAAAAAGCAGAAGTAAGAATCAGACTAAATATTCAACGGACTGCAGTAGCTAGACAATCTCAAACTCAAGAATAAACGGAAGAAGACGCAGAATAAATATTCAATCTGAAACTCGCTTTTACTGGTTAAAACCCAAAACATTGTAAATAAGGAAATTTTTAGCAAGGGATTAACAAATAAAAATTATTTATAAAGCGGAATTCTAGAGAACATAGATGAGAAGTTTATATGCACACATGGTGATATTAGTAAGGAAATATCTCTATCGTCTACATGAAAATTGACAGTCATTTTTAATATTTCAGGTAAAAGGATACAACTCTATCATCTACATGAAAATTAACAGTCAATTTTTATATATTGTACTTAGAGAAACTTCTATCATCTACATGAAAGTTAAAAGTGATTACTTATATATGTTAAATACAATCTAAGTGAATAACTTTAAATATTCATAGTATGATTTTGGCATTTTTTTTCAATCCAGTCAACGACAGGTATTTCTGCTAGTATATTTATATATATATATATATATATATATATATATATATATATATATATATATATATATATATATATATATATATATATATATATATATATATATATATATATATATATATATATATATATATGGTGACTCAATGCGCACTACCCTGCCGCAGTATTTAAGATCAGACGCATGTATTTGGCTTGTCATTTCTCTAATTCCTCTATTTTCATCCATTGTTTTTTTCTCTCAGTCCACCTTTCATTCTTGCCTGCTGCGAAACGTTACTCCTCTTGTATTACACCAGTTTTATCTCCATCACTAAAATAAAAACAAAATAATCCTTTCCTTCTTGGGTACGATCTAAGACTCAGTTTCCTCCCTACCCTCAGAAAGAATATAAATTATATGGAAAATAGCCTCTTCACCTTATCATATATTTAAAATTATTTACATGACTGTTAATGAGCTAAAAAAGCCTTAATATCCGCCTCACGAAAGATGAACCCTCCATCGGGATTCGAACTAGCGACCTCTCGCGTGAGAAGCGCGAGAGGTTATCGCAAAGCCAGTAACGGAGCCTAAATCGAGATAACCTGAACTCTTTATTAATGACGGTTAATAATATACCTTAGAGAAATGAATGGATAGAACTCCATACGAGAATTATAGCAAATTTCTCATACAACAGGGGAGTTAACTTTGACTGCTTGGTCTATTAACTTTGTTTATGTATGTATTTACCCACCCGGGAAGCCATTGAGACACATTGGATACAATTTGTGAATACATACATAGCTGATATGTGTTTAAAGTGTCAACATTGAGTTTAGAATTTCTGAAATGCCATCCGTCGACTTAAACAAGTTTAATATGAATAATATTCATATTATTTTTCAAATGAGAGGTTGGAATTTACCAGAAAAGTGCACTAATAAATATACGTAGAAAAGTCATTATTCTTTTTTTTTTCTTTTTTGGTGAAAACTTTATCAAGTTTGATTTTATTATACTTTTTAGATTTTCATTTTAATTTATGAAGTTCTTTTTTCACATATAATTTTAATTTATTAATGATTATGTTTGAAAGGATAAGGCACGATGCTTTCTTTCATCATCATGCAATGCATTTCGTCAAACGCTATTTGACAGTGGATAAACTGAAATTTAAAGATATCCACTCGTTTTGTTTTCAAGTCAGGTTTATTTAGTTTTATCAGAATGACTTCTGCGACCTTCAAATTTTGTTCGTATTGTTTCGTATTGTAGATCCTCTTAAGATTGTCTTGAGTTTTGCTTGGTTTAGAGCGATGTAGATGGACGTGAATTGTGAGGGTTTTTCGTGCGAGAACCAATTTATAAAGATGTACAATCTTCTCCATTATAATTAAATTGGTATACCTCGTGACTCTCATTTTCGCTCTTTTTCTTACATGGTGAATTTACTTATTTTATTTTTTTAGAATAATACTCGATATTAATTTGTGTATTATCGCTTTTAGCTTATTAGTGATAATTCTTCATTTCTCATTTTGGTTGCGTTTTTTGTATAAAAAAAAAAATGTTTTCTTGGGCCTTTTCCTTTAACTGTGTCTTTTATTGAATAGAGAATTAAGGGTTTATAATATGTAAATTTTAGTACGCTCTTTTTTAGCAGGCGACCGATGAAGAGAGGGATCTTTCATGGTTCTTTGAATTTTGTCAATGTGTCATCCATATACCTCACATAAAATTACCGGTTAAAATTGTTGCTTTCTGATATTACTTTATTTTCTATTTCCGCCATGTATAATTGTGCTAGTGTTGGTTAAGTAGTCTACTCATGGCAACCCCAACTGTTGGAAGGTAGGTTCTTCCATTGAAATTGATTTCGGTTCTTCTATAACAGGTGGTTCTAATTCTTTTTTTCGTATACTTTTTATTGTGACTTCAAAGTCATTTGCCTCTCAAAAACACGATAGAAATACCTATCCTAAGGTTGACTCCGATGACCGACTTCTTAATCTGTCCCCTGTGACTAAGCTACTGAATTCGAAGGGTACATAAGTGCGGCTTCTTTAGAAAATGCGGAGTTGCTGTTTTCGACGCTCGTCATTATGGCCTTTGATTCGCACTTTATCATCATCATCACTAATTCTATAATTTAAGAAGGGGATTTTTTAAGTATTTGAATAATAATTTCAACTTAGTTTGGTTATGACTTATATATTTTTTATCAAAGTTATTTCTAATAATTCTTTTATAATATCAAATACAAAAATGGTGAAGTTCAGAAATAAATACAAGTATCGAAATTTTGTGAATTTTTTAAAACCCAAAGAATTACAAATGGTGAAGTTCTTAAAATTTATTTTTATATATCTTATTCTATAACTATATTCTAGCAACGTGATATTTTGAAAGGGAGGAAATTTAGTTTAGAGTGCCTTTTAAAAATTATTTTAATTGGTAAAGATCAGAAAATTTATAAAAATTTAAACATGGCTGCTTATTTTTTAGATTTTAAATTTTAATGTTAGAAGCGAAGCGCAAGCTCCCCCGTAGGGTGGAGTGGCGAAGCCATTGCCTGGTATACTTAAATTGTTAAGCTTTTCGAATTATAATAAACTAAATCCATTCACAGTAATACTATTTTCAAGGTGGTAGACGTGAATGTTCCGTTGACAAAGAGCAGCGATTCTCACAGCATTCGATTTACCAAAATTACATGTGATTTTCTCTTATTATAAACAACCGTTGTTTATTGCGCACTAGGTAGATAAGATGCCTTAGTATTGCTAAGCGGTTAAGTTAGGTATGTACCACGAAATTAGATGATAGTTTGCTAGTGTTCAGTTAAGTGTATGGAAGGGAAACTATGGTGTAGAAAAAAACTTCGAGACTCAGTGTAATGGTGTGTAAAGGATTGGAATAACACGTAATCGATGGATTGATTTTGTGAATGAATGTTTGAGAAAAAAAGCGTGAGGAGAGAGAGACAAATGGATAGATTGTGTAGGGAGGGGTTTATGAGGGGACGCGCTTGGGGCCTGATGATCAAGGGAGAACCCTGACCGGACGAGATGCTACAACATATGGGGACCCTATCGCTATAAAATGACAATTAGTGGCATAGGAGCGGGAGAAGCTGATTAGTGTCTTTGTGCTTGATATATCATAATATAGGAGGAGGTTATGGTTTCAGTGGCGATGATTTGCACCAAACACACTTTGTAGAAAAGCAGATACAGTCGAAAATGATATCACACATTGTCCTTTATAGATTCACTGCTGAATTGTCAAATATCGCCCACATTTTTGGAGGGGAATGGTACACATATATGTATGCATAACTCACTCGCTCTAAACTTGGTCATTGCTCTGTGTCGAGAAATAGGTCACCTTCCCAGACAATAAGTTTATATATACACATATGTATCTATTGGTTGGGAGTAAAGAAAGAAAAGCCACGAGACTATGTATATATACAGTTGTATATAAATATATCCTCTAATGTACGTACGCTTCCTCGCTACGTACAAGCACGTTCACTTCGTAAGAGTAAGATTTACTACAGGGGCCGATAGCGCATAAATGAGTTTATCAAGTTGCAGTCAAGGGTATAAGTCACTAGTTAACACACATCTATATATATATATATATATATTTATATATATATATATATATATATAAATATATATATATATATATATATATATATATATATATATATATATATAATATATATTTATACGGGAAATATAGGTAATGTAAATAAGTACAATTCTGACAGAATATAGATTAATTGCCAATCGGGTAACGTTAATTACTCGTTAATCAGCTTTAGAATGGGATAATATAAATCGGTTATACAGAGGGAATATTTATATGTCAAAATGTGGGTCGATTAACGGGAGATACAAGCAAGGTTCTTTTTACCTTAATGGGGTCAACTCGAGGAAGGGGAATCCTTTAGCCAGTCGGGGCGGGAAAATGGAGACGGGCAATGGACGTGATTCTCGACCGAATATCCTAAAGGCGGGGGGGGGGGGAACAGAAGACGAGTTCACGATCTTCCTTGAAGACGGACGAAGGTACATCTGCTCGAGAGAAGTGCAACTTCCAAAGATCGAGACTCTAACGCGGCTCGACGAGAAATCTCACACGGGAAACTGGAGATCCTTGAGGGGGGGTTTCAGATGAGACGAGAGGAATCCCGGCCAATCCTTTGGGGATTAAACGATTCGTGGCTTGCTCTGAACAGAGTAAGCCTTTACAAAAGAGATGGATCTGCCTGGTGAGATCCAACCTCGATGGTATAAGCAAATACCAGGGACTTGTGGAAACAGACTTACAATCTGAACCGAAGGCGACGGGTTCTCAAATTCAATCTGCAGATATTTGAAAGCCCAGGGTATTTATAAGACGGCCATTTTATTTTTTTCTCCTCGTTGACGGAATCAGATGACTGGCTGACCACTTCCGGCGGCCAGATGGATTAGCGTTTGTCGCCTGACCCACGTCTTACTGGCCTTTACGATGTGGGCGGGAAACTTTTGGCTAGCAGTTTCCCGAATACGGAGATTAGCGCTTCATAGGCAAGGTAAAAGCTTTTAACACCCAACTTAATTAACTGAAACTGAGAGGCGGCTGACGGATATTCATATTCTTTCTCCTTGTTTTTTTCTCTTTGGATTCAAAGATTACTTCACGTGGAGTTATAGTTAGAAAACATAGAGAGGGAAGGAATTCATGAAACAAATGAAGGGAGAATTCTTCTTAGCGTCCCTTCCCCTACACTCTGTATGCAATAAATATTGTGTACATTTGTATATTTTAACGTTAAAACCACAAAAAATCATTTATTCCTGAAATTATTTTTTATTCCTCCATGTAACGGTTAGGCCCTTGTATTCCCCTACCTTCATCATTTTCTCTTCATAGTTTACGGTGTTTACCGAAGGCCGACCCGCTTCGAGGCTACCATTTTTGGCTTAAACTTGTGTATCTTACCAGCCTAATTTGCGTAGGGGAAGCCATTCATTCATCCCCCTTGTGCCGCACTTCCCTTTTTCCCCCTTCGGACTGAAGGATATTTATGGGGCCGTAAGGCCTTTTAATTTATTCTGTTGCGAGGATTCAGCCTTGATTGCTCCGCTGAATCGTTTTCCGTCACTTGCCTTGATGTTGTATATTTTGGGAGACCCGTACCGGATTCCTTCATGCATCAAGGATTTTTACCATTGATTCCTCCCAGCGTTGTCGCTGCCCCTCTGTTAGCTGCATCGAATTGTGCTCTTCCAGTAACGTTTGCCAGTGTTCTCCTTTGGGAAGCCGTTCACATTCGGTACGTGAAAGCTCTCCCCCAGTCACCTCGCCATCTCCTCTTTGGGGAATTCTGTCATCTCTAATTCCTTCTCTCGGATCGGTGGGCCTTCGAATCATCGTTACTAGTGGTCTCGACGCCTTTCGAACGATATTGCCGTCTGTGGGTTTCTCCTCGCCTAAGACCGTCATCGCATTTGCCCCTGTGGACTTGGGTCGAATTCACTCATCGTCACCGAGCCTCTTTCGCCTATGTTCCCGACGTGGGCTATTGCTTCACTGCTCTGGTATCAAGTATTTTGGAATAGTTCTTTCTTATTACGTCCCTTTTAAATTAATTAAGTTTTATTCATGTAACTTTGGGCCTTCGGGTAAGGGACGTAAGACAGGGAGGTTATTCCAGGAACACCTGTCACTAGTGTAGCGTAGCCTATTTAATCTTCAACGGCGCGTGCCGTTTCGGCTTTAAGCGAATTATTCATAGAACCCAATTTTGTATGCGTGAATATCTATTTTGGTTAGAACGACTTGTGGTCGTTAGATGGTGATAAGTATTTGTGACTTTTCTTATTATTTGATGTACCCCCCTATAATTTGTTAGCAGTCAATTTATTTCATTTTGATTTTGATGTAAATAATACTCTAAATACTTTTATGTGTGTATTCATTTAATTTAACCCCTTGCGGACACCTCGTAATTTAGCACCGTCCTGATAAATTCTGGTGAATTTCTGGTAGGCCTCTAGATCCCTGGTCTTCTATAAACTTCTTGTGTGTTTTACTTGAACCGTGTGAACCGGGTTCCGCGATAGCCTTCACATTCCCTACTTCTCTATTCCATCTCCTTTATTTTATTAACGATAGTCCCCATAGGAGAACATAGAAAATCGATGGACGAGTGTATTTCTCTATAAGAAATGCAAGAAAAATATAATAGAATAATGGATATAAAAGAGCTACCATAGGTAAAAGGTTAACACAAGAGTTTCAACTGTACAGCATTAGGTACGAAAATATATGTATTGAACTGAATAAAGTTCGAAACTATTTGGAAGCACCTTTTCATTTTTCCTGGGGGACATTGCATTCCTTGCGAACCTCACGTGCTACTTTGTGAATCATTTATTTCATGTATATCTATAATTTAAAAAAAATTTAATGCACCACGGATGCTCCCCTCTATGGCTCTGATTGACGTCCAAGCCGAGGAAGCATTGTTAGAATCTTTACTAGGTGTTTTATTTGTCAATTATTACATAAGTACTGTATTGGGTACAATTTTTCAGAAGAATCCTTCCTTACAAACCACTCATCCCAGTCATGACCCTAATGTTGCCCCAAAGCCCATCCAAACATTCATGGAAATTCATTCCTCAACTTCATTTAAGAAACCGAAAACAATTCTACGCTCTCAACAGATCCGCTTCAGTACTGAAGTTTACGTCAAAGCCAAAAATCTGGCTTTTACATGAGCGGGTTCACAAAGTTTCCCGAACGATATAACACTAGATCATCACCAACACGTCAACCGAGCCTTCACTCACTCTTCCACTTAGAAGCAGTTGGATGTGAATTGTTAAAAAGATCTCGCCTGCTCGTTAACATTATCTACCCATAACAGTCTTTCGACCAGCCAATGAATCAGAAGATGGACTTGTACCACAACCTAAGATAGAAATACTAAAAAATATACCTTATTGACCTTTAGTACCAAGCAATTATCAAGACAGAATATAAGAAGGGTGTTAAAATAGTCCATGCCATTATTAACTGAAATGTTGTTTCTGCGACACGACCAACGAGATCAACTTAGTCATATATTACATAACACGAAAAGATGTCCTTCCCCAACGGGTACCCTGCAAAAGACCAACCGATTGTACGAGCCTATTTTAAATGTTGTGATTGGCAGCACCGTACTTCACCGAACAGCACATCTACAAGAGTTTGACTAAAATCGTCACACAGCAAAACACCGGACGACTACCACTAGGGAAAATGCAGAACAATAAAATCACCATTCTTTATGAGAGCGAT
Source organism: Ceratothoa steindachneri (assembly GCA_963969495.1). Classification (NCBI taxonomy): domain Eukaryota; kingdom Metazoa; phylum Arthropoda; class Malacostraca; order Isopoda; family Cymothoidae; genus Ceratothoa; species Ceratothoa steindachneri. The sequence continues at coordinate 118,927,440 of OZ018326.1, forward strand.
TTCAGCCCGAAATTATCTTGCTGATCAATCGCAGTCATACTGTGTCCACCGTACTGCCTCGTGGCTTGCATTCCCTTTGCCTTGCTCATTTAACGATTTTGCTATTATCACTTTAACAATGTATTACCTGGCTTTTTGCCTATTTGAATAAATCACCTGAAGATAAACCGGCACGAGCTTTTGCGGGGTAGCGTATCATCAGGTTTAGATCTCAAGCGCTGAACGCTCGATTAGATACAAAAAAACAATTATCTAACAACTCTAAACATTAACAAAAATATAGAAATCAACAGAGCATACGCTACTTCAGCGTCTAAATTAAATGCATTTCCTCCCAAACAAAGCGAAATCTACAAAACACAAAATGCAACTATGTATCCTCTAATACATATTATTAATATACCAAAACTAGCTAACCTAATCTACGAAACACATACAGGGTAGTGCGAAAATCCTCTTACACTCATTACAACGCTCTCGAGAAAGGACATAACAATCGCTTTGCTGCAGTTAGACACATTTTTATTGTATTAACATATAAATATATGTTAAAATTGTAATATTAATCAATGTAGCTACCCCGAGCGGCGAGCACGGGCTCCAGCCGCGATCCTAAGTCCAACCTCTTGCTGGTCCACATGCGGTTGACGGAGGATTTCAGCTCATCGACGTTGCCGTGGCGGACCTTGCAGGCCTTGCCCTCGACATTTAACCTCACATTGTACTCGATATGATTGGGGTCGAGAAAACAGAGGTTGCCAAAGGTTTTTTGACCAGAAATTCATGTTCGACCCTAACCACTCTTGTACGATCTTGGCCGTGTAGGCCGGGACACCTTCCTGCTTAAAGACTTAGCCCGTCTTTTTCGTGATCTTTCTCAGCCAGGGAAGGAATTTGTGGCCAAGATCTTCCAGGCCGGAGCTTGCCAACGGTCCTTCTACTTGTTGATGATAAGATCGACCCTGAAGTTTTTCTCATCAGAAAAAATAAGAACTCGTTTGCCATGACTCTTCAAGTCGTTGAGAAGGCGACGACAGCGCTCCCGACATTGTTCTCGTATACGTTCGGTGAGCAAAGGCATTTTTTAAGGTACCTTAAGCTATTGTTGCCCTCCTATTTGTCGGCCTATTGGACACTGTGGCCACCGAGTTCTTTTTCTTAGCAAGCGCTGTCATTTTGCTCTTTATAGCACTTCCGAAGGCCTTTTTCACAGCCAAACGGTGTACAATTTGAGGTCTGCCTGAACGAGTTCGATCTTTCAGGTCTTCTTGGTTCGTGAGCCTCTCCGCGACTTTCTAGACGGTCAGCCGTCTGACCCACCTACACATAATGGAAAAGACGTTTTAATGACAAGTGCTGGAAAAGTAGAACTTTAAGTGTGTTCAAGGGAACTTTTTCTATCGACCACGTAAACCTTTCGAAAGATAAAAAACCAAGTATAAAAGAACTTTTGAAAAACCTAGGTAAGGGTACACTTTATTTTTCACTAAAACGAATAAATTTCAATAACCTAGAAGCATCAGGCAGCTCAAGGTTATAAATCTCATCTCCTCTGGCTGGTCAAAATGTTGTGATTAATTTTACTTGTATTTCTATAAATAGACCGTACTTTTATAATTTTCACTCATATGCCATGAGGATGATCCGCAATAAGGTTGATAGCCTTGCTTCGTGATAATAAAGAAATTGCACTTGCAAGTTTCTTACATCACTATTAGTATACAAAAACTATCAAACGGAATATGTTCCCGCCTTTTATACAGGCTACGTTAACGATTATCTCATCATTTTCCGAAAAGAAGAATGGCCTCAAACTTTTGTAATATCTTAACCAACAACACTGGAATATAAATTTCCTAATGGATTTAAAAAAACAAGCGTTCTTATCTTTAGATGTTTATTTAAGCCGTATTTTCTTTTGGCCTTACCTTAATGGTATACCGCACCCCCGTTTTCACCCGGCTGGGAACCAGCTTCTTTACCTTCATTCCACGTTCCTTTAAACTCAATTCTATAAGAACTCTTTTTCAAAGAACCATTAAGGTGTGTTCTATAATTTTTTCTATGAATAATATTTTTTTTAAGAAATATTTTCAATGATAATAAATCACTAGAGGAGTTTAAAGATACGAAAATGCTTATGAGATGTAGGATACTTCCAAACATTTTTAGTCGCGTGTGACTCTACATCTCATTATATCGGTCGATCGGGTGGTCAGTCGGTCCCTGTTTTTCTTTTTATTTTTTTGTAATAACATTGTAATTATTTAGCCGATTCTAACGTGATTTGAAACGGTTATATTGTTTCACATTCCCTTTCGAATAATATAATTGCAAAAGTCCTCTCAAGGTTAGCCCAGGAATTTTTGAAAGTTTTGTAGGCCCTAAGGTCTTACATCAGAATCAGAATAAGTGAATAAAGGAAATGATATATATATACATATACACGAGGGGCGGTCAATATGTTTTGCAATTCAATTCGGATATAAGGAAACGAGATATGAGGAAAAGTGTTTTATTATTTTTAAATATAACTACCCTTGACTTCAATGCACTTGCGCCACTTGTCCCTGAGGCTTCAAATTCCAGACAACCAGAAATCTCCCAACTGCTGTTCAATCCACTCCTGGACAGCGAGCTGGACATCTTCATCGTCCCCAAACCGGCGCCCACGCAGTGCAGCCTTGAGCTGGCGGAATAAAAAGTAATCGCTAGGGGCCAGATCTGGACTGTAGGGGGATGGTTGCGCTCCTCAAATCCGCACTCGCGCAGGGCAGGTTGTACAACTCTGGCCTTCTGGACTTTGACGACATGAAGTCGATCATGGGGCATGAGGTTTCTAGGGACCCAACGGGCAGAGACCTTGGTCATAGCCAAATTATCGTGGATTATGTTGATAACACTTCGATGTGATATTCTAAGTTCTTGCTCGATTTCTTCGACCTTCACCCGTCGATTTTAGAGGATGATCCTCTCCACACAGGCCACATTGTCTTCGTTGGTCACGTCTGACTGGCGTCCTGGACGGGGGTCATCTTCAAGGGACTCACGACCATCGCAGAACTCCCTATTCCAGCGAGCAATGGTTGCATAGGAATGGGCTGTGTCGGTGTACACTGCAATCATGCGTTCATGGATCTCTTTTGCATTCTTGCCTTCCTTTGTCAAAAATTTGATCACGGCGCGGTTCTCAACCTTCTCCATTGTTGAAAAATTGAGACTGACGATCTGCGATCAGCTACTGCTTCTTAAATAGACGAGGCAGGAGCGTGCGGCTGCAGGTCCTGACTTGTCATAACTTGCCCTAACACCCCCACAAACAGCCACCCCCTTCCTCTGTTTTGCCCTACCGATTCACAAAACTTATTAACCGCCCTTCGTAGTTTACTTATCTTTTAGTAAGCTCCCTCCCTGCGTAAATTGAGAATGTATGGAGTTTCTGGTAATGTTTTAAAATGAGTAAAAAATTGCCTGAAGAATAGACTTTTAATTTAAAGGCGCCCATCAGGCAATTATCATTAAGGGCATAAGTCGCCGTAATAGATTTTAGCCTATAATAGGCTACATGAAAATAATAATAAAAGGAAAAACACAATACACACATCACTCCCCCAAACACTCGTAAAAACACAAATACGCGGATACTTTAGCAACCTCTTTTACGCAATCATTCTCTGCAATATTCACATGTCCTGGAACCCAACAAAATATAATCTCGACATTCCCCAAGCTCGCGATAACTGTGGCGTGACGGATAACTCGATATGGGAGGGTGAGGGACAGGTATTCTAATGCGCAGAGAGCATTCAGGGCGCTTTGTGAGTCGCATAGATCACGATTCGGTCTTAGAACCGAGCATAGCTTGGCTATGAAAACAGACACAGCGCTTAGTAGAGCCCCACTTACCTCAAACAAAGGGGATGCGCCGTGGAAACCGACGCCCTTTCTGGACTTGGAGCCATCCATATAGGCTGGTACGGCTCAAGCGTGACACGAATTGTGATCCAAATGGTTCAAACGCAATATTCTTGACTCTTTTGTAAAAGCATGGGAACAAAAACATAGCAACAAATAGTCAAAAGTGGTACTGTCTAGGCTAGCGTCCTAGTCAGAACCAGGGAGCCACCGGAACTGAATTATAGAAAGCAGAGGATACTACTTAATGGAGTGAAATCACAATGGATGGATATTTTTATGGGGTATCTTAATAATCTATTTTGTAACCATTTTATTTTGGGCTTAGATTAACGATATAGAGGTATGTGTTAAAAGCAAAATACGTATTTAGCAGCCTGTGTGAGGGAAATACACGAAAATTTCGAATTTTATAGTGATTTAAATAGACCTTTAGCATGGGTACAAAAGTTGCAGTTAACATTCAACCTCCATACATGCAAAGTTGTGCACATAGGCAACTATAATAGGAAATTTATTAAATTGAAAGTTGCTGGTTGTACTTCGCTGAAAAAGAGAGGGATTTAGGACTACTAATAGATCGGTCATTGAGATGATCTAAGCAAAACAGAGGATATAAATAAGGCAAATAGGGTATTAGGCTCTATATATTCAAATGTTAGTTATAAATTTAAAGAAGTTATTCTCAAGTTCTATAATACTTATTTTAGACTACACTTGGAATATTATATTAGAGGTAATACAGTGAAGAAGAACAAAAAATATACCTTCCTTAACACACCTTGATTATATAGATAGGTTGATGGAGCTTAATATGTTATCATTTGAAAGGATGTGATTAAGGGGCGATATGATCGAGCCTTTTAAAATGTTTAAGGGGATTGATAAACTAAAAATAGGAAAGTTTTTGAACTAGATCGTGATTATTGGATAAGGAGTGATTGTTTCCAAATTTAAATGTCTAGATGCAGGATGGACTTGGGAAAATAATATTTCAGTAATAGCTTTAAGGATTGGGTGCATGTTGTAAATAGCTCTAGTTGGACATCATTCAAAGCAAAGCTATACAGGTAGGAAAGTAGACTTAATAAACTAGCCTACTCTTGGTGACTGATAACGCAATCCAATGCATGCAGATTATACCATGGTGGTGGAATGATGGAGGTTTGGATGCTCTAACTGGGATGGTTTTAATAGTCACCATGTGTTTTTCTCTTCTATTTTAAAGTTATATTTGAAGATTATCAATACTTCGCTAGTAACCAGGAATTAAAGGAATATTCCATAAACTAATACGATTTTTGTCTGTACCTTTTTTTTGCCCTAAACCCTGTAAAATGACCACGAACATCCCCTCTATATTCCAGAAGCTCTTCTCTTTTGGGTATCTAAAAATTATCAATCCTTATCACGATAAGATTGGCTCACTTCTTTGTTATAAATTTAACCTTTCTTTAGGTTGCCATTCATCTTTAATTCATCAATACAAGTGTATGCAATGCAACATATCCTATATTGGTTACATCAGCCGAACACCTCATTCATGTGTTGAATAGCATGCTGAAAATTCCTGAAAAAAACGTGTCTCTCGCACAAAACCAGGAAGAATAACGCCGAAAAATGTAATAATCTGATAAAATCTATAGAGTCTTTGTCATTCGTTCTGACACTAACTACACTCTCTGATCTACGCATAATTTTATCATTTTATATAATTCGTTTCTAAATTATATTTGATTTATTTTTGTTCAACTAATTTATTATATGCTGTTTTAGCATAAAATATTTACTGTTTTCACGATTTCCAGTTCAGTAAATATGAGTCTGGTCTTCGAAACGTTGATGTACCAATAAATGAAGGGGAAAAATGCACCTGTTCTGTTTTTATTTAATTGAAATTCCAAAGCATAAGCGATCGTTCTCTTAAAGATGAAAATAAAAAGTTGGAGTAAATTTTTACTTATACTCATTATATAAATATATTTTTTATTACATTTTTCTTATGTGTCACGCAAGGAGATATAAATGAAACGTTTCACTTTTTCGTTGTTGCATTTAAAACAGCGTGAACATTTTAATGCAAATGGATCGATCTGCTTACATTCTCGGCAACTTTAAGCGCGAAGTCAAATAAGTGGTATGTAGCGTTTTCGAAACATGCGTCACCGTCCTTCTCTTCTCTCAATACATATGTACGTGTATCAATCTTTGGGAGACCCCGCTCAATCATAATATTTTTCTCCCGATATAATAAGCGGTTCGCTTGTGTAAATGTTTACACATCTTTTCACTTATTTGCTGAGAACTTCTTCCAGGAGAGATTTTAACCGCAGAGAACCATAAAATTGCATCATTGTAGCACATCAATGGAAAAAAACACGAAAGAAGAAACAGTTGATTGGGCGGTAAATTTGTACAACAATTTTCCTCACCGGTCTGCCATGCCGTTACGGTCTCCTGCACCCCGTTTCAAATAATTTGGCCCTCTTCTTCCAACCGAAAAATAGCCACTTAAAAGTGAAGGAAAACTACAACATAAATATTATTTTATGTATTTACAGTTAAAAAAATAACACCAACATTTAGAAATAACGTTAAAAAGCCAAAGAAATATATTTTAGAAGCGATTATATCAACCGCCTACTCCTTGCGGGTTAAACTCCTGAGGTCGTTGAACGCTTACAAAAGCAACATTCATTTTTGCCTTTTTTTTTACGAATATTAAAGATGTCAGAGGACGAGCTTTGTTACTTACTATAAAATGCAAGTCGTTTGTTTCATATTAATTTTTTAAAAGAAAATTCGCTTTAGAATTATCCATCTTCAGCTAGACAATGGGGGATGTCACTTTCTTTGTAGTTTCGTGTAGCGAATGGGAAATTACTTCTTTTTAAGTGGGACAATATATACTTAATAGTATGAAGGGTCTACAGAAAATATATTTATAATTTAAATTCTTAAATAAAAATCATAAAATATGATTGAGAGATAAATAAAAATAGTTGAGCATAGGTCAAATTTGAGCTTATTGTATAAGTCTATATCTCACTTTATTTCTCAAGTATCCAACTAGTAATATTTAGTCCAGTTTTACTGTAGAATTAGTGTTTATTGTTCCTCCAAATAGCTAATTTTAATGAATAAAGTGTGTTCAATTTAACATAATATTATTCGGTTAGTTTCAAAATTAGCTTTATACGTTGCAATTTTGAAATCGAAGAGGAAATGAGAAGAGTTGTGTATAATTGTCTTGAATGAGTTTAAACCTGATTGTAATGATTGGACGGTAAAATTGTACAACAATTTTCATTACCGGTCCACACTGCTTCCATCATTAATAATCATCTTATGGTGAAAGATCCGCCTGTGACCGTACGGGGCAGCAGAGTTTTATGGGAAAGAAGCCCTACAAGAGGGCTGCAGATGAACTCATCTGAAATGTCATGTGGATCCTCTTCATTGAGTTTCGTCTATTTAAAACTTTCAGAGCATTTTACCACCCTATGGCTAGTGTACAAAGGGAAATTTTTCTCTATATGACCTGAATTTCTTTTTATAATTAATTTATTTCTCGAAAGAATATACTGCGGGATGTATCATATTATTTTAACTTCAAAGCTGCAATAGGTGTTAGTATGGGAATGTTTAATCACATGGTTGTGATGTGTAAGGTTAAAGTGGATAATGTATGAAAGTAAAGACCAGAGAAAGGGGGTAGGAAAAGGAGAATCAGAAGTAAAAGGCTGTTAGATTAGAGAGACAGAAGAACACGTGTGAATGATTGAGAATATGAGAAAGAAAGTAAACGAAAATGGGATATAATACATGTGGAATATATTCAAGGAAGTGATACTATAATAATTTATGTTTGATTTCATTGTCATTTTCATTAATTTTGTATATTTCAATGATCATTTATTTAAAGATAAAATATTGAGTAATTTTCTAGAGAATGATAATTTTGCTTGGCTAAACTTTACTGTTAACCAGGTGTTACATTTTTCACTAAAATTTAATATCGCGTGACTCATGACAAAGGCTCCGGCGCAAAAGAAAAAGCCTCAGTTCTCTCAAAAAAGTCAACTTCATCGTATTGTTAACAAAAGGCGTTCTGGACGTCTTTTTCAGTAAATTCATTGTTACAAGAGAAAGTTAATGATAGCTTACCCAAAATACTAACAAGAGGAATAAGGTACTCCAGACGGCAACGATATTCTCTGGAACCAAATATCATAAATCCCTGGATACAGTATTAGTCCTTTTCGCAAGGTAAGCCAATCATTTATCATTCTCTTTGCTCATGTTATGTTTAACTCATTAAAAGTTCTTATAATACCACAAGAGATGTACAGTATGTGGGTATGCTAGAACTAGGAAAATAAATTAGAAAGCTGAATGGTAGAAGGACATTCTGAAACGTGCTGTGGTGAGGAGAAAGAAGATGTACTTGTAAAACCTTAATAGTGATGATGAGAATACCGAGGAGATGGGAATGAATGAATTCCAGGACGCAAAAGAGAAAAGTAAAATGAGTGATTACAGAGAGTATGAAAGCAGCAAATAAGAATTTGATGGTAGATTAATAAGGATTCATATATGAGGAAGAATGTTTTCGAGAAGGAATGAAAAAGGTGAGAAACTAAAGGAAGAATTGCTGCATAAAATCTCAACGATAAGAATAGCATTGAAGAAATAACTTTGATTAGTTTAAAAGCATAATACAGGTATGGAATGTGAACCAAATGTAAAGAGAATTGGCTTCGATGTCTTAAAACGGGTGCCATATATAGGTGTGATAGCGATAAGTATGCAAAATGTTGTTAGTGCTGTAAAAGGTCTGAAATGTGGGAAGACAGCTGGACTATTACATAAGTATATTCAGTCATAGCCAAAGTTTTGAGAATATAATATTTTTTATATAAGAAAATTAATAAAACTAATCAAATGTTAAATTTTGTTTTAGTATGTTTGAATCGTAATTTGAAGATGAAATATACACAAAATTTAGAGGCCAAACCATTTTTATTAATAAATACAATTTATTGATGCACGCATCCAATATTTACAATGATGTCCCTCGTTCTTCCTGACTTCTTTAATTCGTTTAGGTAACCTGAAGCCACCAAATTTATAAAGATATTTTGACTGATATTGCTCCAATTTTGTTGAATAAGCAACTGCAACTGCGCACAATTCGATTGCTTCTTTTTATTAACCACCACTTTGATTATCACCTACAAATTCTCGAGAGGTTCCAAATCTAGTGAAGTCTCGGGCCTAGTTCCCCAAAATACGGTGTCATTTTAACCCAAGAACTTTGTTATTGCTTTTGATTTCTGACAAAGTGCGCAATAATGCTGCAAAATACAGTAAAGAAAATGTGACGCACGTTTTGGTACTATTTGGGAAACTATTATTGCTCTAGTTCCATTCTAGATCAAACGCAGGCACAGAGACGGAGAGTGTGCGGAAACTTTGCCTTGGGGCCGACACAGGAATCGTGAAAGCGCTCTCGTTTCACTTCCTAACGAGAGATTTTCCAGAAGCTACAAACAAGCGGAAGTGAGCTTTGGCACATAATATCCCTTTGACCCAGTCTTGGGAAGTCCATTCTTTTACAAAAATGGAGCCCGTATTGACTTGAGAATTTTGTGGAAAAGTCTCCGCTTCACTGTGCCCGCTGAAGCGTCCACACCCGTTTCTTTTCAATCGTGAGTAAACTTGACATTGGAAGCAACCCGATCCTTGAGCTGAGACCTTACTAAAAGTTCATGTTAGCGTTCATTTGGAGAGTAACTACTCATTTTAAAGTCATTAATGATTCTAAATATGGTGATTCTGATGCAATATCCTAGAAACTACCTGCTTACATTTCTAACCATTTTGGTTCAGAGCGACAATGGTTTCGTGCTTTTCTTTGGACCGAACCATTTCTTGAATTCAAAATAATCACATTTATTTTACCCGAAAATATTACGAAATAGAATATAATTGCACTGCATCACTCTTCGAATCCATATTTATCGCCATTTTAGTCATTTGATCAAAAAACAAAGCTCTAGAGGTACTGCAAGTTGCCTCCTACAAGAACAGAAAGTGGAAGAACGTGAATAAAAGATGTACAGAAGAATAATTATGTTGAGTGTTGGAGGCAAGATGTATGCAAAAAAAATTATTTAATGTATCAGAAAGATAAATAACTAAAGGATTGTATAGGAAAAGCAAGGTAGATATATAGTGAGTATGGTTTGTGCCTATCAAATATGTGCACTGTCACATATTTGATAGTCGAATAAAACAAAAGATAAGTGATCTCGAGTCTATGTTTGGTCCATGGACTTAGGCATTGATATAAGACAGGAGTTGAGGATGATGTTAAAGTTATTTAAATGGAAATAGAGCTTTTGTTAGTGTATGTGAAAGAAAGGAAGCTAAAATAAAATTAATAAAGTGATATTGTTTAGGGATGTGGATAAGGATGGGTATGGTATTAGAGGTGGTTATGATTTTCTGAAATATTATTATCATATTCATAATTATGTATGATAATAATGTGTAATTTGCTAATAAATTTGAATATCTTGTTTATACGTTTGATGGAGTAATCCTTGCCTTGCCGCAAAGCTCAAACAATAGTCTCTGGATAATGACTATTACGGGGGGTGAACTTAAATCTTGCTTTCGAGTAACACAAATCGAGATGGAGCGCACTGCGTTCGATGAGCGGGAAGCGGGTCGAAGAAGACTCACGTAAATTAACAAGAATACTGGGAGCCTGAGGGATTCTGAGAGAATTGGGCAGAGTCCAACGGGACGCGAATACTGGGTACCGACAGGGGTGGACAGAAGATAGTGACGGGACAGGGAAGACGGCGGATACTCGGCGGATAGTGCCTTGCAACTCTGGCGCAGGAGGATTTATAGAAGTTGAATGGGGTTTTCCTCCCTCCGTCTGAAGAGAAGAGTTCTAGAGTCAGACGCATCGGGAGACGAGAATAGACTCGGCCATTTAGCGCCACCGCGAGAAGGTTCTTGAGCCGGCGAAGAGAACTTTGTCCGACTTCAGATATGACCATCTGGGCTCTTAAACTTGTTGCAGCCTTCTGTGATGGCTACATTTCAGGTCATCGCGTTGTTTTACAGCGTCTCATAAATTCGCACTTCCATTATCGCAGACTAGAAGGGTCTGTTGTGTCTCTCTCTCTATTGAAGGGCGAGGCTGCGCATATCTTCCTTTCTCTCTCTCTCTCTCATCTCTGACAGGAATAAAAGGTTGAAAGCGAGAAAGAAGGCATAACTACTTAAAAGTAATTAGAAAAAAAATCCGTCTTCAGTAAACCAAAGATCACAAAAACTGGAAACATGAACTTTGGTCTAAAGTTAACTGATCAAATGAAAGAAGTTGTCAGGTATATAAGCAAGACGTTTGTAGTGTTATTTTACAGGTAAATTGAGGTAATTTATGTAATTTCATTTTAATATATCTTGAAATAAAATTATTTAAAATAATTTAACATTTTGTAACAATCTTGCAGATTTTCAGCACTTCTGTGGCTACATTTGTGAGCCGAAGAATTGGAAAATCATTTTACCCTACATATGTGTTATCAAATGTGAAGCATGGAGGTCATATTCACATTTTATGATGCTGCATGTCTTCATCAGGGAAAAAAGAGATGTTTTTATGCCAAAGAAGAATGAATTCAAGAACTTATACCGCCATGTTGTGACAAGTTTTAAAGCCATCTATCAAAAAATTGCACCAAACAACACCAAGAAATTAAGTTATATTTCAGCAGGACAATTCCATATACCATACATCCAACCACACAAAGAATTAGTTTGAAGAAATGGGGATCATCACTATAAAGTGACTACCACAAAAACCATATTTAAATTTAAGAGAACACTTGTGGGGAGTGATTGAAAAAGCACCAAGTAGTACTACTACTAGTACAAAGAACAATGAACTGTATACAAATTAAATGCTGAGCGGGAAAAGATAGTGTCATAAATTTGTAAAACCTTTTGATAAAATCCATGCCACGAAGAATTATGTCTGTAATTAAGGCAAAGTGGAGTCGAAATAAGTATTGTAATGATTAAAAAATAAATATAATATATATGTATATACAGAGTGCGTCAGTATTTTGAGGTTATTGGCAGGAGTGTAGAAAAAGACGTATAGCACATCAGATAAAATATGTATTTAAATGAATATCTGTACAAATAATCGAGAGTATCCTTAAAACATGCCTATTCAATGAATCTACCATTAGCTCCAATTACTGCTTCAATTCTGGATCTGAAGCGTGGACTTGACCGAATCTGATGATCTTTATCACTTTCGAACATATTCTTTGTTATATTGGACATGAGTGATTGAATGGTGTTATGAGAGTGTTGATTGATCTATCTCTTGACGATAACTTATACGTAATAGGTGAGTGGATTGAGGTCAGGTGAGCTAGGAGGTCCTATATCTGGGAGAGCATGGTCGTGTAAATTACCACTCATCCAAGCTTGGGTTGTTCTAGCCTTATTAGCTGGTACAGTGTCTTGTTGGAAGAGGTAAGGTCTTCCGTTGCATACTCTGTCTATTCAGGGCCTCACAACCTTGTTCCAAGCCCTCAGCAGTATTGCTTTTTAAGCCTCGTAAAAAATGAGGGGGCATAATATCTCCCTCACTACTAAAGACGCACAGCACCATCACAGTTGCTGAAAACTTAATTGCATTAGAGTTGAAACCTCGCTTGACACTCTGCATAACGACCTCTCATTCAATGGATTTACCTTTGGTTCTGGTCGAAGTTTTTTACATAAGAGAAAAATCAAAGTATTCCATCATATTGCTGCTTCAACATGGAGAGCAAGCACTTTGGACTGTTCGTACGATTCTGTTTCGCTTTAACTGATATGAACTGACCTCTTCGTATCTCAAACGAATTGTGACGGATATCTTCATGCACAACTCTTTAGATGGTGCATTATGAAACCTTGAACTCCTTTGAAGAGTCTCTTATCAACTTTCTGGGATTTTTCTTCATTTTTTCCTGTACTTTCTGGTGTCAGAACCCTTTGTATGTGTTTTGCGCTTCGATGCTAATGTTGGATGCCTATCAGCAGCTTCCAGGTCATTTTTAACTTTGGCAACGAAGGATCGGACAACTTTCAGAAAGCTCGCTTTATCTTTATCATTAAGCTGAGCTTTTATGGTAACGATGACAGCAAACCTTTTCATTTGTTTCGACACTTTAATTTCATTCCTTATTAATCGGAAAAAAATGTTAGAGCTATTCAAATTGATGTCTTCAAAGTACTAACGCAGACACACACACAAAAAAAAACAACTCCTTCTCTCTCTTTTTCTCTCTCTCTCTCTATCTCTCTCTCTATATATATATATATATATATATTAAATTAATTTACTTCAAATGTTTAATTACATTATATGAATGATTCCATAAGATGCTTTCCACTTTTGGCCAAAGGTGTAAGTTAAAATATTTTCCTTGTTTTTACCATCATAAATTATAAATTTAACCAGTTTATTATTGCTTTTCCCATCAGACTCTCTATACGTCTTTATATGAAAAAATATAATTCAGATAAAAATCTAAATCAGATAAAAAATACTAATTGTCTTGAGGGCTCATTTTCATTTTGCGTGTCTGGGTTAAATCTGACTGTGGTTTGTGTAACCCTATTTAATTTAAAGCCTAACGTTTACCTGTCAATAGGTCGGTGTAAGCAGAAGTGTAGGATTGAAAGATAGAATATTTGTCATCATTCTTAGAATTCCAGAATAGTTCAGGAATCTTCGTTATGTAGTTGACCCGTCTCATAATATAAGTCCAGTCCAAAGCTGTATTGAAAATTCATATCTCTTTTTATCCTTGCCAAACAAGATTACAAATCGGAATAATATGGATAAGAAATTGTGAAATTTTAGTCAGTTTATAATAAGTAACGTTCCACTTTTCCATTAAATGAGTCTAAGTAATCTGAATAGTGTTTTTTGAAATAGGCAAATTTTCAATAATTGGCTCGCCAACAGTCCGAATATTACTTTATAAGAATAATTTCAGCGATTTTAAACACTTATGTCATTTAAGTGAAAGCTCGTCATAGTTTTCTTTTAAATTAAGTTCTTGACACTTGCCTAAAATCTTATAATACCTAAGTTCTTATCTGTTGAATCTAAGAAAACATGTCAGATGAATGAAAACTAATCATAGTTTTCCTTTAAAATAATTTCTTAACACAATCCATATAAAAAAACTAAATTCTTTATAGTTATCTGTTAAATCCAAGAAAACATGCCATTTAAATGAAAACTATTCACAGTTTTTCTTTAAAGTTATTTCTTGACAACTGCCTTCAAAAACCTAAATTCTTATATAGTTACCTGTTAAATCCAAGAAACGGGCTGAGTCTTACGAATAAAAAAGTTCCATCAACCATCATAAAAAAAAGCCTCGAAAATGCTCGGTGAATAACTTTTGCCTAACACAGATTCTCGGTTCGGCTTCGTTGAACACAGATGAAATGGTCCTACGCATTCTTACGCTGTATTTCGTTGAAAAGGAAACGCTTTCTAAAGAAGGCAAATGCAGCTTTTGTTCTATTTAATGTACTTGAAAAGTGGCTATATAAAGCTGCTAAATTTTTAAAGTAATTTTTATTTCGCCGTAAATAGCGGTGAATACTTCTATCGAGAGAGACAAGGACCTCCGTCTCGAGGTCAAAACGGACCACTGCCCATAGCCATGACAAGGTATGCAAAGAAATAGAAAATCTATCTCCTTTTCTATTCATCACTAAAATGAATACTAATTTATAAAGATTTAGGTAATATGTATCATACAATTGTAACGACGTGCGCGAGTGATGACGTCACCTCCCTCAAAACATACAAATAAGGTGATTAACTCCTTACTCAGACCTATTTAATTATTTTCACTTTCTTTCAGAGAAATGTATTAATGATTCCATTATTATCTTCAATACCCCATCCTGTAGTATAAGCCCAGTCTTTACTTTACCTTTCAATTTCTATGATCCTCTTATATATGTTTAATTTGGTTTTGTGATGATTTATTTTGCCATTCTATCTTCATTTGTGAGTAGAAAGTATAATAAACCTTATTAGAAATATTTATCTTAACTTTATTTACCTTCACGACTCATCCTTGGCTGCTAATCGGCTCCATCTTAATTGAAGTTTCATGTTGGAATTAGTCTTCTTACAGCTAAAGATCAGACAAAGGACGTAGGTCCCTTTATTGGGCATTTTATTGGTGCAACGCATACAATCTAAAAGATTTTAGTAACTTGGTTTCGGCATTTCTCTCCCAAGCGGAAGAAGACTTGCTTTTATCGTTCGAAGAGTTCTCAGAATGTCTTTGTTTTTCCCATTTGGCTTTTCCGATTCGGTTATCGTGAATAGAGTGCACATTCACGCATTATTATTATAGATGTTATCTTAAAACTGAAACAAACCTAATTATACTTTCAAATTGCGTGCTGATAAAAAGTATAGCAAGAGATTACACAACACCTCACATGCATTCCTTTCTTTCCTATTTAAGTCCTCACGAACTTAAGTTGATCTAAGCCCTGTGTCCTAATCAATGTGTTTTTCTTGACAATCGATGAAGTTATTTGGATAATGAGCTAATTAAAGTAAGGTACTATTTTCAGAAATCTATCATTTGTATGCTATGCTGTGATAGACATCCTTTTGCAAAATGATTATAAGACATGAAGTCCAAAGATTGGTTCCTTGCTAAACATATTTGAACGCTTGCAAACTTATTTTAAAATCTTTGTTTAACGCTCTAGAGAATATTAATTAATGCCATAAAACTAAGTTTATATTACATTGATGACATTTTTAGTGAGTACTCCACTTGTAAACCTCTAATAGCTATAATGGTGCCAGTAATGATAAGTTCTTGTCATACATTTTATACATCGATCTCACAGGATGGGTAGATTTGGTGACAATAGAGTATACTGATTTAAAGTTTATTTTGTATATTTTTTTAAAAATATTTGCAGCATTTCTTTTCGATTTTTAATAGTAATTTAGGTAGCTTAATAGAAGTGCGATTTGAAATTTTTCGTCTAGATAAAATTTATCTCAAACACAAATTTCTGCATTGGTCGAGAATGTGGTACAGATTTTTAAAGTGAAATTCTGATTGTTATTCTCCATATTATTTTAATTAAATAAAGTTAAAGCCAAAGTAAATATGGGCCGAGGGAGAAGAGAACTAAGAAAATAGGTGATGATGGCTAAAAAATAAGGACAAAGGATATTTGGAAGATGCGAGTGGCAATTAAAAGTCACAGGACATGCTGTAAATATCTACTCTTCCTCTGCTTTGCAGAAATGAAAATGGAATCAAGCGAGGTTATATACGTAATAATTCCCCCCTCCCCGACAAGTAACATGTCCATACAGAAATTTCCTGCCATGCCCTAAAGAATTTTCTATATAAGTTGTGTTAAAATAAACATGAGCGAACTTTAGAACTTAGAAATATCATTTAATATTATTTCCCAGAGATAATAGTGAAAAAAACCCCGGCTGATTTTTTGAGATATTAATTATTGATTCTCTGATGAAAATTGGAACTAATTATTTTTAACAAACTGAAAAGAAAATATAAATACTGTGAGAAGAGTAAATGTTGACGCCTTCAACCTTGTAAACTTGTGCTCCTAAGCGATGCGAAAAGTACGATAGGGATTTATCTATTTCCAATTTAGCTGGACTTACGACAAGACTGGGAAGAGCTAAGGTTCTCTATAAGTGATAGTGTAATAAGAGCATGACAAGAATGAATTTATTGTAAAAGGCGAAATCTAATAATACACTGGAATATTTTTGAAATGGAGTTGTTAATTAGTTAATTTTGCCACACATCCCGTTCTAATCAGGGGCGAAATCCAGAGGTAGGATCATGAAATAAACCTGAAGATCAGAATAACAATCGCCGCTGAGCGATTTTGGGAAACAATTATCGAATTAAATTTTCTCGGCATTTTTATATAAGTACTTCGATCTTCTTTAATCTTTTTGTAACGCTCAAGGGAGCAAGATTAACGCTTTCGTTCCTCTCCAAATTCACTTACTTATTTCGGGTAATAGTCTAGCCTAGCCTTAGTTAATAATATAGCAATGATAGACTTGTTCGCATTCGTCGCTCAAAAGGGGAAGATGCGTTGTCAAGTTAAAATATTTTATTGACAATTCTTTTTTAAAATTTTGTTTTATTTTTCAATTTAATAAAATGGGAAAAGGTTCTTGAACAAAATATTAAATACATATGTAATTGTTTTAATTTCCTTGAAATATATATAATTTTCCTAAGCGGCCTTAACCTTCCACACACACACACACACACACACACACACACACACACATATATATATATATCATCATCATCATCACTAACTTTATAATTTAAGAAGGGGATTTTTTTTGAGTATTTGAATAATAATTTCATCTTAGTTTGGTTATGACATGTTTTTTTTTATCAAAGTTCAGAAATAAATATAAATATCCAAATTTGGAGAATTTTTTAAAAAACCCAAAGAATTACAAATGGCGAAGTTCCCAAAATTTATTTTTTATATATTATAATTGGCGAAGTTCAGAAAAATTATGAAAATTTAACCATGGCTGCTTTTCTTAGATTTTAAATTTTAATCTTCTTAGCGAAGCCATTGCTTGGTATATATATATATATATATATATATATATATATATATATATATATATATATATATATATATATATATAGTCATATGAGTTGCTGCTGACCAGTCTAATCATCAATTTCACAGGGAATGTAAGGACACAGGAGGCTGAGGTACATGTGATTTATTTATGGAACAACGTTTCGGGCGTATCACCCATCTTCAGGTTCTAAAACATAAATTATACTAATACAGTTAAAGAATATTCAAAATATTAAAAATAATTAGGTTAAGACTATGTAGGTAAATCAAAAATTAGAAAATAACTTAGGAATTTAAAAGTCAAGAGAATCAAATTATCAATCTAATATAACACTTGAAACGAAAAAAACAAAAAAATAAAAGTAAATAATTACAATATAATATTGCTTACCGATAACTCAGGAATTTGAAAAGCAAGAGAATCAAATTATTAATCTAATGTAATCACTATTGACACGAAAAAAAAGAAGCAAAAACACAAAAGTAAAAAATTACAGTACAATATTGCTTACCGATGAAGTACAGGAGAAATCACAAAGTGAAGAAATTATAAAGGATGTGGCTTAAAGAAGGATAGGAATTTGATTGGTGGTTGTTAAATGAGAGAAGGTTAGTTGGTTGTTGAATGAGGTAATTAAAATTAAGAAATAAGAAGGGGAACAGCGGTATTATATATGTTGAGTGTAGGAGATTTTGTACGTATTAGTAGGGATTCCAAAATTCTTAGATTATTTTCATAGTTATTATGACCAATTATTTTGAAGTTATCTTTGGAACATTCTGTCTTGCATTGTATACTATGATTTCTAATCACAGAAGCTTCCTTCTTAGACAATATTTTTCCAGTGCGATGGCTTATTCCCATGTGAGAACAAAACCTCTCTTTCAATGAGCGAACCGTACTACCAATATAGGTTCCTTGCAAACAACAAGGACAAGTAAAAGCATAAACAACACGGCTACTCAGTTCTAGAGGAAGTTTGTCTTTTGACAAGAAGAAAATTCCTATGGAAAGTGGGTTAGCAAAAGTGACTTTGAAGTTAGGATGAAAGAAATATTTTTTGAGTAATTTGTTGCATTTTCTAGTGAATAATTTATTGTAAGGTCCCATTTCAGGTACTACGAATTTTTTTTTTCATTTTTTGGAACATTATATGAGGGAATAGATGGAGAGTAAATTTTGGTAAGAAAATTATTGATTAGTTTGTCAACCAAAGGTGGGGGGTAACAATTATTTTAAAAAAAATAGGTTACCATCTCTCCTCCAATTATTCCCTAATGCACAATGAATTCTAGACTCTAAAGTCTTATTTTCCACATACAATTCATGAGCAAATACACCTTTGTCTTGTAGTTTTCTGTTTAACTCATTCAGATTTTGCATAATGTCTACAGCAAATGCAAAATCACAAACACATTCGTCACTAAACATTTACTTTGAAAAATCACAAAAGATTTCTTTCATATTAAAACTATGACAATATCTGCTTTAACATCCCACACCCTCTTTAGTCCTTTCCAAATGCTTAATCAGCGGATATTTGTGTGGCACAATACATTAGTCAAATTTGCCTCGATGTTTTCTAAGAAACTTTAGAATTGCCTGTGTTTCAGTCCCCGTACTCTTATTGAGTTCACTGCACGCACCACTGGATCCATAACATGTTTAAGTTTTAAAGAAGACACAGAGACTTTCTTAATGTATGATACAGTGATGAAAATACAACGCACTGTGCGATGGAAAATCTTCTTTGTTTTTATCATTCATCAAGGCCACAAGGCCACGATGTTTTTCTATGAGTGAAGGAGCACCATCAGCTTTAATACTTGCCAGTTTATCCAGGCTTAATCTAGGCCTGATTAGACTTTTCATGACACTGTTGTACGAATCTTTTCCAGTAGGAGCGTCTTTGAGAGACTCTATAGATAACAATTCCTCTGTAATCTCAAAATTTTCGTCAATTCCTCTGATGTAAATAGGTACCTGAGCAGTATCCTGAATGTCAGTACTCTCATCTAAAGCAATAGAAAACCACTGAAAACTACCACTGGCTGTTAACAGCTGTTCTTGAATATTCATAGCAATTGCATCTATGCGACGAACAATAGTTCTTCATGACAGAGATATGGATTCTACTTTTGATATAACTTCAGGACACACAACACTGTCAGCACCAACCATGCAATATTAAATAAATTCTGCTTCTGCAAATGACTTGTTTTGCTTAACAATTTTATTTGCCAATACAAAACTTGCCTTTGTCGCGTTCCTTTTACCCGATCAGTTGCCTTCTTTTGCAGTTCTTGCTTTGATAAATTGTGTCCAAAGTTATCGTGACGTTTCAAATTATATTCCTTGAACACAGCGACTGTTTCATGACAAATCAAACATACAGCTTTAAATCTAACGTCAGTAAAGAATTACCTTTCATTCCACTCTTTGTGAAACACTCCGCATTCGTGTTCAATTTTCGCTTTTTCGATGGCTTCGAATAACTCATTTTGGTTAAATTTTGTGAAATAATAAAAGCTAGGCTGAACTAAAATATCCCACATCTTAACTCTTTGGCATCTGCCAGGACACTGAAATGATTCAAATGAAAGGAAATAAAATCATTGGTGCGGTAACAAAATTGCCGGATTAACCATTGTTACAAACTTGAGCTTGAGCTTGCGTTGGTAGTCACTCGGTCCTAGAGAAGACCGTCGGTGTCTGTAGCCTTTTCATCGACACTCCTCCACGCATACGCACACCTGCTGGAATAAAACAAAGGAGGGACAAACTAAGCGTTCCATCACCCACTCACGGTTTCAATCAAACAGACAAACACATATGTTTATAATATTAATACACACACATACAAATAGATTTACATATATATCCACGCTGGGTAGTGTCATACCATTTGCGGGCAAAGTGTTAATACTCACAATATTATTTGACGTTGCTTGCTAACTTTCACTTTCAAATTTACTAATCGGGTCAAGAACGTTTTAACAACCGCTTTTTGAGGCATCGCAACTAGACAGTCTTATTCCACAAGCAATGAAATCGAGAATATTTAATAAATCCAAATCTAAAATAGGTTTCAAGAAGATTTTTGAAGAACAAATAGCCCCAAATTTAAATGCCATCAGTAATAGTAAAGTTTGAGGAATTAGGGAGAACTGCAACCTCCTTCGTTCAAACCGCTTTCGTAAAATTACAGGCCGCTCGGTTCTGAGGATCCTTAGATCTGCCTAAGATAACCCAAGGACACCTAGAAGCCAGATATATGATTTGGTAAGAGAGAGAGAGGCATCTATGTTAGTTTTAACAGTGTCTATTATGTTGTATAAGAAGAAATGTATGGACGTCATGTGACCAAGGATAAAGACATTTTTAATGAAAAAAATTAATTTGAAAGCCCGTCTGATGTACGGCAAAGATCATTTCGAGAGACCTTTGAACTTTTAGGGTCATGTGCTTTGGTAAGAGAAAATGACGATTGAGTTGTTGGTGCACAAATGATGTAGGGTGTTGTTTGACGTAAATGTGATGAAGCTGGCGCTCTTAAAACACTATTCCTACAGTAAAAGATGGAAGTGGATTTATTTTTTTATGGGGAAATCTTTGTACAACAGGTGTTGGTATACCTTATCGAATCAACTGAACGATTAATAAAGATTACTATAAAATATAGTTAAAGATTGTCTGGAAAGCGATGCTCGCAGGTTTGGCCTAAGAAAAAGATCTGTCTTTGACAAGACAATAATTTAAACACACATCTATATTAGTTTCTTTTTTTAATGTGAGGAGACGAGAATTTTGCCGCAGGCAACAAATGAGTTCTTACAAACGCTTGGTATAAAAGAATAAAAATATATTTCGATTTAAACACGCAAATTTAAGGTCTTTTGTACCCACGACATGGACACTATTCGTTTCGTGACGTTCAGCACCTGGAGTGTTGATAAGGCAACCTCCTTGCTTTGCTACTGATCATTTAGTCGTCCCAAGCAAGCTTAACTAATGATGCAAGTTTTATACATCCGCAGCAAAGCGTGTATTGCACAAGGTAGACTTAATCCACCACATAGACCTTCGCCTGGAGACCGGTGCCTTCCACTCGTCCCCTATTGAGAGCCTACTTGTCGATTCTAGGGAGATGCCACTTCTCTGCGCCTTGCACAGTCCATTATGTGCCAATACGTGCGAGTCGGGCACTTCCTTCAGTCGCTAACGTCTCGCACAACATCCACAGCCAATCTTGGTGGTGCCGATGCCGCTGAGAGACGCCATCCATACCAAAAGCCCTTTGGGTTTAGTGCTAAGAAACTCCTTCGAGTGTTCGATATAGCTAACAAGCCGGTGGCGCCTTTCTTTCTGCCCACGATGCTACCCTAGAAGGTATCAGCTTTGACTATTTGTTGCCACGCATATGCTCTCTCAAAGATTCTACATGTCGGGAGTATTGAGTTCGGATTTTTGCAGCACACTTCGTATCACGCTGGAACCGTGCAAGTGTATACGGGTGGCTGCATGTCCAAGGAGGTGGTCGATCTCCCCACCGTATCATCTTTGTTTGAAGTCAGCAGGGCTCTAAAGTATGTTGCGTCTGTATTTAAGGCCGAGATAGTTGCAATACACCGATCGATAGGGGAGATATACGTCGGGCCCAGTTAGGAGAACGGATTGCGATCTTTAGCTATTCCCAATGCGCCCTGAGTGCTCTCAGGGCATTATAATCTCCACATCCACTAGTTCGCGGTATCCGTGAAGCCACGGTTGCCACAAACCACAAGCCGCGTGGATGTCGAGACTATCTTCTGCTGGGTTCCTGGATATGTGAGAATTGCGGGAAATGAACGCGCTGACCAGGTCCCCAAAGCGTGCGCGCGGAATAGGCGAGCAGACCAGCGTTTGGTTTTTCCTCACACCGACCGACTACATGAAACGAATCAGGGCAGCTCCCTTGGCTGTTTGGCAAAGAAGATTGGAGACGGAGGAGGGGAATTTAAAGTTGTGTGCCATTGCGTGCGACTGTTCCCATGGACTTAACTCTATGTCGTGGGGGCTTAATGTCGCTTTCTGTCATCTTAAATTTAGGCACTCCCGTTGGACACCCCTCTATTTAATGGAGAGCGCGCTCCTCATTTTATTGCAACGAATGTGTAGTACCCAGATTGTTTGGCAAATTCTTGCTGAATGTCCCAGCTTGGGTGATCTTCGTACACGTTATCCCTCTCAGTAGCAGGACGAGCAGCGTGACTACGGCTTGTCCCTTGTACTCGCGAAAGGTTCTTGTTCACATACTTGTGGACTTACTGACTCTTTGGAGGGAGCTAGCCTCTTCCATTTTATTTGCTTCCTTTTGTTGATGGTTGCATGTTCCAGCACCGGGGGTAGGCGGGCCTTCCCAGGACTCCTTAGCATGCTTCATTCTTCTTGTTTTTGTTTTCCTTTGTTTTTGCGTTTTTGCTATTTTGGGGTTTTGATCTTTTGCATATTTTTATATATTAGCCTAGTATTAGGTTTAAGGTGATTACGGTAACATGTGCTTATAAAATCAATTTGAACTTCAAAATATCTAGCAATCTATTCTCTTTTGTAACAGTGATGTCGTGTGGTCCATATTTAATCTCTTCGTGAATTATCATGATCTATTTATGTTCATCATCTTACCGTTGTCAACGTAGAATTGAATTTGCTATCTATTCGACTAGTTTTCTCGGTCTCTTAATTCACTTTGCAAGTTTTCACAGTTGTTGACTTTAGTTAGTTATTTTATATATTTGTTTTCCCAGCTAAGTCTGTTTTTTCGCATTTGACTTGTTATTAATTAGTGACTTAAAACTGATTTGCGTTAGGGTCGTTTGGCAAAGTATTCAAGTGGTAAGTTTATGTTACTCTGAGATCGCCTTTCATGCTTAGGTTGTCTCCGACATTGAAGATTTCAAATCCCTTCACACTGGATCACAGACTTCCAAGATTCAAACCCTCCAATTAGTACCAAACTTTGAAACACGGTTTCTGATCCACATGGGACTTTAATCCTGTGTAACACTTCTGATTTGCGAACTGCTCTTGCTACACATTTGATACAGAACCACCACCTTTAAGGCCCTTGTATTTACATATAAAATCCTACTCCAATCGCCCAAGAACCCAATGTTCTTGCTAGGCTCCCCTACCGATTGTTTCTCGTCGTCTCCTCGTAGTTTACTCAGGGTTTCTTTAGTTGACAAACAGGCGTTCTATGAACGTACATACCCTCGAATAGCACCATATTCAGCTCATTATTCTTGTTATTATTATCATATTGTGTTTTTACAGAAAACCCCGACTTAGGACCTAGTAGTCATACTTCACTTTTTTATCTGGAAGACAACCCATCCTCAGGTCTTCACTGAAGAACATTATTGTATATACGTTGTTGATAAAATAAAATAAGTATACAAATTACAGAGGTAAATAATTGTCGTATATGTATGTAGAAGAAAATACATGATTTTTCCTATTGAGACAACTTTAAGCTTAATACACTTAAATAATTCATTTAATATGAGATACGCGAAAATACCCCACTCATCTTTTGAGGTCAGTATTTTGTTTCTCAACTTCTCTATCGTAAAACCGATTAAGATGAAAATTAATTATTAAATTAAAAATAGTACTAACAATCCCAATATGATAGCTTACATGACTAATTATTTTTACTAGGAAAGAAACGCCATTTTGATATTTGGTTAAGTCACTATTCCAAGTGGCGCCACAATCTTTTTAAAAAAATGGAATTAAAGAGGCCAAAGAAATATGTGCTATGTTGATATAAGAATCAAGGGAGTTAAAATTCGAGGATAACTGGGCTTGAATTCAATGTTACTAAATGTAAATTAGGAATGTCAACCCTATTAGCAATGTTTCCAAGACGTACTATTTTCTACAGTTCACAATAACATTTCGGGTTCTTCTTCCTAATTTTGCTGCTTTAACTATATATTATTTAGTTAATAGATCAAAAAATAGGTGCTATTACTATCAGAAATAAGTTAGAAGCAGGTTTGATTCATGCCACATTACAAGTCACAATATTTGGGTTTGCAGTGGTAAATTTATTTTTCATATATTGCACTCTACACTCTTCTCTAAATCTACTAGCTTTCTAGATATCCAATGTATTTTATTTAAATTTCAACACTTTTATTAGTAAACGTATCCTTTAATATCCAGAAGGGCGAATTATTTACCCTTTTAAATTCTTATAACTCGCTCCGGATGATATAAAAGATTGCACGCTAGGAAAAATATTCCTTCTACCTACAAAAATGTTGCTACCATAATTGTTTTTAGAGAAAACCCGCTATGTTATAATGCGAATGGAACAGCTATCTTTTGCCCTTAAAACAAAGTTTACTTCTAGTCTGGAAGAGGCTAATATTTGGCCTTTAAACAATAGTTCCGTTCATTTCCTCGTGCTATCTTACATTCAAATACACACGCATAGGCCACACATTCACACAGTTACGATACCTAAGAGATCGCAACTCTCATTCCATTTTGTATTTCCTAGTGATCTGCTGTTCATGGATATAATAAACTGCTTTGTTTTGTGTGTTTTTTTATTATCATGAAGTATTTCCTTTTAAACTTTATTTTTTATTTTTAGAGGCTAGTCATATGTATATACTTCTTTTTCTCGACAAAAATTTCGCTTGCAAATTATCGTATTTATACTCTGTTAGAATTATAACCATCTAGTTTTTATTAGTGGTTGGACACTCAAGCACAAAAATTTTTATGGTCAATACTCTTTCTCTAGTAGTTTGTGTAATTTAAACATGACAAATATTCTCTCTGGCTAGGTGTTAATTGTAGCGAACTTTTAATATTAACACTTTGCATTGATGCCTATTACTTAAGATATTACCTAAGGACATCTATTCATTCTTGGAGGGGCGCGGCCAGCCTCACTTCATTAATCTTTCAACGAGATAACTCGGAGACAAGGCCCCCTCTCTCTCTCTCTCTCTCTCTCTCTCTCTCTCTCTCTCTCTCTCCCTCTCTCTTTTGTATACAAGTGAAAAGCGATGCACAATGTATATGACCTATACAGCCATTCTAGGAAATGATGTAAGGATAAAGGTCTGGCCTGGAAGGCCCAGCGTAACGAGTAGTTCATTTTAGGGGCTTTCTATAAACAGTAGAACAAAACCCAGTTTGGCAGGGTGTAGGCCTTCTTAAGGGGGGTAGTTGTGTGACAAAAGATTCGTACCTGGATATTGTTAGCATTCAGAATACTTCAAACGAGGGCAACTACTCATTAAGGATTCTAAAGATGGTGATCCTTGATGCAATAATACCCTTTCCAACTAGCTCCTTGCATTTCAGGCCATTTTGGCGCACAATAACGATGGTTGGACGCTTTTCTTTGGAAAGAACCATTTTTGTAATTTAACAAAAAATCAACCATTTATTTTTGCAAAAGAATATTGGGAAATAGATTATAATTACACAAGAACATTCCTTTAACATATATTTGACATCATTTTACCATTTTGATTGAATAGAAAAGCTCCAGGGAGTGAAATTCACCTCTTACAGGAACAAAACCAGAGCGAGATTTTGGATTCAGCTATGGAATGCAATTTTTTGTTATTATTTTTGAAACGCTGACTTTTTAATAAACCTGCAATAAATTAAATATTAGAATGATAATTTCTATCACGCAAATTTGATAAACGAATGAAAAAGATAAAAATATATATTACTCTCAAAACGTTTGGCCAATGACTGGATACATATATAGAAGATGGGGGTGAGGGGTTGATTTTCGCTGTTGGAAAATCTAAATCCTGTTCATCCGTGTTGTCTGAGTCCGTTTTCTTTTATTACTATCATAGTAGATTCAGTTGTGCATTGTTCGTGAGGGATGCATTACCAAGCATGCATTTAATCCCCCCAAAATTCGGAAAAGACAAGCTGCTCTGCTTGTGATTTACACACAGAACCCCAATGCCAAGAACTCAGTGCTTGGGAGTCATTCTGAGGACAGTGCAGAGGAACATAAATAAAAATGATGAGCCAGACTGTGATTGGGAAGGTACAACTTCTGGAAAACCACCAGCGATCCGTACTGCCACCATTGATCTCCCAGGGGAGGGAAGAATGTGTCTTAACACTCAATATGGAGGGCTACATCAAGAGTCTGGTGTAGTTGGTGTTGTCCTGAATCCAGAAAGTGACCAGTGGAATGCCGTAGGTGTGACAGTAGGACTCTGCAGTATGGCACACTAGCAGAAGTACTAAAGTCTTAGATCTTAGACAATTTCGTTGACCACATTATTCCGAATATCCGGGAGTTTTTGAGATCAAGCCTAGCAAGTCGCTGTGCGCTACCCAGGTGGAGCTTAGGTCCAGCATCACTATAATTTTTACCGAGTTAAAGAGGAGAATGGTCGAGAAGTCCGGCAGCAGGTTTCAACGCCGCCTGGAGGACGTGATTAAGACCGACGTCGATTTGATTGAATAAAATGAATAACACAAACCTTCAATTCGTTTTATATCATTGTAAATAATCTATCTGTCTTACTTTTTTATTTTATACTTGAAATATCCCAAAGGAAAATAATACACAAAATAAGCCCAAGCGCTTTCGTGTTTACATCAACAGGGGAAGAGGAACAACGGAATAGAGAAACAGTCAATAAACAAAGAAATGTGACGTCATTCAAACAAACTGACGAACAAAGACAATCGTTTAGGAGGGTAGGGGGGGGCAACTGACGAACAAATGAAAAGCCCATCCGCAGAACTACAATATACAAATTAATTAAACAAATTAAATTTATATTGTAAACAAATATTATTCATGATCCAATTATCTAATTTAAAAAGACCTCCACTTAGATTGAAATTAATGTTATGGGAGAATTTGACCATGGCTGATTCCATTGAATTTCTTTCAATAAAATTAGGCACAAAAATAATGGATTTCGCATTAGACCAATCTATTTGATGGTTCAAAGTAGATTGATGAATAAACAGTGCATGTGAATTTGCCCCGTTCGACAACAGTAGTTATTTTGTTTAATTCTCACATCTGCTCTCGGCAGAAACGGCCCTTAGGGGCGCTAATGAATAAAGGAGGAATATGAGAATAGAAACTGTAGAAAAAATAAGTGGAGAAATAGGAAAGTAAAGAGACAAGATATAGATAAAACAGCGGAGTAATTTTCTTTTGTTTTGTTGTTGCTCAATTTTTTCACGAACAAATAAAGAATATGAAAAACAAGAGATGGAGGAAATAAAAAAAAATAAAAGAGAGAGAGAGAGAGAGAGGGGGAGGTAAGGATAAATAAGAAAGAGAGAGAGAATGAATAGAGATAAAGAATATGGGATGGTAGATATAAGGAGGTAATTATATAAGAGGGGTAGAAAAGATATACGACTCGTAAGGTAGAGGAGAAGAGTGTATATATATATATATATATATATATATATATATATATATATATGAGGAATTAAACCACATTCTCCGAAGACAATTTAATTCAGAACAGTTTCGGTGTATCTCACACCCTTTTTCAACTGACACTGGATAGAAAATATAAGAAAAGTGCTTACAAACTTAACACAGGGTCAGGTCATGAAAGAAACCCTCTTTTTTTCCCCCAATCCCCTACTTGTGGCTAATCAGGAGGGAAGGGTTAGGCCTAATCATATTGAAGAGCTGACATTTTACTATTTTTTTTTATTTGCTTTCGTATTACAGGATTAAAAGAAAATTGACCCTCAGATAGATTTAAATTAGGAACTGACGATATCAAGCTCGATTCTACGATTCTTCTCTTAACATAGTTAGCCGATTTAAATACCATTTTACTTCCATTGAAATCGATCGAATGATTCAAGTCTCTAACATGGCAAAATATTCCATTGCTTTCGCTGCCCACTCTAATATCTCTTTTGTGTTCATACAATCTCTTTTCTAGATTTCTCCCCGTTTCCCCTATATAAACTTTATGGCAATCGTTGCATGGTATTGCATATACTCCTATGTTATGATGTTCTTTGGGTTTCCTGGCAATCATCAATTGGTTTAAGGAATTATTATATTTAAAGGCTAGATTAATACCCGCTTTTCCAAATATGTCCTTTAAACTATTTAATTTATTATTAAATGGCAATGTTATACATTTGTTGATGTCATTAGTGCGGGAAGGCTTATTACCATGGAATGTTTTCCTAGCTGCAAAATGGGCAGACGATATGAACCAATCGGGGTAATACAAATCAGAAAAAATGGTCCTGATAATGACAATTTCTTCATCTAAATAGGAAGGATGACATATTTTGTATGCTCTAAGGAAAAGGTTAGAAATTACCGATTTTTTAACAGTATTATCGTGAAACGAAAAATAATGTATATAGGCATTCGAGTGGGTTGGTTTCCTATAAACGTCAAGTTTTAATTCATAGTGATCTTTATTAATGAGGACATCTAAAAAGGGTAATCTATTATCATATTCCCATTCATATTTAAATTTGATGAAGACATGCAAATTATTGAAATTATTAAAAAATGTATCAAAATCATGGTCATTAGGCCATACAGAAAATACATCGTCAATGTATGGTTATGAGTCGGAGAGCGTAGGGGAGTTAAACTCAATTACTCGCCTATCGAAGCGTAGACACAGGTTTGACATCATCAATGTTAAGCGTTTGGTGCAACAATACATCTTATAAAACGTCTAAATTCCACTGAGACACTTGTATCAACTGCCAAACTCCTGCCCTATCTTCAATTATATAAAACCTAACGAAAATAATAATTTTCTCAGGGCAGCAACAGCTTCGGTTGTATGCTTAGTGCTCTAAATTCTGAAAAATCTGACCAAATTGGTTTTCCCAAAAGATTTCAGATTGCGTTAAAAAAACTTAAATTTAATAACAACATTGTTATAACCAAATCCGATAAAACGAATCAGTCAGTCATTTTAGACAAACATAGTTATAATGATAAACTAAATGAATTTCTTAACGATGTGAACACATATGAAAAGCTACAAAGTGACCCGCTCAATAACAAAACAAGCAATTTCAACAACAAATTGAAGAGAATATTGAAAAGCGCAGATTTAATTAAACAATTCAGGATTACGAACCCTTCACTTCCCTATATGTATGGGCTCCCAAAGACCCACAAAGAGGGATGTCCCTAACGCCCAATCATTTCAAATATTAATTCTCCCACTTATAAGCTCTCCAAATGGCTCGCCAAGCATTTATCTCCAGCAGTTAGAAGAATCTCATCTGCACACATTATGAACACTCAAGATTTCATTGACCGCCTCAACCACTTGCAATTACCGGATGGAAAACTTGTGAGCTTTGATGTAAACTCTTTGTTTACCAAAGTTCCGGTTGACCAAACCATGGATGGGCCTTCTGCGGGAAATCATGCCTAGACTTAATTTGGATCTTCCCATTTCTACGAGTAAATTTATCGATTTAGTTGAATTATGTCTCTCTGACAATGTGTTTCGAGTAAATAATGAGTTTTATAGACAAATATTTGGCCTTAGCATGGGAAATAGTTTATCTCCGATATTGGCATGCCTCTTCATGGAATAATTTAAGACTGAACTCCTTCCCACAATTTCTCTCCCTAACTTTATATGGTTAAGGTACATTGACGATGTATTTTCTGTATGGCCAAATGGCCATACGGGAAATCATGCCCTGACTTAATTTGGATCTTCCCATTTCTACAAGTAAATTTATCGATTTAGTTGAATTATGTCTCTCTGACAATGTGTTTCGAGTAAAGAATGAGTTTTATAGACAAATATTTGGCCTTAGCATGGGAAATAGTTTATCTCCGATATTAGCATGTCTCTTCATGGAATATTTTGAGACTGAACTCCTTCCCACAATTTCTCCCCCTAACTTTAAATGGTTAAGGTACATTGACGATGTATTTTCTGTATGGCCTAATGGCCATAGTAGCTAGGAAAACATTCTATGGTAATAAGCCTTCCCGCACTAATGACTTCAACAAATGTATAACATTGCCATTTAATAATAAATTAAATTGTTTAAAGGACATATTTGGAAAAGCGGGTATTAATCTAGCCTTTAAATATAATAATTCCTTAAACCAATTGATGATTGCCAGGAAACCCAAAGAACATCATAACATAGGAGTATATGCAATACCATGCAACGATTGCCATAAAGTTTATATAGGGAAAACGAGGAGAAATCTAGACAAGAGATTGTATGAACACAAAAGAGATATTAGAGTGGGCAGCGAAAGCAAAGGAATATTTTGCCATGTTAGAGACTTGAATCATTCGATCGATTTCAATGGAAGTAAAATGGTATTTAAATCGGCTAACTATGTTAAGAAAAGAATCGTAGAATCGAGCTTGATATCGTCAGTTCCTAATTTAAATCTATCTGAGGGTCAATTTTCTTTTAATCCTGTAATAAGAAAGCAAATAAACAAAATAGTAAAATTTTCAGCCCTTCAATATGTTGAGCCAAAAGTAGGGGATTGGGGGAAAAAAGAGGGGATCTTTCACGACCTGACCCTGTGTTATGTTTGTAAGCACTTTTCTTATATTTTCTATCCAGTGTCAGTTGAAAAAGGGTGTGAGATACACCGAAACTGTTCTGAATTAAATTGTCTTCGGAGAATGTGGTTTAATTCCTCATTTTTTCTTGCGATATTGCATTAATTTTCATTATATATATATATATATATATATATATATATATATATATATATATATATATATATATATATATATATATATAAAATTTGGGTAGTATGGTTGTGAGTCGGAGAGCGTAAGGGAGTTGAACTCAATTACTCGCCTATCCGAGCGTAGACACAGGTTTGAGATCATCAATTTTAAGCGTGTGGTGCAACAATACATCTTTAATACGTCTAAATTCCACTGAGACACTTGTATCAACTGCCAAACTCCTGCTCTATCTTTAATTATATAAAACCCAACGAAAATAATAATTTTCTCAGGGCAATAACAGCTTCGGGTTTCGTTTAACAATGATTCATTTCTCTTGAGGACTCGAGAATATCGACTGCCAGAATATATCTTGCCTCAATGAAAAGAGGACTGGAAATCATTGTTGCAAGTTGGAGTTGCCTCAGTTTCGGACTACTCTAGAGTGAAACTTCTTCACCAACACTACAAATATGTCAAGGTTACTGACTGATTTCAGGGAAATTTTGGGGAGGAAGACTTTGGGCCAAGTAAGAATTAAATTGATTCTGGTGAGGATCTGATGCAAATAATGATTCTGGATTGTTTGATTTGTTTAACATTGTTATATAGAGCATTATTTGATACTTCGTAGAGATATGCGCTCTATATGTGCTTTCTAGTTCTATATAGCAATACTCTTGAACAAATCAAAGTGGTAGAATGTTTCCGTGGTGCCTACGTTGAAAAGGAAAGGGAGGGTTTGTAGCTCGATTTGAAAGTAAAAGGCGGCGCTACTTGCAGCTAGCGCGCTCGTCCGCCACTAAACGTAGGGGTGAAGCCAGTTTCCTTATCAGGACCAGGAAACTTTCATATCGGGGTTTTCTTATTAAATATGTGGCGATGCCAACTCGCCCCCGTGCGCACATGGCTGTGAGATCTACCTCGTTTGGGGCCAGACGAGCGATGATAGCTGTATGACTTTGATACGCCGCTGGCTGTTTTAGAAATTGATGGGGGGGGGGAGAATCTTATGGAATCTCCTATAGAGGCTTTCGAGGTCGAGTCGCAATGCAGCTAATTCATCAAGCATGGGAGGGTATGACATTTTCATTAGAGCTACGGCAGGAAGGGAAATATCGTGAATGGTATCCGCGAGTTTTGCTACCTGCTACATGAGGGATCCCGTGGGGGAGTTTGGCAAGGTGAAGAGAAATTAGAAACTATATAAAAGCATAGTAAACCCTAAGCCTTAATGCAAACTCTATATTTAGGAACCTCTATTTAAAAAAATCCCTGGAGGATTTCCCTTAATTCCTAATAATGTTAACTCAATTTCTATAATTGTTTATGATTCACCCTACCTGAGTTAAGAAAGGCTGGTTCATTCATGCCACAGCCTGACCAAATTCTCCTAAGAATTATCTAGGCCTAATAAAATGTAGTGTAGCGTTTTAATGATTATTGTATATATTTTTGCTAAAATATAACTTTAGTTTATGAGGTTCGTAGAAGCGAATTTGTTTTTTGAGCATTAATGTAAACAGCATTACATATTATAATGATTTTTTTCAACGTAGCGCGTTCGTGTTATTCTAGTGCTCACACTGAAAAATTAAATGAGAAACCCCCAAATCTCACAAAAATGAGCACTTTTGATATTTTATAAAATCTTATATTGGCTTCATGTTAAAACGGAAAGGACATTCAATTAAAGGAAACAGAAAGATAGATAAGTGCTCGAGACAGAACACTGTTCACAAATCGTAAGCATCTCTCTTTTGAATTATGATGAGGAATAAACACCTTAGTCCCATTTCTCCAAATTATTGTCATTCTCTTAATCACTTACTTATTTTTACCAGTAACTAAATAAATTTTATATTCGTCATAAGAAGAAACTTTTAACAAATTTAAAAAAGAAACGAAAGACTAATGTAGTAATTTTGGGTTAGTAAATATTAGCCAAAAAATCTATAGATAATAATTTGAATCTTATTCTCTCAATATATTTAATATAAATAAAGTAAAATTAACATAAAAGGTTACTTGTTGAAGAGGGCTGAAATAGGAGAAATTTTTAAATTTGCCAAGCATACAAGGATGGACTTAAATGAATGAATTAATGTATTTGTTTTGTATCTGTACGATGAGATTTCTGGTAAAAATACAAACAATTTTTGCTACAACAATGCAATGGATTTCTTTTGCTTTTTGTAATAGGTATATTATTTGCAATTAAAATCAAAACAATGTACTATAAATTAATCTCACAAAACTTATATTTTAATATTTTAAAAGTTATAAATTTAGTCCACTTCTATCGAAGAAATATATTAAATCAAATTTAATAAATTTTTAAATTGATTACGATCACTGATTCAACGATTGTAAGATTGAATAAATATGTAAAACCTCGTAAAAGAAATAAATTAATAAATTGAGGAAATATATTATTATGTTAAATTAATGGTAAATGTTTTACCGGTCCAATATAAACTCGGCTTGTTTATATGAGGGCCCTAGAGAGAAAGTCTTCTTTAGTTATAACATTTAAGGGAAAGTGTCGTATTAATTCCTTGTATTATTATATAGCAATTGTAAGACTTGGTAGTTGTGTAAGAATTGGTAAAATATGTTAATGTAAGTTGGGAGAATAAATTTAACCCTGGTAAGGTAACCCAGTACCTTACCGGAACGCTGCGCAAAACGACTTTTTCTCGTTTGCGCAGCGTTTGAGTGGCCTGAGGCTCATAATTTACCCGGTAACATTTAGTCTACATCGTGCTTCTATGTAGGCAAGGCGTGCTACACTCTATATCCTCCTCCTTCATAGTGTTTTTGCACCACGAATTTTTTCTGATTGCACTTTCATTACCGCGTTACCTGGCAAGCATTGTTTATTGCATTTACAAAAATATTCTAAAAATATTTACAAACAACAAAGCTAATTGCTGTAGCTACTTACCCAAGTCACCATAATGGATTTAGTGACGCCAATTTGTGCGTTTGGGCCTATTGTTCTAATTTTTTTCTTCGATTTCCAGATTCCATTATGTCGCGTCAAGGTTTGACACAGGAACAGACCCAGTTACAGTTCTAGGTTGAGTTGTTGATGAGGTGGACTTTGGCAGGGACTTAGATGAACCACCAGAATTCACTATTAAAGTGGATGCCATCCAAGACGACCTGCACGACGCCGGAACGTGGGTGGAGGAGGAGGCGTACAGGCCCTGAGTGGAAAAAGACCCTCACCCTCGACGAAGACCCTGTGATTTTGCCAGTGCCACTGCCTTCCACGCCAAGTGAAAGCTCCCTCAGTCCTTCCGAGGTAGGAGAAGGAAGAGGAGAAGAGGGCAGCGGCATCCTGAAGAAGGCTCACCGATCAAGAAACTTGATGTCGAGCAATTGAGGGCTAAGGACAAGACACTGTGGCGCAGGCACTCAGCAACACATGGTATCCGAGTATCGTTAAGACTATCATAGACGAAGGCACCCCAAAGGGATTCCCTAATGTGCCAAGACTCGTGTAGAAGTATTCTCGTTGATCTTTGACGACTCAATGCTGGCTGAAGTGTGGCTACACATGAATGCTAGGATGCAAGCCCTACGAGGAAAGTTAAAGACTCCATTCAAGGCTAAGTTCTTGAACCTCGAACTTATGGAACTCAAGGCCTTCCTTGACATCCTTATTAGGAGTGGGTTGAAGAAGGATAACAATCTATCGACGGTTGAAATGCGGTCCGAAGTGTATGGCTGCCCTTTCTACAGGGGTACAGAGTAAACGACGAATAAGCTTCATTCTTAGGTGCCTTCGGTTGGATAAGAGTGCCACAAGAAGACATCGATTGAAGGCGGATCTATATGCCCATTTTCGTGTGCTTTGGGAGACTGTGATTCGCCACTGCATCAGCAACTATCATCCGGGTCCTCGCCTGACTGTCGAAAAACAGCTCTGCATGTTTATCCCGAATAAATCAGCAAAGTAAGTATATTTCTTCATATATGTTTATATATATATATATATATATATATATATATATATATATATATATATATAAATATATATATTTATATATGGAGCATGTTCGGTAGTCCTCCCTGACCTTTGCTGTCCTCCCTAGATGTGGGTGAAGGAAGCGACAAAAAATATAGGGAATCTCTCCGTCTTAAGTGCGTGGAAATTAAAGAAAAGTCTAAATTTTAATATTGGCCAAATTGGCTACTATTTCAACAAGCTTCGAGTGGTTATAGGATATAAACAAGTGAAACAAAATAATATTTAATACTATCCATACAACAAATGAGTTTAACAAGAATGATACACTTTAACAATTACGTTATTCGTTTGACAAAAGAAAATTTGAATGAATTTATAAAGAATGATATTTTCTGAGCCGTACTAGGCACAATAATTACCCGAGATGGGTCGGGAGGATACTATGGAGTGAACCTTGCGATCGGAGATCATCACGCCTCTTTGACGAGGAAAAAGAAAATGTAATGGCTTAGGATTTTCTGGAGGAGACCTCGAGTAGTCGCTCGTGGGAGTATTCTTCTCGTGGAAGCTTAGATAAGAGAGTTATTTTTGACTGAGTACTTCATCCTTGACCTCCGTCGTTCCGAATAGTGGTTTCTGCCTGCGAACCCTTAGGGTACCAGGGTGTCGCTCGAAAGGGGTTGTCGTCGTTGGATGATTCATATGACCTCTCAAGATGCTGCGTGAGTACTTTGGGAGTATTGCTTGAGCACTGCGTGAATCTTGCTTGCGTAAAAGCGGTGTGGATACAGCTCGCGTACCGAATACTCAGAAAATACTCCTTTGATCATTCTCAGGCTGCGGAGTATATACGACTCCACCAGAAGCTCCTTTGTTTGCTAACGGAAGAAATTCGGACTCTGTCTCAATGACACGCCGGCGATGGTTTTAGCGCCTTATCGCTTAATGCTGTCCCGGATCCAGTCTGACTTTGATATCCCTCCGGAGGCTTACCGAAAGCGTCCGATGGAATATTCTTCCGTGAGATACTTCTTCTCTCTTTTCTCTCTCTCTCTCTCTCTGACACTATATATATATATATGTATATATATATATATATATATATATATATATATATATATATATATATATATATATTATATATACCGCAGGGAATGATTAGGAGCATATTGTTTTGGTTCTGTATTTCTGCCTACCCCTTAGATTTTCAACAAAATTGATAAATAGCATGGTAGTCGGGCTGCTAATCCACCTTCTCTCCTTTCAGCTAGTTTGGATTAATCCAAACCATTGGTTAACTAGCTCTTCAGGGAAGTGGTCTGGGGAGTAACAAAGAAGTTGCTTTTTGTTGGTAAATATGTTTTGCGGACTTCAGTTACGAGTGTAGCCTTACCCTCACGTGTTTCTTCAACTACATGGAGTGCTTGTAGATTCCCAAAATGAGCGTATCTGACAGCAAAGTGGCTGGTCACGTTCTAAAGCACTCTGGAATGGTCACGTTGGATTTTTGTTTTTTATTGTGTTATCATTTTAACAGCTTAATAATTTGTCTTAAGGATTTTGTTGACAAATTAATTCTTTAGTGTAAAAAAAGAATTGTTTCATTATGATTGAAGGAACGACATGAAGTAAAGTGTATCTAAAGCGCAAACCTTTTGTTATACTACATTCTGGTTTTCTCTACCATATTTACACTGGAACTACGCCATTCTCTTTTTATTTTTTTACGTGTTTTTTATATCGATTCGTTTTTACTTGTCTATTTCCTTTGTTTCTTTTTTATTTGAATATTTTTTATTTTACCTCTTTTCAAATGTAAATATTTTGCATAGTTGTTAGGGAGACTATGTGTAAATGTATCCTTAACAAACGATCACGTTCTTCTAACTTCATTATAATTCACCTAAATTTCGCAGAGTTTCCGAAGGTCGCTTCTCTACAAAGACGGCAGCTCAATCTGTGAAGAAGCCTTCGCGTTTCATTAATATGTCACTTTTATTTCTGAAAAGCAGTCTCATTTGCTTAAAATACCTACCCTG
The DNA here is from genome assembly GCA_963969495.1 of Ceratothoa steindachneri. NCBI lineage: Eukaryota > Metazoa > Arthropoda > Malacostraca > Isopoda > Cymothoidae > Ceratothoa > Ceratothoa steindachneri. The sequence goes on from OZ018326.1 coordinate 118,964,862, forward strand.
TTTATTTTCCATTAATATTCTTTCTTAATTAATAATCTCTGGCATATGCTTATATTTTTATTTTTTCTTTAATTAAGGTTTAACTTCTCTTCAAAGATGGATGCACGAAAATGAGCCTATCACGTCTGCAAGGAACATTTTCTGCTAGCTCACTTTGATGTAATGAGTGACAACTGTAGGAGGCGATTAATGCTCAGGTATTTAAATGTTAAATTTCTTTCGCTATAAAATGAGTAAAAGTGCTGAATTTTATAGTGCTACCTTATAGAGACAGTTTCACACCGAGGTAGCAGCTTGTCACTTAAAGGTGAACCCAAGAATGACAGTGATTTGGCCTTTCAAGATAGCCTGCCAGTCATGAAATTTTCACCCCAGGGCAAATTTTTCCCCTCGGTGCGTCGGAGAGATCCAAAGGGAGTAACAAAGCCTCGATTACCGATAAAAATGAAAAGATCTTCATTTTTTCTGATCAGGAAGATGATTTCAAAGTACGTCTTGTAGAGGATTTTTATTAAGAATTAACTTTAAAGATTCTGCAGAAGAAATCAAATATGACAGATTTACTGCATTACAGGAGGCAAAGTTGAGAATTAGGTCGATACATGAGATCATATTGCCAACGAATCTTCCTAAGCCATAGTTCATATCATGCTTATGGGAACCATAATGTTTAACTAAAAGGCCCGAGGAACTCCTGGCATGGTATCGTTAACTGATGAGAAAAGTGTAGGGTTTTCAGGTATTTTTCCAAGAATGCATAGGATGAATGCTTCTACGGAAGAGCTTCATACATTAACACTTTTATTAACCTTCTCCTTTAGATACAATAGTACCATTTCATTAATTTATGTGAAAATTACTATAATGATTGGATCGAGCTATTTTAGAGAGATGGACTACACCTGAATGGAGTAGGCGCAGCAGAACATAGAAGAATTTAAAAGGAGTCTCTGGTGGATTTTACGACAGGAGTGCAGCAGAGAGTAGAAAGCCAACAAAATAAGGGCTGAAAGCAATATGGTTGTTAAAACATACACCCAATAGTTGAAAGCTGTTTTCACAGAAAATCCTACTATAAATTCTAGTAAACTGAAAGAACAATCTAATGTAACCTATACGAAGCTCCTATGCCAACTGAAATGGATTGGAAAGGTTCCGGGTGATTGTAAAATGTGTCCCACACGTACTGTCCACGCCAAATCTGCAACACTTTGTTGCTTGTTTGAGCCATTAATTATACGACAACTTAAGATATTATTTTTGCGCAGGCTTGTTACTGGTGATGAGAACTAGATCTGTAGCGCCGATTGCAAGGTGGATTAGGATCAACAATAAAGCATCATGAATGAGTGTCATATAAATCCTATGAAGTCTTGAGATGGGCAGGCAAATAACCTGAACATGCAAAGTGCACTACAAATATTGTATCAAGGAATAAGATAAATGCTGTATATTTATAAAGTGCATTGCATGGCGAAATAGGTTCAACAATGAAGCCTCACAAATGAGTATCACATGAATCCTATAAAGGCTTATAACAGACAAGCAAATATTTATGCACATACAAATAATCTAAAATATGTATAGCAGTTTTTATAAATAAGAATGACTCTTTGTGTAAATAATCTATAAAATCTTTGTAAAATAAAAATGTATAGCTTTGGTTTGTGTAAATAATAATATATATTTTGCTCGAGGCGAGAAGAATGAATTCGAGACGTTCACACCGCAGCGAACATATGCACATGTACACGCACATACACAGTAAAGCGAAGCAAAAGTGGTTCCTACAGCTATTCAAACAAGCTTAGCAGCAGGTACAGAGTCAAAAACAATGGTAGCAGACTGTATTTGCTAACGAGGAACTGCGAAACGCAAAGTCACATCTTTGGTATTTGAGGTGAAAACAAATCTTTATCTCCATGGACACGAATTAACACAGAGTTAAATAAGCAAAAAGCAACAGTGATATTCAGTTACTTAATGTCGATTTTCTAAATGAAATGACATACAATACAATAAATCGACAACACAACACAGATGTGATCCTTGTTAGATCAGGCTATGCATTACAATCTGTAACAAAATTTGACTTTTGTCTTGTCCCTCGGTTAAAGTGTTCTTTCCAAGTTGTTGGCAGCTAAAGTAATTGAATATGACTATTATGATTCCCAAACTTGGCTTCTGTAGGTAGAGCACAAATTTCTAAATTTTTTCATGGGAAAATTAATGCTAGGGTAGCATTAATTTTGTAGACTTTAATATTTTTCTCAGCATGGTAGAAAATTGTAAATTTAATTTTAAAAGCACAACGGAATTTATAGAATAATATTTGTTTTAAGCACACTTTCCAAAACATTCTAGATTTAATGAGAACTTTCTAATCTTTAGTAGAATTTTATGAAATTTCGAGGTTTTCAAAACTTGCGATAAAACAACCCTGGAAATTTCTAGAAACTTCTACAATATTCTAGAATATTAAGTCAGTTATATTTATACAGGGATTCACAGATCTGCTCTTGTTTCAGGTCTATCTACCCTAATGAGCACATCAGACGAGAAATGGCATCAATCGGCTGCAATCATTCTCCAGATGCATTTTGTTATATCTGCGGACAGTTCGTTAAGATAAAGGAAACATGTTCGGTGTGAGAGCATCTATAATAATGTGTAAAGCTTGCAAAGCATACTAGGGTATGTGAGTTGGGGACCAAGACAAACACTAGGCAGCTCATTTTGTTTGTGAACACTGTAAGAAAACATTGAAAGGTAATAAAATTGCTTGTTGTAAGGAGTAAAATATTAAATGTAACGAATATTTAAACTATTATATTTATTTGTAATCCAAAAGAGTAATAAAGTATATTTTTATTACTTTTACAGGATGGCATAGAGGGAAAAGAAGAGCCATATAGTTCGCCATTCCCAAGATTTGGTGTGAACCCCCTGACCACTCAAACAACTGTTACTTCTGCATGATGGATCCTTGCAAACGTTGAAGTGGCAAAAATGCACCTGATATTTCCTATGGCAATCTTCCATCCTCTCATGCACCAGTACCATACATTACTGATATTCTTGTTCCTACCAATCCAAGAAGCAAATAAGCTACCATCGGGAGAAAGCAACAATTCAGAAACTGAAAAGATAGTTCTGATGCAGTTAGGCAGGTTTTTATTGTTCTAACATATAAATATGTGTTTAAATTGTAATATTAATCAGTTCAGCTCTTGCGCCGCACCAAGCGAGAACTAAAGGCCGCACACACGATGCTGATAAAGTCCTTTTCGCATGCTGCACTACATGCAGTTGACAAAGGAGTCCAGCTCATCAACGTTGCTGTGGTGGACCTTATATGTCTTGTCCTAGACATGCGCCTACACGAGGTAGTGGCGGAGATTGAGGTCCGGCAACTGTGGCGGGAAAAATACCTTCGGGGAGAAGTTCTTGTTCGACCCCCAGCACTCTTGTTCGGTCTTAACTGTGTGGGCCGGGGTCTCGACTTTCGTGCCAAGATATCCCTGTAATCGGCTGTCGTGAGCCTTCCACTGACCACAAACAAAACCGAGCGCATCTTCTCTGCATTCAAAGCCACGACGCCGAACTTCATCAGGGATGCCGGCTGCTTGGTCTTGGACACGTAGCTGACCTTATACACATCTGGACTAAAGTTTACTAAGCAGTCGTTCTGATGTTGATGACCAGATCACCTGTTAAAAATTTTCATCAGAAAATAATGAGAACTTGATTGTTATGACACTTCAAGTCATTGGAAAAGCGCCAACAACACTACTGGCGTTGTTCTCGTATACGGTCAGTGAAAAAAAGCCTTTCCACGCACCCAATCCCTTGCTGCCCTCCTCTTTGAAGACCAAGATGTTCTCTTCACGACCTTTGTCATTTTGAGCACTTTTGAAAGCTTTTCTCCCAGCCAAACGGTTGACGTATTGAATTCTGCCGGAACGAGGAGGATCTTTCACTTCTTCCCTGTTATTGAGACATGCCGTGAGTCTGTGGATGATCATCTGGCTGACGTTAAGCTGCTTTGCGCTGTGAGGCTTGTTGTTGCCCACGCGCAGGAGAGGAGAAATTCCGATTCTTTCCACTTCCATCTTGAAACACCTGCACACAATAGAAAAAAGTTTTAATAAGACGTGCTGGAAAGCAAGAATTTAAGTTTGTTTGACTAAACTTTTTCTATCATACACATAAACGCCTTGAAAGATAAAAACTTCAAGTGTAACAGAATCCAGATAAGTGGAGCCTCAGTGTCAAGCTCTTGCTACAAGCTTTGAATTATAAATAATATGGCTGGGAAGTGATTGGAGACTTCAAAATTGTAGAATTTTTAACGGGTCTCCAGGGAGGTTTTATCAAGTTTCCATGTCATTTCTCTTTGGAAGAGTAGGAATACCACAGGAAATTGCAGCAAGAAGCACCTCCCCACTGGGAACTGAGTTCTCTTTTAGGGGGCATAATGTCAATCATGAACAATGGATAGACACTCAAAAGGTGTTGTTCCCTCCATTGCATTTAAAACCTGGTCTTACGAAGCACTTTGTTAAATCTCTTAAGAAAGAGTCTGCTGCCTTTGAGGCAAACTCTGAGGCAAAGGTTAAAGCTGGTGTTCAGACTTCCCTGCAAAGCTTACTAAAAAGCGAAAAAAGAAGCTTGGAAGAGTTTTGTTTCAGTGTGTCAAGACATTTGAGGCAACCACAAGACTGAACATTATATGGAACTGGTTGAGAACTTAGTGAAAAGGTATGGCTAAATGGGCTGCATAATGTGCCTAAAGGTGTATATCCTTGATGTCCATCTTGATAAGCGCAAGTAGAATATAAAGCCATACTTAGAGGAGCAAGGTAGGCGCTTCCATTAAGATACGCTCAAATTTGAATATAGATCACAAATAATATAAAATAAAAACATGATGGGGGGATTACAATTGAGCGCTTGTTCGGCAAAGTGATTTACATTATATACAGAAATCGAGGAAACCTGTTCACTTCTTTTTTTATTTGTTTTACTTGTTTATTATGGAAGTTTAAATAAATTTGTATAAATATAACTCTCTGTTGTAATTTATAGCTCTACAATGGAGTAAAAACCTCGAATTTGTCAATTTTTAGTAAATATTTCATCATACAAGCCACAAAAACATAGTTTAAAACAAATAATGACTATTTCTTTTTGTTTTACAATAAAATGAGTTGGAAAATGACATTTAGTATCCAGGAATAAAAATTGTGTTACATAGTGTTATCAAGCTGGAACGACGCGTTAGGCATTGATCCTAAAAATTATATTTTCTTCAGAGCAGTAATCAAAACGTTTTAAGAACTGACGAGACCTCTGTTGTAATGGTTAGTTTAGCTGATATTAAGTTAAATTGGATCATAACAACAGATGGCTACCAAACATCAAAACTATACCTAAATGGAGTTCATTAATATGGTGAGAAATGTTAAAGAAAATTCAGAGATTTGCATATATATACTTTTGCTTTGTGGTTAGCGTCCATCAAATCATGAGGAACGCATTTTCTAAGTTTAGAAAGCATTCCATGCTGTTGCAGATTGCGGTGAACGTTCAAGTGTGAGGATTTGAGTTTAATGGGGAATTCTTAAACCGTAACAGGTAAGTTTTGATTGAATACAGGCAAATCATTACCATCAGTTTTTGGATATATCAAATCATGTGTCATGGATGAATAATGAGGGCAAAATTTGCATAGGGAAACGTAATTGATTTTATGAAATTTTGAAAACTAGCATTAATGTTGAAAATAGAAGCCGATGCTTTTACATATTATTATCATCTTGTCAAACACAAAATAAGCAGAGAAAAAAGGAATTATGAAAAAAAACTAAGTCTTTTGTGAAGACCAGAGCGCAAGTGATTTATAGATAAGTAAATAATCGTAATCCAATTAAATGGTGTAAATTTTGATGAAGACATTACATTTTCATATTAACAAACCAAAAATAAAGTTAATTTTGATAATATAAAAACTAATCCATTTTAGAAAATTATGAAGATAACTATATAATCTTCGAAAAATATATTAACGAGAGAATAGTTCCTAATTAACGAGGAGTATGGTTTAGAGCAGGGGCTGGCAACCTTTACAGAGTGAGGGACAGATGAGACTTTTGGGAGCAGGCCGCGGGCCAGAGTGACAAACGAAATCCGCAAAGTGACTAAGTTGCCAAACAGTAGCTGCCGGTGTAGCCGCACAGAATGGTATGCTCGCACCCATATCTCAGTAAAGATTCATCGCAGCGGAAAAAAGCATTAGCATTTTTTGTTTAGAATTGCCTCCTCTACAACTCTGGTATATACATGAAATCTTTCGTATCTGTGAGGGAAATGCATTTTTGTCTCATTTTTTACTCATTTTTACTGCCAAACGTAAGACTCATTCTCCTCTCCCTCTACGAGTCTACGAAGACAGATGCTGTTTGGCAGATTTTTAATTTTTTTTTGCCTGGTGTTTCGCGGACCGGATTGCAATATTAATGCCTAGCAAGGTGGAGAGCCAGACGCTAGTCCTTCGCGAGCCGGAGGTTGCCCGCTCCTGGTTTAGAGTGTAAAACGTGACAGAGGGTATTCAATACAAGACTGGCTTCTTCTTCATTGCCCGCTCTAGTAGGGTTAAATCTTTAGTTTGTTAGTGTTCAGCAGTGGCAAGCGCACCGGATTATTTTGTTAATGACGGATGAGAGCCTCACTTGATAGTAGCTCCACAAAGTGGGAATCTCGGCAATTTTGTAGACATGGACTTATTGGCTTCTCCTCATTACCGTTTACGTGAGGCTGAGGGAGAGCTGCACCGACTGGATTTTTGAGTCGAAAATATAAGCAAGATTGTTTTTTTTCCTTTTAGTTTAGTTTCTTCAAATTAATTAACAAGCCTTAAAGGGAAAATTAATCACGGGTTCAGCATTTTATATCAATTTGATCAGATCTAGTTGGGCATTCAGTAATATGCAATTGACATCCGAACAGATGGTGGTAAAAGCTGATTATTCAAAGGTTAAAGATTAAAACTTAGAAAAAATAGCATGTTAGGTTTTAGATTTGTTAAATTGTTACTAGGTGGACGTCATCGATCTAAAGGAATAAAAAGAGATCATTCGCAGGAAATTACCCTTAAATATAATTTAAGCATATGTATATATTTACTTAATACATAATTTACAGTTGCAATTTAGTACGTTCTCGCTTTAGGAAAGAAAATAACTCTATTTCACTCATAAAGTCGTCTTACAATGTTTGAAAGAGTTCTCATTCAGGACACACCTAATAATTTCTATTAATTTAGATATATTATTTAAATATGCTATTAAAGTTTCTATTTTAAGGAATGAAGGGTCCTTAGTTAATGTTCGAATAATTTCTAGAATATAATTAGTAGTATGAAGTCTAACGTTGTCTTGAAACAATAAGGAACGTCTCTCCAATGACCTGCGGTGTTTTATGATTAGATGATAAATGGTTATTGCATTGATGTTTTCTCATGGGTCAAATCACTTACAAGTGCCTTTAAATGGATAAATTTGGCTTCTGCCGCTAGATGGTGCTGCAAGCGCCAAATCCGATGGCAGATTTGAAATATCAGGGTGAATAACCCTATGTCCCATGGTCATATAGTTCATTTCATAGCTCTAATTGGGTACAATTGAACTTTACTCCTTTTGAAAATTGAACTTTACCCCTCTTGAAAAAAAGCGACGCCCTAACCTGGGCCTTCACCGAAGGTAAAAAGAACACGATTCTTCGATTGATTAATTCTGACATTTTTTCTTCGTGTTGCATTTAAGCGGTACAATTTTAGAGTTATTGTGATTTGGGATAAGAAGTTCAAAATGAATAATGCTATTCATATCCCACAAAATGCGGCCCCTGCTTCGGCTCGGATAATAGTTTCCCCCTTAAAAAAAAATCCAACTAGAACGTTTAATATTATTGCCAATAACCCAATTTTCATCCTATTCAAAAATGGACCCCTTTCTAGTGGAGAAAGGGAGAGAGGAAAAAATGTTGATTCTTTGTTGCAAGTTACCTCTGACAGGTCGTTAGAAACCCATTGCCCTAATCGTGAATCCTTGTCTATCTCCTTAAATTAGGATGCACAATGGAATAAGTTGATTTTTTTAACAATTACAATCGAATTTTCTTCCAGTTATTTTTAAAAGATCTTGCTCAAATTCTACTCGTCGTCCTAACTGGTTAGGAATAGGTATCAGGATTTTTGGGTCATTTTTGGTGCCATGTTTAGCTCATTGAATTCCCATATCATTATTAGGGTACTTGTAACTGACTTTCAATCGTATTAGTAAGTTATTTAGAGAGATATTATAATTTGATGTGTTCTCTGACTAGAGCTTTTGCTCGCATATTGATCAGAGCGTTCTTGTAACCTCTTAAGGATTTTCCTTCTGACATGATTTCGACTACTAACACACAGCTTATACCCGCACAGAGATAAATAGAGAAAAAGACATTAAGGAAAAATACATATTTTAGATATAAGAAGAGAGAGTTAAAAATGGCCATTTCCGGTGTCGAAAGTTCTAGTTTTTGAAAGTTACCTAATTGCAGGGGAGTATATTGCTAATCGGGGTCTGTAGAAGATGGCACTAACATAACGAAAGGTAGGTAAATGGCCAAGAGAATTATTTAAATGTAAAACCCCAAACTAATTGAGAAAGTTTAAACCAACATAAAATGATGAATAGACTGAAGGCTAAGTGATAAATTTAAATAAAACAGATATTCAGGAAACAAGATAGAAGTTAATAACAAACCCCCAAAACATAACAAGATTTTAAATACAAAGGGACTGAAGCGTATAGAGTTTAACTGAAAATGCGGCAAATAATAAGGGTTTGTATTCATGATGATAAAAGACGCTAATGAATGATTTGAATAGCAACAGAGAAATTGTCGCGGCCTTTTAATTATATTTGATGTCGAAAAAAGGGAAAACTTGCATGTGATCGAAACATAAGTAACAAATGGAAAGAAATGAGTGAAGATGGAAGAGACAGTAGTGAAGTAGAGGTGTTTTAAAAATAGAAAGATAATTGGGCTTCTCATTTAAATTTGTAATGATTCTCAAAAGAAATATAGGAAAAGTAACGTATTTATGACGGTAGAACAAAATAATTGAATAAACAAAAAAGCATCCTTCAAAGTAAAAGAAAATGAGGCGAAAAAAGAAGAAAATAAAGAAGTCAAATAAAGATTGGAGAAAAACTGATGCATAGCAAAGATTCGTTGAAATATGTAATAGAACATGATGGATTAATAAAGACAACAAAAAAAATAAAGGATAACTTCTTAGCGGAACAAAGATTGCTCAATCTAACCCAAACTATGAAAAAAGGAAACAATTAAAAAAAAGGAGATGGTCCAAAACACCTAGTTTTGTAGGAAAACAAATTCTTTTATACTCTCGTTCAGCAACCGTATATATAGAAACAACAGTTACCGAAAAATTCTCAACATAGTTATCAATAATTAATCAAAGAACGGATGGAGTTTCTTCCTGAATGATTGTGGTCGGAACAAGCCCATACACTTCCAAACTATAGCATCCTTCTCTAGTCTTTTTGAGATATTGAGTATCGAAAAAAACGAGTTCGTCGCTCTTCATCAAGTTAGCGACAATCAATCCTTTGAGGGAGGCATCGCATTTGAGGGAGGGTAGCATTTATATGACCATCCTCGTTTACATTACAATTTTTTTAATCAAATATCCCATGGCACTCTTCTTATTAATAGTTTCCTTGGAGAATCATTTTAAAGTTTCTCCTCATTTAACCTAAGGCTTCTTACGCACCTTGAGTCAAGCTCTCTCTTTGTTGACTAAAATTCCATTGAGTAGCTTGCTTCGAGCTTTCCATAGAGAAGTTTGCTTTAAAGTCTTCTCCACCTTACTACAATTCGATGAAATAGCTTGTTTTGAGTTATTTAGCTCTACCAAAGTCCATGGACTTAGAAATAATATATTTTTCCATAAACCCATACCACAACTTTCTGTATTAACCACAAATTCTGAAAATATTTGTTTGTGAATATCTGAAATACGGATCTCATCGCTTACTTTATTTTCATTTTGCCAAACAGGCCTACAATTTCTAACAAATCAACCGTTAATTAGTTCACTCGGAGTACAGTGTACACGATAAATGTCTCTGTCGGAGAAAATACATCTTTTGGATTTGGTTGATCACAAAACTTTGTTATTTGTTAAATTGAATCCTACTTGTTTTAAAAACAACAAAATTATTCTTTTTTCTTATGAGTTCCAAGAGATGTAAGAGGCAGTGAAATATCGAAATTGTAACCCATTTGTTTCAGCTGTAAAAGGTTACTCTTCAACGTGTGTCTCATTAGCATTTAACATGAAGGGGTTAGTGAAATGATGAACTTGGTTCATTCTGCAAAAACTGTTTCTATCCATTATAAGATTCCTTCTCATTAATGGTACACATAAAGGGCTCCAGAACGCCAGGGCAAATGAGTCGAAGCGATCTTTAAGGAATTCCAAAACAAGTTCTCTCAAATTTTAATGGGTCTTTAGCATATTAGAGAAAGCGGGTGATATTTCATTGTTCTTTTTACATAAGATTGCCCAGTGTTACTGACCTGTCAGAATATTTAGAGAAATATAAAGATTTATGTTATTTTTTTTAAATTTGTCAAAAAAGTAAGGATATATTTCATTCGTTCGTTCAGCAACGAAATTACAAACACATCTAAACGATATATTTCTGAGTTCACTTTTCGTGTTAAATGTTACTAAACATTGGGGCAAACTTACCTTCATTTATGTTCTTCCTATCTAATGAATATGGAGGTTGAGGATTTGAATGAAGAATTACAAGGCATCGGTTTATTTGTGTTTTCAAAATTAATGGAAAAATTAAATTAGCAAATGGTAATAGGAAAAATATCTGAGAGATTCGAGGTTTCATTAGCATTAGTTGGGTTAAGTTTCGAATAACTGATCGGATGTAGAATGTCAAAGCGTGTATATGAGCTTAAGAAATAGATTTGCAATATTATTTTTAATAAAGTTTACACTGCGTTCCGATAAAACTGATAGAAACTTTTAAGTATAAGTAAACGGAAGTAGAGGCGAAAATTTGTCTGTCCAATCACTTGCAATTTCAAAGTGACGCCTGAAATATCCTGAGAGAGGAAGCAAGACTTCGCTTCACCGATATACAAATGAGTGAATGTGTTTCATTTATTAATATTTCAAAAATTATATATTTATATCTGCAGTTACGGTTAGCTGTGCAAAAGGAGAAGATGGGCACTTCATTGCTTGTTGCAAAGCTATGAGTGAGAATAATTTTATATCTAAACCTTAGTTTTAATCCATCTGAAAAAATCCAGATCGGTAATAAAAATGACTCTTCTAAAATGACTATTGGATGTGATAGCTGAAAAAATTTGTTAAGAATTAAAACAAAAAAATACTACTATATATCTAAAAAGAATGCTTTTCCCCTGGGTATTCATAGACAATCAAATAATTTAAATTGTGATATTTATTTTTATCATATTTAACGTCTTTTCAATTTTTTTGTAAATAATTTTAAATTTTGATTTGTTTGCTGCTATACTTAATCAAACGATAATTCCCGATGCATCCTGTCAACAGAGAACTAAGCTGATTAAAATGGAGGGGAATGGTATGTTCAGAGTGCTACAAAACTGCACGTCAATCCAATAAGGTTCTTAGTGAAAAATTCCGCTTTCCTATATAAGCATAACAAATTGTGGCATGTGTTGTATACATGCTCCACCTCCATTTGTTTTTTAAAAAAAGGATACTGATTAAAATGCAACAGATAGATGGGAGTTATTTATGGATATATGTAAGTAGAAGATAAATAATGTAATTAATAAAGATGTAATGAATAGGAATACGCAGTGTGCTTTCCGTATGAGTATCTCGTTGAGTATTGCTTAGTATTTGCAAGCCGAAGAGGGTGATTGCAATGAAATCACATCTTAGAGTAGGTTGTATGAATGCCGTGTTTGTAGGAGAAGATTTGATACTCGTCTAGACATGGTATGCAGCCAAAAGCCGATTAACAGTATCTTTAAGGTACTTGTAATTTCTATTACTTACTTACTCACTACGGTGCGGGTCTAGTAACGTCAGTGATCATGGCACGCCATCCCTCTCGATGGTAATTACGAGGTGCAATTAGCCATGACGGATATGGATAGAGTTCTTGATCAGGTAAATTTTGGCCTCGATGCCATAGGATAGGGTGCTATTCTCTTTCATGTTCTGTGGTGGAGTGTGCGAGAAGGAAGCTGGCCGAGTTAATATAGAAGTTAGCTGCCAATTCACTGGGGTTTCTATAATTAGAGTTCTTTTCCGAGACCGAGTATAGAATTATGCTTAGTATTGATTGGTATTATAAACAAATAGCTGAGTTTCTCTCGTATACAGTTGTTCATTTATCAGGCAGCCTTCATTTATGTATGTGCGCTGAACTTGGTATGCACTGGATGAATTGCGCGCTCACGTGCTAAAACAAGGAAACAAAACCAACGATGCCAAATGTACCAGCAACTTTGACAAGAAAGGTTCGTAAATAAAGGGGATAAGTTAGTGGAAGTGATATCGGGTGAGGAGTCCAAACAAAGAAGATTTGAAGCACTCAAGACTGAGAAGGCGCGAAATTTAGCAAGAGCCTCCCATACATACACAAATAAAGCTGATCTTCCTGAATGAATTTGTGTCAGCATGGTACTCGATTCTCCAGATGTCAACGGCAGCCTATTTGCCGATGCTACGCTTTGATCTTGCTCCAAATCTGGTGCCTAAACCAGATTCTCTGTCATTTTTTTTTAATTGATTTGAAACCTCATTTGAGAATGGTTCCGATAGTATCAAGAATTGCCCCAATGAAAAAAATATGCAGCCATGTGATAATATCGTGAGATAAAAATACCAGAAAAATTTGCACTGGCCATAAATTAGAGTCCATTGAAGCCATTTGTGAATATCTTACTAGGCAGTTAAACCCGGATGTAAGGCACAGCCCTGGGAAGGAAGGCCCTCTGCTGAATTTTCAAATTGCAAATGGATTACTAAAGTGATGGGTTGGACACGGTGGTCACAAAACTCTTTCAGGGAAATCGGTTAATAAGTGTCATTGTGAAAATGCAGTCGGATTCTAATGTGAGAGTAGTGCACGATGAGAGGAAGAGAGGATAGGTATTGGATATGTTTAAAATCTGGAGACGGCAGATCTAGAAAGAATGAAATAAAAACAGATGGGAAACGTGTAGATTCGGGTAAAGAAGAGATAACAATATTATAAAAGAAGGAAAGACATGATCTGCAAAGGTGAGACTGCGCAGGTTGATAGTGTAATTACTAAACAATGATAGAAATGAGGCTGAGAAAGACGTTCAGACATAAGAGCGCGAGTATTAGATGTAGTTGGTAATAAAATGATCGATTAATGAATGGAGGATATAATAATGGGTGATTAGGTTTAAAGATAAGATTAATGGTGATTTTGTTACACCTGAAATAGATGAAATTGGAGAGTGAAGCTCGCCAGCTCTACCACATTCAAGAAAAAAAGTGGCGTACTACGCAATCCTCGCAAAAGGGTTCAGATTAGCTTTCCATTTGATAGCGCTGCGTCCCACGAATTTGACTGATTTGAAGATAATAAAAAATGATTTAATACCGATAAGGTGTTAGAGAAAGATCCACGGGAATTATCTAGTCTCCAAACCTGTACGGCAGTTTTGATCTCTACTGTACGGTCAGTAGGAGAAGCGGTTATCGCCGGTTCGGTAGCTCAATTCGAGCTAACAACCTTGCTTTCTATAAGTGCATTGATACTAAGAACCTCTTAGATATTCAGGGGCCCAGTATAAAACTCTTCATCTTTCCGAATTAGAATAGTTATGGAATCACGGTAATTCCGAACGACAAGATGCGAAGATTACAAAGTCTCAAGGGTACTTTGCGCGTTCTGAGTTGCTATGGATTATAAAATGGTCTCTGAACAGCGCATGATTCGTAATCTCGCGAAAAGATCTGTATTCATCAACTCGTTAAGGAAAGGAGACAAACGCAGCGCCAGTATGAGTTCTACAATATACAAAACAAAGGAATGTAGCGTAAAAACAATACCACCCTCGGACTTTAAGCATTTTGCTTAGATCCGCACGGTTCCAGTTTGACATGATATATGCTCCAACACATAAGAAATTAATGCTACATAATTAATGCTACATAAATGCTAGCATTTATTTTAACACTTGTGTCCGTAACTCATATTCATTCCCTGCGTGTCAATATTCAATATATTCAAACATTTAAATCCATTTCATTTGTATACAATTTTAATTTTAAATGCTATCTTTAACTTTGTATTTACAATATTCTTCTTTGTTTTTAATTATATATATTACCTCTTTCTGCGCAAGCAATTGCATTCATATAATTATCTTTATATAAATTATTCTATTGTTAAGTTTAAATGATATGTGGGGGAATTCCACGTGGAATTTCTTTTCCAGCACAGAAGTGAAGTCCTTGCGCTGGAGAAGATTCTAGAATTTGGTTAGGCTTAAATTGGTAGGACTTCCCCCATCCCCCTACCATCCACAAGCGGTAGCCTCGAACCGCGTCCACCATGGACCACCTTTACGCTGGTTGCCGAAATACTCTCCCCTGGACTGGATGTTACTGCCCCACCTCCCCTTTTGGAGAACTGTCATCACGTTAACTTCCCGCTCAGAAGCTCCGAGCGCCCTCGCCATCACGTTAATTGCCTGCAGAAGACATCCGTGAAGCCTTACCGTGACGTCTCACCCGGAATCCTCCGCAAGCCAACCCCTCTCCCCTTTCAGCAACCCAATTGAGTTAATCATCCCCATTTGAATAGTCCCCTTCTGTAACGCATTAATTTCTAACTTCAGAGTCTGATGCATAACTCTGCAATTCCCCACTTGTTTACCGGTGTAATTTTGCCCATTAATTCTCTTATTTTTATTTAAATAAAATTATATTTTTGTACATGCCTCTTTAAATAACCTTGAGCTTTGCCATTGCCCCAAATTTACTTGACCTCATTGCACTCTTTATCGCTGTTCCGCGCTTCGAAACTCGTTGCGTTCCGTCTCCTTGTTGGTTCACCTTCAAGTTATTGGTCCCTCCCCCATAGATATAATATGGTATTGATATAATGTAATGTCATACCACGACATGATACATTGTCTAACATCCCAGATTATTTCTTCCCCAGAAACGTCAATCTTGTCGGTTCTCTGCCTCACTCTCGTGGTTGTACCTCTCTTTTCACCATGATCGACCGCTTCACTCGTTGGCCAGAGGCTGTTGCCATTTCAAATATCCGAGCCTACACCGTCGCTTAGGCCTTTATGTCAGGATAGGTTGCTCGTTTTAGTGTCCATTCCACAATCATGACTGACTGTGGTAGTCATTTTGAATAACACTAAAGGGATGTACTCATGGCAGTTATTGACTCTTTTCGACTTCACAACCACAAGCTACCATCCCCAAGATAACATTGCATTCAAACGTTAGCATATGACGCTCAAAGGAAGCTTACACTCCACCGATCCAAATATCACTTGGATGGACATGCTACATTTGATTCTTCTAGGCATTCGTTCGTCCTTGAAAGAGGATTTGGCCCGGTAAGCAACGGAACTTGTTTATGTTACCTAACTTAATCTTCTTGATTAATTCCTTTCTTCTACGAACACACCCTACCCTCTTATTTCGACCCTGTGTCATACGTACGCAATTTGGTACGGATGATGGCCGAAATCCGGCCTAGCTCCCCAAGAGTGCCTGCTAACCAGAAACCTTTCGTGCCGAAAGAGATCTCAACCTGTTCTCACGTTTTTTGTCCGTCGCGACTCAACTCGCTCATCATTACAACCCGTTTATGATGTAACTTTTCTCGTCATCTCTACGAAACTAAAATTCTTTGTACTACAGCTTGGCACCAAGCAGGATACAATGTCTATCGATTGCTTGAAACCAGCCTTTATTGATGCTGTTCACCCTGAACACCCTCGTCATTTTCTCCTTCCACTATCTTGCAATATGGTCCAGTGATTGCCCTAACTCACCACAACCTGACCTCTCCACCAATCACCTCTATATTGTGCATATCCTTCCTGATTACTGCCGCTTCCTCTTTTGTCACAGGAAACCCCGTCGACAGAGCTGAGCAGTCAGAAGACAATCTCTTCACCTCTGGTCACCCCGGATCAGCAAGCCAGACGCAAAAGGTTGTGGTATCACTAGATACCAAACGGATTACCATCGATCCGTCCACCTTTGCTTGTGACAGTGCCTCGTCCACATATTGTGGCGCTCTCAGCAATTTTCATCCCAAAAATCGTAGCCAGCCCACTCGCTCATCACACGGTCGTCTTGTAAGTAAACCTGGGAGATATCCGGACTAGCATAACTTATTTGTAACAGGGTGGTAACTCTCTTATTGGGGGACTATTGTAGCAGCTGTCATCTTGGCCAACTCCTCCAAAAGTTCCTAAAATGCTCTTGACATTTCCCCGTTTAAGAGGCAACTCATCTTGCACAAAATTCCATTACGACACTCATTTAATGTACATACGACATGCCGATCCTGTTTACCTCACTACGATTTCTTTTAACTAATCAAAACCTTATCTGACGCATTTTAAATCAACCATTGAGTGTAGAAATCCCTATTTGTATTCATATCGCGTTATTCCACAAGCCATTTTCCATTCTCCACGAGCCAGAAAAGTCCCCCGTCTGGTTATAATCCGCGTGTGCAGTTTCATGTAGTTATACCATTTATTTTAACACTTGTGTTCGTAACTCATATTCATTCCCCACGTATCATTACCCACGTGTACATATTCAAAACATTCAATCATTTAAATCCATTTCATTTGTATTGAATTTTAATTTTAAATGGAATCTTCAACTGTATATTTCCAATATTCTCCTTTGCTTTTAATTTTATCTATTACCTCTTTCTGCGGAAGCAATTGCAGTCATATAACTTATTTTTATATAAATTATTCTATTGTTAAGTTTCAATGATACATTGTATAACACTCAAATTATTTCATCCCCAGAAGTATTACCCGTTCTCTCGTCTAACGCTTTTATTCGGACGCTAAACCTTTTGTCTAGGGTTTTTTTTCGAATCGTTTCCTCTGGTAACGACCCTGTTTTAGTGAACGCGATCTCTTCAATTTTTCATTCATTCATTGTTCATTTAAAACAAGGTAAATGATAGAGTTATCTAGGTTAACACCGTCATTAACTACACACGTGGCAAAGTAAATCTTGCGGCACACATCTACTTCATGCACATGTTATTCCATCTATTCAAACTTCGCCATTCATGAGCTTGTTTTCATGCAGGATAAGGCTTCGTGATACGCAATAAAGATGGTGAAGCAGCGAGGATTTGATCCCAATAGAAAACTTATGAAAGTTATTGGTTGAGAACGTAAGGACTCGGAAACAGACGATTGTTGAAGATTTATGACAAAGATTCGAAAAAGAATGGTGAATCATGCCGCCGAAGATTTTCTTAGGTCATAAAGAAAAAGGGCATGCATAAATCTTATTATGCATGCCTATTAGATATTTATATGGTGTTCTTGGTATGGCTGCATTTCACTAACTATATAATTTAAGAAGGGGATTTTTTTGAGTATTTGAATAATAATTTCATCTTAGTTTGGTTATGACATGTTTTTTGATCAAAGTTCAGAAATAAATATAAGTATCCAAATTTTGTGAATTTTTTTAAACCCAAAGAATTAAAAATGGTGAAGTTCAGAATATTTATTTTTATATATTTTCTATAACTCTATTTTAGCAACGTGATATTTTGAAAGGGAAAAATTTAGTTTAGAGTTCCTTTTTAAAATTATTATAATTGGCGAAGTTCAGAAAATTTATAAAAATGTAACTATGGCTGCTTCATTTTAGATTTTAAATTTTAATCTTAGTAGCGAAGCGTAAGCTCGCTCCGTAGGGGTGGAGTGGCGAAGCCATTGCCTGGTCACTAACTCTATAATTTAAGAAGGGGATTTTTGGGAGTATTTGAATAATAATTTCATCTTAGTTTGGTTATGACATGTTCTTTTATCAAAGGTATTTCTAATAATTCTTTTATAATATCAAAACCAAAATGGCGAAGTTTAGAAATAAATATAAGTATCGAAGTTTTGCGAATTTTTTAAAATCTAAAGAATTTCAAATGGTGAAGTACTGAACATTTATTTTTATATATCTTCTATAACTATATTTTAGCAACGTGATATTTTGAAAGGGGGGAAATTTAGTTTAGAGTTTCCTTTTAAAATTATTATAGTTGGTGAAGTTCAGAATATTTATAAAAATGTAACTATAGCTGCTTCCTTTTAGATTTTAAATTTTAATCTTAGTAGCGAAGCGCAAGCTCCCCCCGTAGGGGAAGGTGGCGAAGCCATTGCCTGGTATACTTATATTTTTATAATTTTGTATGCATCTGTTCTCTAAATATAAATTATTTGCATCATATCTTTTTTATAGTTCTATGAAATAAAGCAGACACTATCATAGGCAAATTGAAACATATGCTAACATTTTGGCAGAAATTCAACCACTATTTTCAGGAAAATATAGATTTTGCTATTTTATTCTCTAGTCTTGGAAGATAGTCTTCATATAGCTATGTCTCCCTCAAAGAGGTCGCAAAACCCTCTATGTAGAGCGTGACGATTAAATCTCCCGGCAGCAACGAAGTTACCCAGTTGTTGCTCACTGCAAACTGAGTGACGCTGAGGATATTTCCATACGGGAAACTCTCCTCTTGCCTAACCGGCTCGAAGATGGCTCCTCCACCCGTACGCGGAGTCGATAGTCTCGTAAAAATCCCACATAGAATAGAATGTCTCCATGATACCGTATCGCCACAAGATATCATAAGTCTTCTGAAAATTTAAAAAAAATAATGCTAGCCAAGGAAAGCTTCGCAGATAGTACACTACAGCAGAAGCAGTGGATTCGACGTGAAGAAATTACCCAAGCTCCACTGTGCAGAAGACAGCTGAATTAAGGTATATATTAAATATGCTAACCTAGCATTTACGAAAATAATTTTGTAGCTGGTCACAAGAAATTTAATAGAACCCAAGAAAAAGTTATAAAATCCCTGGCTCTAGAATTTGGTTATCTTTGTAAGAAGGATGATATAGACACAATCTTTTTTGACTGCCATTAAGAGATGCAAATAAAATTATTCTCAAAGCAGACATTTGAGATTGTTGAGTCCACATCTTTAAAGAAGAGTATTAATCGGTGTGCTGTGAACCAGGTGGGAAAAAAACTCTCTTGATTTAAAAAGTTACATAATTTATTGCTCCAAATAAATTTGATTTTATCAAAGAATAGGGTAATGATAAAACCTTGCATGTCATTGAAGAGGATTCTATAAAAGTTATATCTCTCAAAGCGAAGAGGACTTAATTGATTGCGTCGAGTAAAACTTGTTCTTAAGCAGATTTCGTTAAAGTTTGTGCCATTCTTACTAAGGAGTTAGTTAGCTCTGCGACATTTAATCCTTGTTTTACTGGAAAACTTGTTGAACAGCAACTGAAAAAGTGATAATCGCAAGATTCTAGACGCTTAAGTAGCTTTATCTATCACCTTGCCAATATTGTGTGGTCATTTGTTTATAGACAAGTTTTGGATCTTGTAAAGATGAGGCATCCCAAAATTTTTCCATCGTAATATAAATTAAATAAACTAAACCTAACTTTACCTAAATTTCTCTAGCTTAACCTAACCAAACTTAATATAGTATAGGCTAAGTTAATTTAGGTTAAATTAATTTAGGGTAAAAAAAAAACGTGGAATGCCTTATATTTAAAAGATCCCCAATTTTTCCACTGAACTTTCTTTCACCAAACTTTTAATTGCCAAACTTCTTATTTCACTACGTGACAATCTTATAAATGATTTGTGTTTGCTAATTCAGCATCTGGATATAAATAAGATCATACTGGCCACGAGGACAGGAGAAATTCTCAAAAATTTCGCCTTCTTAAAGATTGCTCTACATAGTGAGCCATTCAAGGTGGTTGATGCCAGCAAACTAATAGCCGACAAAATGAATAGGTGACCTATATTACCTATTTTAAGTAAAACATAAAAAAACACACTTTTTTGAAATTCCCATGCCACTTCTTGTTACAACTTCAGCTAATTAGGCTGAAAAATAAAGCTGTGGTAGATGCTATTTTGCTAAGAATCAAATCAAACACTATGTAGAGCATGCCTTCCAAAAAATGAAAATCCATGCATTCTTATGCTCAGGTGAGGGTAATGAGAACAAAGCTATTGTCCAAAAGAGTTCTGACATGAGAGGAATAAGGGATGAAAATGATGGCACAGTGCAAGATCTTTCTGTATATCTCATCAGGAAGACACCTTTGATAATTCTCTTAGAAAGCTATTAGACTAAGCTTGGCTTATTAAACCTCATTTAACATGTTATCGTGGTTATCCTTCTCAGATCGTCAATGATAGTCTTCATTCTGTATATGGCCTATTATTGAACTCTCAGGTGTCTTATAATTCTGATCCAACCCTGAAATTTTGTTGTCACTGGTAGTGACAACAGATAAAGCTTCAGTTACTGTTTCATTTCTTTCAGATTCCTGCATTATTCCTCTAGCTTCGCGGACCTACCTGACGCGAAGTTTTCTTTCTCCTTTCAGCTGATGGTTCGTCAACACCTTCTTACCTTTGCATTAGTTTCTTATTTGTTGACTTCGATGTTGCATTTCTTGATGGTCGCCTTGAGGATGTTTTACAATTATTTTTCTCTCCACCCTTTGTACGTTTGACCACCTTTAAGATTGGAGTAGAAAATGCACTTCGGCAGACAATCGTTATCCAACGAAGCAACATACTTACTCCATCTTAGGTGGTTTCTGATGACAATGGACTTAATGTTTGTTATCTTTGCTTCCTTAATCACTCTGATGTGAGTTATCTCTTTAAAGATGATATTTAAGATTTTTAAGCCAACCTTGGTGAAACATTTAAACTATCTTTAGGCGACGCTGGTACGTTGTCCAAGTGTTCGTGTACATAAGGCGGTGCTGGATCGTGTCATCGATGATAGCATTGGAGGACAGGTGACTACTCTCGTACGGAAAATAGTCCAAATTTTCAGGGTTGTGTCAACAAGTTCAAGTGACGGTTCTCTCCTGTTCTCCTCAGTTGGTCAGAGTTGGTAGATAATTGTGTTTATTTTACGTTGACACTAAGTTCAAGCCTTATTTATGCCCTGTTAAACGTAAGAAAAGTTTGTTGTAGGTGTTGTCTGCGTACTAGAACTCTATGAGGGATCTTTTGTATGTCATGCTTTTGGACCTAGCATAGGCGATATTATAAAGTTTGCTATCTGTTTGATAGGTAATGTTAATTGCTGAGGCCAGGTTTTCGTTGATACCGAATCAACGGTCTTCGTAAGACCTATGAATGACATCAATACGATTTGATGCTATTTAAGGTATCTTATTATTTTTTCCCATTGTCAAAATCATGTTGGTGTTACAACGCGATGGTAATTTCGCCAACTGTCACTGGAAGGACCCTCTCACTCATTTTCTTGAGGCAGGTGTTTATGGTGCGAACATAATTCTTGCCTGTTTATTCTAAAAGGTAGATTCTACAATAGTTTCTGTAGTTATCTTAAAATTGGATGAGCTATTTTTGATATTAAGAGGAGATCAGCTGAATATTGATGGGCGAAACATGATTTTAGCAGCAATAAAAACCTCAAGTCTCATTAACAGCCACTAGTTGTTGCATTTCTTGAGTTTTACCATTTCACACTAGGTTTTGAGAGTAAGGCTTCCTTGGTAGTGCCATGTAAATTGCACAGTGACCCTGTCGTACTTAGTCAAAAGAAACCTTTGTAAAACGAGTCACAGACTCAGCAGGTAGGTTGTATACACATGAAAAGAGGTAACTCGCTGGCGGATGTCCATATTAAACTAAAGAAAGCTTTTATCAAAATTATTTTTTAAATAATTTCTTAACTGATGATTCTCTGCAAGGACATGCTAACAAAGCTTGGTCTTAAAACATAGGGAAAAAAAAGATCGGGGCAGTACAGGGGAAAATGTTGGGCAGAAAGCAGGTAGTTTGAAGTTAGCAACCTCGAACAGAGGTAATAGGTAAGGAAAGAACATGACATCTAACAGACACAGCCATGGCTGGTGGTTTGGAAGCTGGTCAGTAACTAACCTGTGAAATTAGCTCCCTGCCAAAGAAAGGTCAAAAGGGGCTTGTAAAGAAAGTGTCGAAGCTAAACTGGAACTGAAGCCTGAAGGTTTGCTAGATTCGGAAATAAAAGTTGAAATCTGATTGGTCGAAATTGTCGTGGAGAGAAAGAAGGATGTAGTTTTCTTGGGAGTTTGGGTGCCTTAAAAAAGAGGCCGTTAGACTCAGATGACCTATGATGGGCCCTTGTGGCTTTTGTCATCTGTTATATTATATTGTGGGGGACTTTGATTTTGTCTTCCCCTGGCGATGGTACTTTTTGTAGGTGGGTTTTGACGGATGCGGATGACCTTTAATAGTCCCTTGTGGCTTTTTTCATCCATGAAATTATGTTGTGTTATGTTATGTTTAGAATCTTTAGAGTGCAAATTAACATTTCAAATAGATGCTTATGGATTTTTTCACGTAGGCAAAAAGAGCAGTGAAAGGACTAACTAATCAAAGTAAGAGAACAGCAGCTGAGGGATTTGAAATGAAGATGAGTAAGGAAAATCTGGCTGTCATGGGATGCTTGAAGATCTTTAGCAATTTCTTAAAAAAGACTCTTAAAAAAAGTAGTTTTGCAACTTGGAAATCAATATAAACTCTCGATTCCGATTCCTGAAAAATATTGGTTTCTTCCAACTTTCTCTTTCCATTAATAGTAAAAGAAAAGATCCGCAAATCTAAACTCTAGGGAAAGAGATCGAGAACGAAAGTAAAGGCAATAAAGATTAATGATAAAGTAGCATAGAATAGTTTAGAAATGTAATTACAGATAGATTAAAAATGCTATAATTAATGAAGTAAGTGAAAATAGTATTGAGAAAGTAATGAAGGGTAAAAGATTAAAACCGTAGTGAGCCAGAAACGACAAAATATTTTTAACTTTTTGGGTGCCTAAAACCTAGTAATTATCACCAGTTAAATTACTGATTGAAATTAATTTGAATATTTAGTGAGGTGTCATAAAAGATCGCTCTACGTGAGACTGAAACAGCTGTAGTTTTACATAAATGGTTTCTCTATTGAAGTAGGTGAAAATAATATCGAGAATGTAATGAAGGGCAAAGGATTAAAACCTTTGTGAGTGAGAAAAGACAAAATGTTTTTAATATTTTGGGTGCCTAAAATCTATTATTTATCACCAGCTAAATTACTGACAGAAATTAATTTGAATATTTAGTGTGCTGTCATAAAAGAGAGTTCTACGTGAGACTGAAACAGCTGGAATCTTACATAAATGGTTTCTCCATTTTGAGAGCGGGTGCAATTTTCTAAATTCTCCCTCCTGCATTTCGCATCGTTCGGCAAGAAAAGCACCGTTTGTACTTGACTCTCACTCTTTTTTTTGTAAATTTTGCTTATTTCGCGTTGCAATGCTTATCTTACGGTATCCTTAAATATTCCATAAGATTATCAGGTTTTATGTACCAAAACAGAACGAAAACTTCATTGGCATTACTAAAATCATCACCGCGGCATTAAATTGGTCAATATTGAGGGCAGAAATCCTTATGATTAAATATTGGCGAAGTGAAAACAAATGTTCGTTAGCGCTATTTGAGTAGTCTTAAAGAAACAAGACGCTATTAGGTTTCGGCTGATTTGGAAGCTAAATTGACCGGTTATTTAGCTGCGTAGAAAGAAAGTTAAAATGCGTCATCCATACTGCTAGAAAGAGAATTTTCCCCTTATTTGTGACTAATTGAAACCTAATTGAAACATAAGTTTGCGAAAGTCAGCAAAGGCTCTGCTATGCAAATACGACCAGCCCTGGAAATTTTACTTTTTTCTTATTCCTGAGTTAAAAGTGTTAGTCTAAGTGAAAATAATATATTTTGATCCGAAAAATTTGCTTTTGAAGGTAGGGCACTGAATTTATATATATATGCTCATTTTGATAATAATTCTAGGGTATTATTAATTTTGTAAAAATAATTAAGAATACATAAAACGCTGTAAGCTTTAATTTTTTTCAAATCATGGGAAAAATTGTAAATCTTATTTAAAAAAAACCATTGAAATGTAGATTAATATTTCTTTTAAGGAAACCTTCCAAAACATTACTGATTCAATGAAAAATTTCTAGAATTTAGTAGAATTTTATGAAGTTTCAAGAATATTCCAGAATTTGTCAAAACACATCTGAGAAATCTTCTAAAATCTTCGGAAATATTCTGGAATATTACTTCAGAAATATTTATACAGGAATTCACAGATCTACTATCATTTCAGCTCTAGTTACCATAGTGAAGATATCATAAGAGAAATGGCCTGTATAGGCTGCAATTATTCTTCAGTTCATTAAAACAAGAACAAATAGGTTCGGTGCGACGATATCTATGAAAATATCTAAAGCTTGCAAAGCATACTTTATATGCAAGTTGGGGACCCAGACAGACACTGATCAGCTCAACTTGTTTGTGAACACTGCAAGAAAACTTTGGAAGTTAAGAATATTGTTTATTGAAAAGAGTAAAATATTCAACGTCACAAGTATTTAAGCTATTATGTTTAATGTAATACTTAGGAGTAATAAAGTATATTTTTATTACTTTTACAGGATGGCATAGAGGGAAAAGAAGAACCATGAAGTTTGCCATTCCCAAGATTTGGCGTGAACCCACTGACCATTCAAGCAACTGCTACCTTTCGAGGGTGGACCCTTCCAAACAACGGAGTTGCAATAATGCACCTGATATTTCCTATCATGATCTTCTATCCTCAGTGCACCAGTAGCATACAGTCATGATTTTCCTGTCCCTACCACTCCAGAAGGAAATAAGCTAACATCAGAAGAAAGCAGCAATTCAGAAGCTGAAAAGATCGGTGAAGGCGATCCATACTAACCAAACGAAAGAGACAGCAATGACCTAGTCAGTGATCTTAGATTATCAAAGTCAAATGCTGAGCTTTTGATTTCCAAGTTCAAAGAGTGGGATTTTCTGAATGAAAATATGCAAGTGATCAGTCAAAGGAAATGTCATAAACATTTCTACATATTATTTAATTATCAAGCTATGCTATGTTACTGCAATGAACGCGAAGTAGTTCGGTTTTATGCAATTGGAATTACATGTAACCAAAAAAGTGGAGGGACTCCATTGACAGTGACCCAAAAAACATTAAAGCTGTACTTTTACTTAATTGGAATAAGCATCTATCTCTTCCTTTGGCTAATTCATTATATCTCAAGGAGAACTACACCAGTGTCAAGCTCTACTTACAAGTTTTGCATAATATGGAGTATAGCTGGGAAGTGATTGGAGACATCAAAATGGCAGCATATTTGGTGAGTCTCAAGGGTGGTTTTACCAAGTTTCCATGTCATCTGTCTTCGGGATACCAGGGATACCAGAATACGTTACTACAAGAAGCAATAGTCACAAAGGACTAAGTTCTTTGTTGGATGGCATAATCCGGTGGCATAGCTAGTAGTCACTCGGATTTAAGCAACTAAAAGGACAGCAGCCCCGACCCCTTTATCTCCTCTTGAGAAACGAGAATACAAAGAGCTTGATTTCCAAGCCTTCCCTACCACCCAGAAGAACTGTCCAACTCTCCAACCCATGTAAGAGAAGGCAGCGAAAAACGAAGTAGAATCTGATCTCGGGAACTAACGAATAAGATACGTGGTGGAAAATTCACTACTATTCCGGACGACGACTGAAGTAACCTCCCCATCAGATAAAGTCTTGTGCATTAGTCACAACAAAACCTCTCTGCGTATTTTTAAATACTTTTTTGGGCCCGGTGCCGCTAAAGAGATCGCCGTATACTGCCAGTCATGCAAACTATGCCAAAAGGCCACCGCTAAAGGCCGGGTACCGCCGGCTCCCCTGCAGAAAACCCCCGTCATTACCGAACCCTTCTTCAGAGTGGCCATAGACCTGGTTGGGCCCATCCATCCCCCATCTAGTGAAGGGCACTCTTGCATCCTCCCTTTGGTAGACTGCGCCACTCTTTTTCCCGACGTAGTTGCCCTCAGGAAAATTAACAGTATTTCCTGTGTAGTCGGCATCCCTAAAGAAATCCTCTCAGATCGAGGCCTTCAATTTACGTCGGAACTGATGGTATATGTGGACAAGTTACTCCTCATCAAACCCCTCTTTACGACCCCTTTTCACTCCTCCGCAAACGGGATGTGTGATAAATTTATTGGTATCCTAAAGGCAGTGTTAAGAGAGCTCTGTCAGTCTCAGCCTCGAGAATGGCATCAGTACCTACCAGTCGCCCACTTCGCGTGCCGAGAGATTCCTCACCGAACTCTGGCTTATTTCCCCTTCGAATTGTTGTACGGACGTAACGTCGAGGACCTATGAGCATCCTTCAGGAGCTCTTCACTAATCCCCAATTAGATGAAGAAGTTAAATCCTCCTACGCCTATGTGATCGAGCATCTCGAACGTGTGGAGTAATGTGCAGAGTTGGCACGCTCAAACACAGAGTGCAACTTAGAAAAATAGCGAAGTTATTTCGACTTAAAAGCAAAAGCTCGAAAATTAAAGCCTGGCGACGAAGTGTTGTTATTACTGCCTACAGAGACAAATAATTTGCTCTCCTAATGACAGGGGCCCTTCCCAGTCATAGAAACTCGTGACCCTATTGATTATTTGATTGAAACTCACTTCAGGCCATAAACATTATCACATAAACATGCTCAAGAAGTATCACCGTCGAGCGTGTATTAATAATATTGTGACGCTGGGTGAAGAAGGAACCATGGAAGCTTTATACCCATGTGAACCTCTTCAGGTGGTAAACACGGTGTGCGTAGAATCGGATAACGCATATCCTCTACCCTCATTATCCTTCCCACAAGACGACCCGTCTGGGGGTTATTTATTTGGCACTTGAGTTCCCTCACCCCCATTACCTTCTTTAGGAGGGAGGAAATGTGAAGGAATAAATATCACGAGGACAAGCAGACGCTAGTTCGTTCATAAGATCAAATTAAAGACGCTAGAACCTATTAGTGATCTCTTCAAGAAAAAATCACCCGACCCCGTTTGATGGAACCCTAACGCGATCTCCCAGTTTAACTTGTTGAAGGAAAAATTAATTTCATCACTAATCCTTCGACTACTTAACCCCCCCAAAAAAGTTTGGGACCCGCACCAATGCCTGTGGTGAAGAAATCGGTTGTTTCCTGGTGCAATGTGAAGATGATGGTTCCCCTTTTCCCATAGCTTATGCGAGCCGAAAACTATCGAGTCGAGAAAGAGCTTATGCAACTATAAAACAGGAATTGCAGGCCACAATTTAGGACATAAAGAAATTCAAGTTCTATTTAATAGGTCGTGAGTTTAACGTGGAATCCGATCACCGGCCTCTGTCATATTTGCGTAACCGCAAGAACTAGAATGGCAGACTCATGAGATGGAGTCTATTGTTAATGGAGTATCAATTTAGCATAACCTATATAAAAGGCTCCGATAATTGTATAGCCGATAATGGGCCGAAACCCCATAGATGGCTAATTAAACTCCCGTTAGTCCTAAGACCAATTTTTTTTGTATATGTTAATGTGTTAAGTGTTTAGTTAGTGTAAGGATTAACTTCCTAAGTGCGGATTCATAGTCAGTTTCTTTATCTTTTCCTTTTTTGTAATTGATGTTTTTGTTTTTAAATTAGGATGTGTGCTCTGGACTGCTTGCTCTTACGAGGCAAGGTGTTTATGTACGTGCGCGCATGGGCGTACTATTTCATCAAGTCTTATTTTAGTATGATGGTTGACCACTATATTTTTACTGTAGCAGTCGGACTTGGAATTACATTCCAAGACATGTGTCTTTTTTTTTGTTTTGTTGGCGGTTATTTATTTGGAACTTGAGTTCCCTCTCCCCATTACCTTCTTTAGGAGGGAGGAAATGTAGAGGAATGAATATCATGAGGACAAGCAGACGCTAGTTTGTTTATAAAACGTCAACCATTACGCTCCACATAGCTTAGGACTTTACCCCTCCATCCTTTTTCCAGCTGCTAAAGATGTGAAGTTGCGCGCAAAGAAGGATTTCGGCCAGCAGAATTAGTAGTCCATTAATATAAACATAGAGGTGTGTGAGAGCCTTTAGAATGAAAATCTTGCTGCCTAAGCCTTCATCTACAGAAAATCTTATGTTTATTTTGGTCAAATAGACGAAACCTCACCTTTTCCGTGTGTAAACCTGAAAGAGCGAAGTGTCACAACGTTGAAAATTTATGCCCTAGGAAAGAGGTTTAACTGTAAGCTCATGAGGGTTCACCCCTCCTGAACTTTCTCGTCTCCCCTTATCTTTCTTATCTTATTTTTCTGAATAAAAACAGAGATACCCCTCACCATTGAGGAATACCAACGTGAATTCTCCTTCGAAAAAAGATTCGCCTATTCGTTGTCTTATTATCGAGAAGCCCGAATTTGTAACACTGGGATCGGAATAACTTCCGTTCATCCAAAATCCCCTCGCTTACATCTCTAAGTCAAGAATCCTCACCACGCCCCCTCACCTACCCAGTGAGAAGCATCAGCTGTTTTCCTAACCTCCTCACGTTAGCGAGGAAGCCTCCAGTCCAACTCGCACCAATTTACCTCAGCGAGAAGATTCACTTTCAAGATCACACAACTGTCTATTTCATCACAGGTAAAGGTAAAAAGAATCCAAAAAGTACCCATTTTTTTTTATTTTCCATTCCGTGCGAAAGTATATTTAAAGATTTAATAGCTCATTCTTTTATGTAACTATAAGTATATTTTTGTCTGAGTTGTTTAATTAGATCCTCGAACGTTGCAAAGGGCAATAGATATATAATAAAACGAATCCTACCTGGTTAAAGAATTAAATTAAAGCAATCTTAGAGTAAAGTGGAACGGATTTACTCATGTAGGAATCAGACGTACATACGTACTCGGCCGTGAATCACTACAGACATAATATGTGAATGTAAATGCCCTGGTGTGCAAAGTGTTGGGAGACTTTGTAAACGATAAATTGGCGTACAGTGTGGTTTGAAAATGTAAAGATTGAGGAAATGACGTGGTTAATGCTGTGTCCGTTTGGAATGTAATGGGGAGGAGGGATTGTTTAATAGTGTGTTCGGACTCTTCTGCCTACGAATGGACCATGATTGAATATGTTACGACACGTATGGCCTAATCCAAATAAAGAATATTGTTTATTTGAATATATATATATATATATATATATATATATATATATATATATATATATATATACATATATATATATATATATATATATATATATATATATATATATATATATATATATATATATTGTTCACCCTTAACATCTCTTGTCTTTTTCTATTTACACTATAATACTAAATCTCCTAGTGATTCCTCATACTCGCCTCCTAAACCCTCCAACAATTACCTATGCTTTGCCCATTCATCCTTCCCATTTGATGCCGCCTACTCTTCTCTTGCAGGCTCACTCTTCGTTTTAAGTTGTCAGTTAGGAGCAAATCTCTCGACTACTGCTCATCCTTTTAGAGGAGAGCCAGACATAAAATGTCCAAGTCCCACTACGTGGTAGCTCGGAAGGAACTACAAAACGGATCACCTTCCGTCCGTCCACCTTTGCTCGTGACTGTGCTTCGACTTAATTAATTAATTAATTAACTGGCACCGCCAATATTTAAGGGCTCTGTGATTGTAGTCAGCCAACCTGCATGGTGAAAAGTTCCGGTCGCATCTTTAGGAGACACCCGCGGAACCAGGAATAATGCAGAACAAATTTAAGACCGTGTAACTCTCTTAGAGGGGTGTATTTTAACCAACTAGCCCAAGCATACATTTTGTTGTTATTTCAAATTTTAATAAATATTATTCATATTTTCCCCACGAAGAAAGTTTAATTTCGGTCAACTTAATTTAAATAGGACATTACATTTTACCGAAGAAAATTACTCCGTTTATCTTCTCTTTCTTTACCGCTTGCCTGATATATTTTACAGCCCTTTCTTGAGCGCATGAGAGATAGATATTATATATATATATATATATATATATATATATGATGCCTTTTGAACGCGAGAGAGTGATGAAAATAAATCAATCAAACAACAAAGAACAAGAAATATGAAATAAATTTTCTTCAGAAAAAAAAAATAAAATAAAAAAAAAATATATATATATATATATATATATATATATATATATATATATATATATAAACAGACTGTGAATATACAATGCCTCTTTCTCATGAACGTGCAAAGAAAGAGGATTTTCCCGTAGGCCACCAACTGGACTTTATTCCAGAGGCAGAGAGTTCTTCAGCGACAGGTTTACATTGAGTGATTTTTGTTCCTGTCTCGTTTCGTGGGCGGACACCATCTCTAGTCCGGACGATGTCCCGTACGCCATGCTTCGCCACCAGGGTGAGCTAGGCATAGCCTTTGTGTTAGATTTGTTCAACACGATCTGGGTATAGGGTACCATCCCACGCCTTTGTCGATTCGCTGCTGTGCTCGCTTTTCGCAAACCGGGGAATTATCTCGCTACCCTGGCCGGTTTGATTAGACTTTTTTTTGGACAGCGGAAGCCACTTGTCTTCTTCACCGTGCGGCTTCCGCAAATTCTACTCCACGTCGGATGCTCTGCTCCAACTGTAAAATTCCTTCCCTTGCGAGGCCTTTCTTCGTAGACAGGACTACGCCACGCTGTTTTCTGATCTGGAGAAAACCTATTATACCCGATGGCTATCCTATATTATGGAGATTCTCCACAAAATGTGGGCGAGGGGACGCCTCCCAATTTCTATCTCTGAATTTTCACGAGATCTTCGATTCAATAAGGGTTAGGGGGCCGGGAGCACGCCCTCTTCGGCCCAATGGAGCAAGAAGAGGGTATCCGGCAAATAAGTGTCCTCAGTGTCACAACTCTTTGCTCGGATCATCAATGGCTTCATTCGGTTCTGCTGGAAGATGTTCTCGATGCGCATTACTGGACGACCTTTCGAACACTTTCCCATGGAACTATCCCCCAATGCCGCGACGTCTTCAGGTTGCTTTCCGTCGTCTCCAAATAGGAAACACTCACTGAACGCACCGCCATTTGATGGAGAGATTGCCTGCACCTTATTGTGTCAACTGCTTTGTCCCCTAGACTTTTCGGCACATTTTTGTGAATGCCCTAGTCTGGGCAATCTTCGCGCATGTTACCTGTCCAGATAACGAGATAGTGGGGTCGCTACCGATTCTCCCTTGAACACAAGAATGGTTCGTGCACAGAGACTCGCGGACTATATAGCTTTTTGGAAGAGGCTGGACTACACCACTTAATTTGACTCCTGCGCCAGGATGGAGGCGGTCCTACCCCCGACGCCGAGCACGTTTCCTTCTTGTTGCCTTTTGCTTTCTTTACTTTTAAAATTTCTTCTGTTGTTGTTGTTTTTTGTTTTTTAGCTTGTTTCTTTCCTTTATCCCTTTCAACTGTGTTATTTGTTATTCACCCCTTTTTTTAATCTAGCCTAGTATTAGGCTCTGCGTTAATTACGGCGACATTTGGACTAGGAGCCATTCGCTAGATTGGCTTTTAATATTTAAAAAAAAAACTGCAGGCACAGTTCTTGTCGTATAGATGACATAGGGGCTCCGGATTTTGTGAAAAATAGTCAAGTAAATTAGTTAAGAATGTATGTATCTCAGGAATTTCAATGTTAAACATGCCCTTATCAACGTGCTTTGTATATTTATTTTTGTATCGGTTCCAGGGGTATGTGTAAAGTGTTGTAGGCCAGCGGCAATGAGTTAAATAGCCTCAGTGCCGAGATCATCCGTATTATTCCCTGAACGACTGTGAATGCAACCTGCCGCTAGGATATCTCCCTTCAAGCTATCTTTCATTCGAGGAAGAATATTTAAGAAATTCTGTGGGGTTCCAGCCCCTGATAATATAATTCATATTACTCGTATTTACCTTTTGGCATTCTCAAAGTCCTTAGAGATTTATAAAGCTATTTATTGAACTATCGCCAGTTTTCTGAATGTTTTTTCTGCAAAGATCACGTCTTTTTTGCAATGATCTTTCCTTAATTCAAATATTGATTCAAGGATGATGGTTTCAATAAAGTGCTTACCATAGGAAATTAGATGGTGTAGCAGGTCTAATGAACCTGCTAAAACTGAGATCTGGTGGAACAACACGTCCTATCTGCCACAAGGTGCGAAGCTGTACCCCTTCTTTACCCCCAATCCCTTAGTTAAGTCCTCCGCCTCTATATCTTTACTTACACCTCAACCACGCTAATAGCTTGGTAGGTACAGTTAGGATTTCTCGGTTCTCTGGGAATATAATTGATGGAACTCTTCCCAGCTGGTCTGCGCAATATCTCAACAGTAATATTATGTTTTTATTATACTGTGTTACCTCATTCAATTTTAATTTCAGATTCGTCGGTTTTTGTGAACCAAGTTAATAGCAACTATCCTCTTTAAGAACAATGGGAGGTCGTAGAGGCCTCAACGACGAAGAAAAGTTTTTCATTATTAAGAAAAGTGCTGAAGGCACCTTTGTTCATGTTATTTCCCAGAAGTTAGTTCACCACGTGGACACAGTTAGACGATTTCTGAAGAACCATAGCTTCCGTGCAAGCTACCCTGAAACGGCCTCCTTTAAAGCCCCTACATGACTTTGAGGCTTCAATTGGCCCGGAAGTACATGGCGTTGGGCATGGGTTGCATTCTCTTCACTTATGAGGCAAGGGCGAACTTTGACGGACCTGACGTATGGGAAAATGGTTGGATCTACTTTGGAGATGAGCGTCATCAACGTTTGCGTCGTCAAGAGCAGGGAGGAGGAGTCATAATGTGGACAGGTATAATTGGACACAGAGTTGGCGGCCCAGTCAGGGTGCCTGATGTGGGTAAAGTGACCGCAGCCTCCTACTGTAATATTTTGAAGGAGGTCTTGGATCCTTGGCTATATGAAATACCATTGTCACTTCTAAGGGCTATTTTTCATGAAAGGCAAACGTTCCATCCCACTCTGCAAAGGCCACCCAAGTGTTCATAGGCTTTTATGGCATACTAGGTTACAAGTTGATGGTGTAGCCGCCAGCCTCTCCGTTATTCAATTTGATCGAAAATTTGGGGTTCATCATTACACAAGATGTTTATGCCGATGGACGTTAATTTTCGCTAAAGAAGTTTTATGGGCGACCATAAGACATTTTAAAGTCATCCTTCAAAATGGCGCTCATGTAGGCAAATAATTCGTTATGTCCATCAATCGTGTATTATAATTATGGTTTGGTGCTGAAAATATACGTATGATATGCCTAATGTTATAATTATCCTTGGTTTTGTCCAAAATAAGTCTCGATGAGATATTTTCATTCAAGAGCTATTAGCGTGGTTAACCCAAAATACGACGGATCTGAAATAAAAATTAAAAGACGTAACACAGTATAATGAAAACAGAATATTAGTGTAGCCATGTTGTGCAGATCAGCTGGAAAAAGTTTCATTAAAAATGATTTAGAGAAAACCGGCAAATCCTAACTATCTCTACTAAGCTATTAGCGTGGTTCAGGGAGGATTTTCATTTCGCTTACCTTAAATACTACTTTCTTTACACTTCTATCATCAGTAACTTTCTGCGTGAATACGCTCAAGTTGACTTTGTACTTTAAATTCAGAAAGGAAACTCGGTAAGGTGTTGGAAGTGTTGAGCTAATATGATTATTGACAATGTTTGTCAGGCCAAACAAAAAGAGAGATTCTAGTCCTCTTGTACGAGGTCCTTGGCTCATTTCCTATGGAGGGCATCACGAGGCCCACAGCTTTGTTACTAAAACCGTTGATTGTTCTTTCAAACACTTGCAGGTCCGAGGATTCATTAAGAGTATAATAAGTTATTAAGACTGGAAGTTATCAAGAATATCTAGTGAAATTCCTTTGATTTAGTTGCATACTAAAATGTTTAACCCACATTTCTTTGATTTTTTATTATGTACCATCTGATGTTCGTCCTAGTGTGATATTTCTTCTCTGCGGCCCGAAGACAGATTTCAATCCATTGTAAAAAAACACCAGGATTTTTGCACTCAGCCCTAGGCTTGGATTTCTCTTGATTATTTTTATTCTATGTATTTTCCATGTTACTTAAGAATCTGTACTTCCGCTCAAACCTTAATAAGAGAGTTGAAAAATTATTTTATCTTTAGATAATTAGGATCACTTATTCTGATTATTGCTTCTCTGTCATTATGGCAAAGAGATCAGGCTCTTCTTGGTTTGTTTAGGGGGATTTTATAAAACTTGATTCCATAACAACTTTTGATTGTGCGCCTATGTCAGTTATTAATGGTGACTTAGACAAATTTGCTAGTCTTGCTTTTGATAGTGAAATGATCTAAGCAAAGTATTTGGTTGAGGAATAAGTTCTTGCGTTTATTTTAATGTTGTTTTGATTTAAATTTTGTTGACGTGATTTGTGCACATATTAGGAAACAATAATAAATAATGAGAGCAAATTTGAAAAAGTTAGGCTACGTCTCTTAACAGCGTAGACTATTAGCTTTTGCTTAGGCTACGTCTTGAAGTTGAGTAATAAGTTATTGCGGTTTATTTAAAAATTGTGTTAAGTTAATATTTGTTATGTACCCTCAAAATGGAATGTCAAGTTGAAAGAAAGGCGCATTTTCGACACTTGTTGTTATTCATTTTCAATCAAGACGGGAACAGTGCAAACGCAGCCAAAGCTCGTCGCGATATTTGTGTTGTGTACGGAGAAAATGCTTTATCAGAAAGGACAGCTTAATGGTGGGTTTCACGTTTCAAAAACAGTCAGTTCAATCTTAATGACGAAGAACGTTCTGGTTGCTTCATTAAGTTGGATGGAGATCGATTCAACGACCTTCTTCATGAAAAACCTCGTCAATCGACTGAAGAATTGGCTGTGCAATTGGCGTGTGATCAGAAAA
Source organism: Ceratothoa steindachneri (assembly GCA_963969495.1). Classification (NCBI taxonomy): domain Eukaryota; kingdom Metazoa; phylum Arthropoda; class Malacostraca; order Isopoda; family Cymothoidae; genus Ceratothoa; species Ceratothoa steindachneri. The sequence continues at coordinate 119,000,156 of OZ018326.1, forward strand.
CTGTAGTGAATCACCTTCATTCGATGGGGAAACTTAAAAACTCGGTGCATGGGTTCCGCACGCTTTGAGCGAAATCAACAAGCTTCAACGCTCCACGATTGCCGCAGGTTTGCTTGCTCGTCAAAAGGATAGTCGTGGATATAAAGATAGATTTATTCACCGCATCATCACTGGCGAGAAAAGTGGTGTATTTATGTAAACATGAACCATCGAAAACAATGGCTTAGCCCCAATAAAAAACACTTCCGCGATTAAAGCAAGGACTTCATCCACAAAAGACGATGCTGTGTGTGTGGTGGGATTGTGAAGGCATCATTCTTTATGAGCTTCTTGCGAACAACGAGATTGTCTTTGCAGAACTCTACGTTCAACAAATGTATCGAGTCGCCGAAGCTATTCGTGAAAAGTGACCTCATCGACGTTATGGAGTCTTTCTGCAACACGACAATGCTCGTCCTCACATTGCCAATATGACAAAAGATGCCATCCAAACGCTTAATTAGGAAATCCTGCCGCATCCTCCATATTCGTCAGACTTGGCTCCATCAGATTTCCATCTGTTCCGATCGCTCTCCAACAATTTGCGTGGCGTTTCGTTCAATACTGATGTTGAATTAAGAACCTGATAGACGAATTCTTCGAGTCAAAATCGAGAGATTTTTATTGCAGAGGCATCGAAAAACTAGTTGAACGTTGGGAAGAAATCGTAAATAACAACGGAGAATACAATTAAATTGCATATTGTTATCAATTAAAAATTATGTTTTTCTAAAATTGTTAATGGTAATAAATAAATTTGATAAAACCACAAGAACCTATTCCTCAACCCATCATATTGAGAGGTATTACTCAAGGAAGAATGCAGAAAACATACAGCGTTTGCAAAATCTCTCTTACACTCGTTTTTTTATCTTTCCACACGGGAAATAAGTTCTTCAAACAAACTTAAAGTTCTACTTTTCCAGCATGTGTTATTAAAGCGTATTTTCCATTTTGCGCAGGTGTGCCGAGATGGAAGTAAAAATAAACGAGAGCTCTGCTCTCCAGCGCGCGGGCCACAGCAAGTCCGACATCCCCGATGAGAGTTCAAAGATTGACCTCGTTCAGACAAACTTCAAACTGTCAACCATTTGCTATGAGAGAGGCCTTCGAAAGTTCTCTGAAGCTAAAATGACAGCACTAGCGAAACAGAGGTAGTTCTTCGTGGTCACAGTGTCCAAGGCTGTCAAAGAGGAGGGCGACAAGAGCATCAGTTGCTCAACTAGCTCATGCGAAAATAACCTTGTGTGCGCTGTTTTCGCCTTCTTAATGATTTTAAGTGTCAGGGAAATCGAGTTCTAATTTTTTTAAAATAAAAAAACCTTCAAGGTCGATCTGATCATCAACAATCAGAACAACCTCGTGGTAAGCTTTTGCCAGATCCTGTCCAAGGTCCTCTACGTGTCTGACACCAATGACCCGGCCTCCCTGATGAAGCTCGTTTTTGTGGCTTTCAATAGCGAGAAGATGACATAAGTATGGTTCTCGGCAGGTTGCAGGAACATCTTGACTACTGTCGAGATATGCCTGTGTCGACTAGCTCGGCGCAGAGTCGTACACAAGCACGGGCAGACAGCCGACCAAAGGCCGCTTAAGATATGTTCTGGAGCCATTAATAGAGAGTGCGATATACGGTTGACCGAGTTTTGACTAATGGCTTGCCAAGTTGCAGTTCAAAGGATATATAAAAAAACAAGACACAAAAATATAATTTTATTATATATGATAAATGGGGCAATTTATATATATATAAAAGGGGAGAATAATTTACTTAATAAACGTAGTTAAATGAATTATGTTGATTTATGATATGACATAATTAAAGTTAACTCGAACGAGGGGAATTAATTAGAATTTAGCGGGAAGTCAAATCGAAAGGTAAATGCGGGTGAGGATTAACGAGGTAATCTGGGGATGACAATAAAAGATCGCTTAACCTTCAAGCACAGGTGAATTGGAGGAGGGAGGGAGAAAACGGCGCAGGTCTTTAAAAAGATACTTCGAGGAGTCCTGACGAGGAGGACTCAAAAATGGAGTTTGATTACTTCGTGATGAAGAATGAGATTTTCTCTGCTCCAGAGAGACGTAATCTCAACTCGAGACGATCTTGCAGATAAGCAGGGAGTCTCAGTCTCCAAAGAACGGGAATCTTGAAGGGGTAATGGAGATGAGAGGGACGCAGAACTCACCGGGAAGAAGGGGGCGAGATAGCTTTCCTCTGAACAGGGGCCAAAGATTAACGAAGGTAGATCTGCAGGCGAGATCTTCAACGAGGTACGACTCGAACACGGGTTACAGTGCTTCACAGGAAACAGACAGGCAGTCTGAACGGAGTGAATGGCGGGCTTTCAGTCTCTTCTAAAAGTGGCGAGCTTCAGGTTAAATAGCCAGGTGGCTGGTTTACTAGAGAGCCTCAGAGCCTGGTCGTCCCTAGAGGATTCTCGGCGCCAGTATAATCAAACACACTTCGTGATAACGAGTCGGACCAGGTGGTGAAAATTGCCTCGTGACATGGGAGGGGCTAATGTGGCTTCCCTCGCGGGGAAATAGGCAGGCCTGAAAAACCTGTGGTAAAGTTAGGATGGTGGCGAGGAGCGTTATCGCAGGAAAAAAGGGGGGGGGGGCAGGTGGCGCCAAAAAGCAAATACAGCTGCATCGGGTGATTCGGCGCGAGGCTGATTCCATCTTGAACTTTCCAAACTTCTCACGCTTGGCGCACGTGGTTTAGACAGAAGGAGCTGAAAAGGGGTATTTTGAGAATGGTGACGAATAAAGCGGACTAAGACTTTCAGCATGATGGTGCCCCGGCCTACATGGTCAAGACTGTGCAAGTGTGGTTGGAATCAAACGTGAACTTCTGGCTGAAGAATCTTTGGCTGCTGCAGTCACACGACCTCAATCCTAAAGAATAAGCGTGTGGATGCCTGTAAGGTCCGTCACAGCAGCGTCAACGAGCTGAAGTCCTCCTTCAATCACCTGTAGGTAAGCATGCAGAAGGGTTTTATCCACAACATATGCGTGGCCTTCAGGTCTCAAACTGAGCTTGTGCTCGCCACCAAGGGCGGCAACATTGATTAATATTAGATTTGAAACGAATATTTCTATGTTAAAACAATGAAAACGTGTCTAACTGTTGACAGGGTCGTAACGAGTGTAACATAACTTTTGCAATACCCGGTTATATTAGATTCAAAATCGTGCTACAAGACTTGCGTAATGTCACTTTCTACTTGGCTCACATCTATGCACACATTAAGGATTGCCAGACTTACCTTTAATCATTAAAGCATTTACGCGATAGGTTACGCAATCACCACTATACGGCAGGTCTGAGCAAGTGTCTTTTGGAGAACATAGGTAAGTATTAATAATTATTTATCTGTGATTCAGGATATCGATCTCAGGCACCTCACTACTCCCAGATAATGTTGAATTCCTTTGGAATTATGTTATACCTCAAAGTAACAATTACGAATTCTTTTAGGTTTGATATTATTTTACTCTATGTTTATCCCAAATTATGCCACTCTCATTTGCTATTAACATATCTACTAAAGAAAAAGTTCGAAAAACTCTTAGAGTAGATAGAATATGTAAGAAATATCGTGGATCTTAATTAAATCTTTCAGCGGCTCAATTCTTGCATTTGCCCGACGCCACAAAGGATTTTTTTTTTAGTTAAGACCCGTCTATTGTTCGAATCGGAGGACTAGTGATCCAGTACGATGAAGCTGGGACCCCATTGAATTTACGAGCTGCAAGCTTTAACCAGAATAAAATAACTATTCCACTATAAGGTGTTTCCATTATTTAGTTCATTTAGCGTTTGACTATATATTTGCTAGGAAATGAGTTGATCCCCGAAACGGACCATCAACCTTTAAGATATATATGGAATATTAAATTTGGTAATTGTCGCCTTATGCATTTGCCCTTAGCCTTTCAAACACACCAGTTCCTAAACCTCCACGTTAAAGGGCGAAATATCCCCTTTGCTAATTTTTTTAGCCATAGCTCATCAGAAGAAAAGGAAAAGTGCTAAAAATGAAAGGTTGCTGGCGTTTAAAATATTGGTTCCATCATCCCACTTGGGCCCCATTATTGTTTTGAGAGGTGATGTGAGGAACATGACGTTTTTAATTCTCTCTTTCCCATAATCCCTTTACTGACCGTCAGGATTAACCAACTGGGTCGTCTCGAGGCTGAGCTAGCTCGTACCTAGGCCCGCGATCTTTAATTAACTATTCAACACCGTATGGGTCCTGGTTCGAATTTGATTGTGGGATTTCGCCGACCCTTCGACTACATTCATTTCACTGTCTTCATTCAAATAGTGCTACTTAGTCGCCGACATCCACATTTTTTTTTTACAAGACACTTTCTAGGGTTCCTCCCGTATTTATGGGGCTTGATATTTATTCAGATACGGCAAACTATTGCAGGGCATATAACGTTTCTAAAAAGTCAACGACCAAAGGCATAAAGCGGTCCGTCCAGCTGCAAAGGCCAAAGTTATATCCGAAGGAGATAACTTTATTCTCCTGTCATTGAATTGGTAAATCGATTTTGAGATTTATTCACCTTGTAGTTCAGCGATTCCATGTCTGTAGTTGAGGCATTCATCACCATCTTTTCGACTCGTGAATTTTGTAAGCAGCCTTGTTTAATTAAGTGAGATAATTTGATTCCTTAATTCTTTGATCACATTTCATTTCCAATCTTGGATCAGTTGGCCTTTTTTGGTCACCTGGCCTAATGGGATTTTAAGGATTTGGAGTGTCATTTTAATATGTTTAGGTTAGGTAAATGACTATGGTTTAGCACCAAAATAAATTCAATCTAACAAAACTTGACTTAGCATACACTAATTACTATGTAAAATACAAGCAGCAAAAATGCAAAAAATGCAAAAAGAACCATAAAATTATTAATGTCCTCATTTATTTCACTGTAATATTTTCTTCCAATTCAAACCTTTACTAATCCAACAAAATCAACAATCGATTTGCTTATATCTTAGAACAGTTTATTAATGATAGTCATACCATCTTATCCTTAATTTGGTAAATAGTTTTTTATTTATGTAATTTATAAGGGATTTATTTTTCCATTGTTCAGCGTCTGGATATTTATTATATGTATTTTTTCACCAGTTTGCCTTTTTTTAATTTGGGGCTATTTTGATCTCGCTCCTGAATAGTCATCAAAACTACCTTTGTTTAAATATTTGATATCTAACATGTATTTGATGCTATTTTCCCTAATGATGGATATATAATCAATTTTATTTATTTTTCCTCTTAGTCCCTTAATATACATTTTCTTGCTCTTAATCTTATTGAAGAAGAAATTCCTAAGCTGATTGTTTGTTCTTTGTAAATGCTATTTAATTGTGTCTGTGATAGGTTTGCGTCGTATAATTTTTTATATATCTCTTTCTAATACTTTCTCTCTTCTTCCCACCTCATCATTCTTTCCTACAGAGTATCATATTTTGCTCTATTCTAACGTATAATACTCTTTATGAATTAAAAAATTAATATCAAGAGACAAGGGCCTCCTACAAATTGCCGAATGTGTGTTTCTAAAATTAATTCTGGTAACTCAATAAAGAATTAAGCTTCATTATTAACATTCAAAGCATCATTTCATTATTAATTTTTTAATCTATTTTTATAATCCCTGAACAGATTATAAAATAGCGAAGCCACAGCAAATGATTCCTTTAAATTTCATCCATAGACTAAAAATGCTTCTCCATTAAAAAAAGAAAAGTTCAATAACTCTCTTCGCTAAGCCCCAATATTTCTCAGTCTTTTCATTTAGGAACCAAAGAACCTGTTTTATACATTTCCTATTAATTAATCCTGTAGGGAAAGTGGAGAAAAAGGGATTAGTTTTATAAAAAAATGGCTCACACTGTGAAAGATCCTATGGTTTGAGTGATTTAAATTAATTATTCTGTATTTTTCCCAATTACCGAGAATCTCAGGTTTGGTTATGAAAACATCCAAAAAGTGAAATTAAATCATAAATTTGAATATTTGGCCCTTAAATCTGCCAAATTAAGGTGTTGTCAAGAGAAGATTGGCAGAGACAAGGCACAGTACACGACTAAGGCTCATGATTAAAGATAAAAAGAAGCTTCATTAATTAAACGAAAGCTTCGTACAAGAAGCTTTAGATTGCTTCTTTACAACTAGAAACGATCTTGATGACTTTGTGATGATAGTTTTAAGTAGGAACTCAAAATGAGATAAAGACCTAATGAAAATTTTAATTAAAGACGCGCTTAAAGAATAAACTTTTCGTAAAGAAAAATGGTATAAGAGAAGCCAAGAATATATATATTTTTGCTCCTAAAGTGTGTGCATATACATAAAAAATTTACTGCATTACCAAGGCATTAATTTTGTATATGTGAGTTTCCTATTTTCCTTTCTCAGCTTTTATCATTCCTAACACTTTTCACTATTTAAATATTTCAAAACTCATCCATTATTTTCTTTCATTTGGTTGTCCTTTCCTTATACTTTGTTAAATGAAAATGCAAAAGATGGTTAACGCTAGTATCCTTTCTCTCCTGAACTAAAATTAATACTCCTACTAATGATTAGGTAAAAATACTATTAAATATTAGAGAAGAAAAATTGAGAGAAGAAAAAAAAATAGCAAAGTAAAAGAGATAAAGAATAACCGATGTGATGTGTCGTGTAAAGCAGATAAATTGTTAACGAAAACATTTAAATGACGGGAAACGAACTGGTATAAGAAACCACTTCAGAGTTTGCTAAGCAAATTCATTTCTTTTTAGTAATATATTTATGCGTCATAATTTTTAGAACCCCGAAGATAGCATTTTTCAAAGAATTGAACCAGAAAATCAAGTTTAGAAATCAACAGCAATCTACATATGTCAAGGAAAGATATGAAGGTCATTCGCGAAAGTGAATAAAAAACTAAGGTGTTTCTTGTAGAGTAAAGTGAACAAATTAAATTTCTAAATAAATGGAAGGTGGTAGCAAATTGGGAAACAGTTTTGATGAAGTCTAAGCAGAAACACATAGTACCCAAATATTCTGTAACCCTTTAATAGCCGATCAAGAAAATTTGGTACAAAATAACGAACAAAAAGACTGGAGAATCACAGAAAAGATTATTAGACTTCTAAATTGGGATAAATAAAAGAAGAAAATTTTAATTAGGTATTTGGGGAAAACTAACAGAAAAACCTCATTAATGATAGGAGAAAGCCAAAGCTATATAATATTTCAGAAATAATGAAGTCTTGATGGCCAATAGATAGGGGGTTCATAGGACAAATAAGCGCTATTTATATTTGTAAAGTTAAAAATCAGAAGGCAAGGCGCTCTACAAATAGCGCGTATTTGTCATATCAATCCACCTATCAAATGGCAGAAACACTCCATTAATTGAAAAAAAAATAGGAATCGAAGGTTCTCTCTAACCCATCATTACTCAAATTCATTTTTAAAAATTCCCCAAATTACGGAAATAAAATTATCTTCCATTATTTGTCTAATATTAAAATGACAAGTTTTCACCTCAAGAGCATTTTTACAAAGGTTCTCGTCGAAAAAGCTCTTAACTTCCTGTCTGCATACCTCCCTAGATTAGATATTGACTTTTCCCTACCATGCTAAAAAAATATTCAACTTCTATGAGTAAAAGAGAAAGTTTTTACTTGAGGAATTGTTTATTATTCACAGTTGTATGGTCTTCCTCTATACTTTGTAATTTATTTATGAAGAATTTCGAAAAGGAATTTTACCCCAAATAACACTCTCTCTCCTTGGTCTGGATAAAATACGTAGAGTTTTTCTTCTGTAAGCCTTACATTTTTACACAGAGCTTCGATATTTTCTTCCAAAGTTGGACAACTTACGCTACTATTAAATGCAAGGTAAAATGCGAAAAAAATAATTTCTTACCCTTTCTGGACAGCAAGCATATGAGAGGCAATAATTTAATTGTTCACTCTGCATACTGGAAGTAAATAAAAAAATATATATAAATATACCATATATATATATTATATATATATATATATATATATATATATATATATATATATATATATATATATATATATATATATATATATATATATACATATATCAGTGGAGGCTACGGCACTCGGGCTGTTCGGGCTTTGTCCTAGTATAAATTTAATAAAGTGAGCGTGGATTTGCAAGCTGATTTAATTTCTGCCAACACGGACTTCAAGTAAATATTTGCAGCCACTTACTCAGGCTCCTTTTATCGAGCCTGTTCACAGTTCATATATTCTCGTTCAGCGACTGGCGGTCGTCTTAGAGTTGCCCTGTGTCTATCATTCGTAGCAAATGTTCTCTCGAAATCTTTCACACGCGCTTGACTCGGGCTCAGAAGTTACAGCCCGAGTTTTTATCTATAATCGTAGAAATTAAAAGTAATAAAAATTTAGTCTTTTCTTGAACGAATAGATTTCTATAGAGATTAGGATTTAAATCGTAATCTATGAAAGATTTCCTTTCTACGATACTCTTAAAGGAAAGAAATATTATCAAGCAACTCGGGCTAATACGAATGAGCCTGGTAGGTGTAAAAGACAAATTGGTATCTCTTGTCAAGACTACAGTACAAGCGACAGTCAGTTCGGTCTCTGGCTAATAATATTTGTTGTGCACGCTGTTGTCGTTATTTGATTGCTGTTATTCTGTGGGTCTGTGTGTAAAGATAAATTGCTAGATATAAAAAATAAGCCATTTGAGTACAGAAATATTGCGGAAAAACATGAAACGCTATCAAACCAAGACGACTGAAGTTCATGTATAAATAAAGTGAATAATTTTTATATTAAAACTATATTTATGTTTTATTGTTAAAAATTGTCAGTGCACATATAATTCTGCGGTGTGCATTACGTCTCTTACCTTCTTTTATACATGCGTCTTATTCGAAGTCTGTGATGAACCCGAGTAATACTGATGACATGGAGTTGCCTCTGATATATATATATATATATATATATATATATATATAGATATAAAAATGAACCCGAGTAACGCTGATGACCTGGAGTTGCCTCTGATATATATATAAATATATATATATATATATATATATATATATATATATATATATATATATATATATATATATATATATATATATATATATATATATATATATATATATATATATATATATATATATAGTACGAATATGAAGAGACAGGAAATTGCTCTAAGCATTTATTTAATGGCTGGACGTTTCGGACCTCAACTGGGACCATCATCATCGACTGATGAGAAGGGGAATAAGTATTAACAATAACAGTTAAAGAGTTAGAAAAATACATCAAATAATGGCTTAAAAGTGGAGGAAAGTAGGGTAAATCAATAAAATTATCAAATATGCGTGGGATTCCTGGCCACATTAGGCCCCTTATTATGCTCGGGGAGCACATCCATGTGGACCAATTGGCCGCATCTGCCGAAATTATATTTCTAAATCCCTACGTTAATTGGGGACTGTCCCGCAAACCAAATCCCCCTTAATCTAAATATTTTACAGGTCAGGTTATCTACGGAGTCTGCCGACCACCAACCGGACTTGTGTAACGCCTCTTTCCCTCCGGCGCGAGACTTAATTGCCACGTTGGAGAGAATAGAAGCGGAGCCAAAACACCTAAAACTACAATGTGGGACCACGCGAGAGCACAGTGACAAGGGTGAACGCAACGGCCGGCGATGTTCGTCCTCTCCAAGACGAAAGCAATGAGGACATTCCAGCACAAGAGGTGAGGCTCGGCATTCATTTACTCATCCTCTTTCCGCCTATCACTCTCCACCTAATCTTCCCTACTCTCAACCAAAAAGTCTGCTGGTTACATGATAAGTTTGGTGATAACGCCAATATTACCACTAATCTTATTCTCAATTACATGCTCGTTCTTCACAATTTCGTCCTTCTCAATTTCGTACTACTTCTAGTGTTACTTTCATCCAACCAACTAATTGGTGCTGGTACTACAACAAATATGGTACACAAGCCGTAAAGTGCTTACAGCCCTGCACATATTTACTACCAGTACCCCCTTCTTCTAACGCTCACCTACCACTTTCATATCCTTAACAACCAATTCACTCTTCTTAATCTGATGCTCCATTTCAACCTCAATCTTCTCATCCTAATAATTTCAATTCTACTTTATACTGAAAAGGCAAGTGATCAATTGGTCTATCGCTTCTGTCCTTCCTTCACTTACTCAGGTTGATCCACCGTTTCTTATTTACGACCCACTTTCTGGCTTTTCATATTTAGTAGACACTGGTGCTCAATGTAGTGCTATTCCAGCATCTCTGGTGATAAAGGTTGTTTCTCTACTGATCTTGTCCTTAAAGCCGCCAATCCTTCGAATATAAAGACCTATGGAAGACGTATCCTTCAATTTTCTCTCAGCCTCCGTAGAGTTTTTCGATGGACGTTTATTGTTGCTGATGTTGATGTTGACCTTTTGGTCGATTCTCGTAACCGCAAGCTTATCGATCGCACTACCTCAATTACAGTTTCAGGTTCATTTTTCCCGTCGCACATTTCTCTTCTCTCTGTCCGTTTTCCATCTACCGATCCCCAAATTCAGCACCTTATACAGGAATTTCCTGGCCTTAGTATTCCTTACACAAAAGACAGGCCTATTAAACACAGCATTTTCACTGGATAGAGACGACTGGAGGGCTTGTATTCTCCCGCCCCGTCGACTAGCCGCAGATAAACTAGCTTTAATGAAGCAAGAGTTCACCTTCATGGTCTAAGCTGACATAGCTAGCCCCTCTACCTCTCCCTGTGCTTCTCAGCTTCATATAGTACCCAAATCCACTCCGGGTGAGAACATATCTGTAGGAGATTATAGGCGACTAAATGCCTGTACTATCCCCGATAGATATCCTTTCCCCTATCTGTTTGATTGCAACTTTGCTCTCTTCGGTTGTTCAATCTTCTCTCGACTCGATCTGGTTCGTGCTTTCAACCAGATCCCTATTTACCTAGATGACACCCCAAAGACAGCTATCACCACGTCATTTGGTTCGTTCGTCATGCACTGAATGCCTTATGGTCTTCACACCAGTGGTCATACCTTCCAACGTTTTATGGATCAGGTTCTAAGAGGTCTTCCTTTCGTATTTTGCTACAAGACGACTTCCTGATAGCATCTTCTTCTTTAGAGGAGCATCTATCTCACTTTTGTCAGGTTTTCGCTCGACTTGAGGAGCATGGTATCGTACTCATCACTTTTAAGTGCCTATTTGGTGTCGCACAATTATCCTTTCTTGGAGATCATGTTTCTCCTGACGGAATTCGTCTTCTCGAGAATAAAGTTGCTGTTATTCAGGACTTCCCTCGACCTTCTTCACTAAAGCAACTTCGTCGGTTCTATGGAATGGTTAACTTTTACTATAGATTTATTCCCGACGATTCAAAAATAGTACAATCACTCTACGCTCTTCTCTCAATCAGCGAAAAAAATTCCTCACTGTCATGGTTTTCCGAGGCGTGCAAATCTTTTTCTCGCCCCAAAGAGGCTATGGCCTCCACTGTTTCACTAGCCCATCCTTGCCCTGGGGCCCATATAAGCGTTGCTTCGGATGCGTCAGCCACTCATGTAGGTGCAACCTTGCAATAAAAGGTTGGTGACTTATGACAACCTCTCCAGTTCTTCTCAAAATCTTTAACGCCTTCTCAGAAGAGATCGAGCACTTTTTCACTAGAGCTGCTCAGGATATATCTCTCCCTCCATCACTTTCGGCAATACTTGGAAGGGCGTAAATTTACTGTTTTCACTGATCACAAACCATTGGTTGGTGCACTTTCCTCTCATAGCATTACTTACGTGCACTCTGCAGTCGATGCTCGTCATCTAGACTTTATATTGCAGCTTACAAGTGACATTCAATATGTTCCTGTCTCTTCAAACGTCGTACTGGACACGCTTTCTCACATTTCTTCAATTTCGTGCACGCAATTCTCTCATGCGCCTATTGACTATGCGACAATAGCGTTAGCTTAGGGACAGGACGAAGACACGCAAACACTGCATCACTCTTTTCAACTCATCTTTCGCGAGGTCGACTTGCCAGGCATTACTTCCACGCGTATCCTGGTCGATTATTCATTGCCTGACTGTCCTCGTCCTCTTATTCCTTTCGCTTACCGTCGGCACATATTTTACCAAACTCAGTGTCTTTTCATCCTGGCATGGGAGCTACTCCTGTATAAGGTGCACAACGTTTTGTGTAGCCAGGTATGAACGCCGACGTGGATGAATGGACCCTCTCTTGTGTGCCTTGTCAGCGTGCTAAGGTTCAGCACCACACAAAGTCTCTCCTGGTTCCTTTTGCACTGCATTCGTCCCGCTTTTGTGCCATTCACGTCCAACTTGTAGTCCCTATGCCTTACTCTCATGCTTGCACCTATCTTCTCACCATGATCGACCGTTTCGCTCGTTGGCCAGAGGTTGTCACCATTCCAGACATCCGAGCATACACCGTCGCTCAAGCCTTTATCTAAGGCTGGATTGCTCGCTTTGATGTCTCTTCCACAATCATGCGTGACCGTGGTATTTAATTTGAGTCCAGTTAATGGCATGTACTCTTGGCAGTTATTGCTTCCTTTCGCCTTCGTACCACAAGCTACCACCCCGAGAGCAATGCGGCCGTCGAACGTTTGCATCGGACGCTCAAGCAAGTTTACGCTTCAACGATCCAAATATCACTTGGGTGGACAAGCTACCTTTGATTCTTTTGGGCATTCGTCTGACCTTGAAAGAAGATTAGGCCTCCTCTGCAGCGGAACTAGTTTAAGGTACCAAACTCCATCTTCCTGGTCAATCCTTTTCTTCTACTGACCAGACTCTACCTTCTTATCTCGATCCTGCTTTATACGTACACAATTTGGTACGCGTGATGGCCAAAGTTAAGCCTACTCCCACAAGAGTGCCTGCTTCCCAGAAACCTTTCGTACCATAAGAGATGTTAACCTGTTCCCACGTCTTTGTCCGTCGCGATTCAACTCGTTCCTCCTTGAAACCCGTTTATGATGGACCCTTTCTCGTCATCTTTAGAAAGCCGAAATTCTTTGTCCTACAGTTTGTCCCCAAGCAGGATATTGTTTCTCTGGATCGCTTAAATCCCGCCTTTATTGATCCTGTTCACTCCGAACAGCCATCGTTTTCTTCTACAACTATCTCGCAAAATGGTCCAGTGATTCCCCTAACTCGCCATCATTTAACCTCACCCACAATCAACTTTACCATGCTCATATCTCCTTTCCGATTGCTGCCGCCTCCTCTTTTGTCGCAGGAACCCTCTTGGGCAGAGCTGCAAAGTCAGGACCATGTCTCTCCACCTCTAGTAACCTTGCAAGAAGCAGGCCAGACACAAAACCTGCTAAGATCACCAGACGCCACCTCAAAGAGAACAACCAATCGGATTTCGATCGAACCGTCCACATTCGCTTGTGACAGTGCCTTGCCCACATTTGGTGACATTTTCTCTAATCGTAGCCGGCCCAGTGGCTCATATCACGGTCCGGTCATGTTGTGAGGAAACCTAAGGGAGATATCCAAATTAAACCTTTGGTAACGGGAGGGAAAACTCTCATAGGGAAGGGGAGTATTGTAGCAGCTAACATCCTTGCAACATCCAACAAAAGTATAAGTCCCCCTCTAAGAGATTACTTATCTCGCTTTCATTAATTCATATTCATGTAGGGCAATTCCAATCATATATAACTCGACTTAACTGCCACGTTGGAGAGAATAGAAGCGGAGCCAAAACACCTAAAACTACAATGTGGGACCACGCGAGAGCACAGTGACAAGGGTGAACGCAACGGCCGGCGATGTTCGTCCTCTCCAAGACGAAAGCAATGAGGACATTCCAGCACAAGAGGTGAGGCTTGGCATTCATTTACTCATCCTCTTTCCGCCTATCACTCTCCACCTAATCTTCCCTACTCTCAACCAAAAAGTCTGCTGGTTACATGATAAGTTTGGTGATAACGCCAATATTACCACTAATCTTATTCTCAATTACATGCTCGTTCTTCACAATTTCGTCCTTCTCAATTTCGTACTACTTCTAGTGTTACTTTCATCCAACCAACTAATTGGTGCTGGTACTACAACAAATATGGTACACAAGCCGTAAAGTGCTTACAGCCCTGCACATATTTACTACCAGTACCCCCTTCTTCTAACGCTCACCTACCACTTTCATATCCTTAACAACCAATTCACTCTTCTTAATCTGATGCTCCATTTCAACCTCAATCTTCTCATCCTAATAATTTCAATTCTACTTTATACTGAAAAGGCAAGTGATCAATTGGTCTATCGCTTCTGTCCTTCCTTCACTTACTCAGGTTGATCCACCGTTTCTTATTTACGACCCACTTTCTGGCTTTTCATATTTAGTAGACACTGGTGCTCAATGTAGTGCTATTCCAGCATCTCTGGTGATAAAGGTTGTTTCTCTACTGATCTTGTCCTTAAAGCCGCCAATCCTTCGAATATAAAGACCTATGGAAGACGTATCCTTCAATTTTCTCTCAGCCTCCGTAGAGTTTTTCGATGGACGTTTATTGTTGCTGATGTTGATGTTGACCTTTTGGTCGATTCTCGTAACCGCAAGCTTATCGATCGCACTACCTCAATTACAGTTTCAGGTTCATTTTTCCCGTCGCACATTTCTCTTCTCTCTGTCCGTTTTCCATCTACCGATCCCCAAATTCAGCACCTTATACAGGAATTTCCTGGCCTTAGTATTCCTTACACAAAAGACAGGCCTATTAAACACAGCATTTTCACTGGATAGAGACGACTGGAGGGCTTGTATTCTCCCGCCCCGTCGACTAGCCGCAGATAAACTAGCTTTAATGAAGCAAGAGTTCACCTTCATGGTCTAAGCTGACATAGCTAGCCCCTCTACCTCTCCCTGTGCTTCTCAGCTTCATATAGTACCCAAATCCACTCCGGGTGAGAACATATCTGTAGGAGATTATAGGCGACTAAATGCCTGTACTATCCCCGATAGATATCCTTTCCCCTATCTGTTTGATTGCAACTTTGCTCTCTTCGGTTGTTCAATCTTCTCTCGACTCGATCTGGTTCGTGCTTTCAACCAGATCCCTATTTACCTAGATGACACCCCAAAGACAGCTATCACCACGTCATTTGGTTCGTTCGTCATGCACTGAATGCCTTATGGTCTTCACACCAGTGGTCATACCTTCCAACGTTTTATGGATCAGGTTCTAAGAGGTCTTCCTTTCGTATTTTGCTACAAGACGACTTCCTGATAGCATCTTCTTCTTTAGAGGAGCATCTATCTCACTTTTGTCAGGTTTTCGCTCGACTTGAGGAGCATGGTATCGTACTCATCACTTTTAAGTGCCTATTTGGTGTCGCACAATTATCCTTTCTTGGAGATCATGTTTCTCCTGACGGAATTCGTCTTCTCGAGAATAAAGTTGCTGTTATTCAGGACTTCCCTCGACCTTCTTCACTAAAGCAACTTCGTCGGTTCTATGGAATGGTTAACTTTTACTATAGATTTATTCCCGACGATTCAAAAATAGTACAATCACTCTACGCTCTTCTCTCAATCAGCGAAAAAAATTCCTCACTGTCATGGTTTTCCGAGGCGTGCAAATCTTTTTCTCGCCCCAAAGAGGCTATGGCCTCCACTGTTTCACTAGCCCATCCTTGCCCTGGGGCCCATATAAGCGTTGCTTCGGATGCGTCAGCCACTCATGTAGGTGCAACCTTGCAATAAAAGGTTGGTGACTTATGACAACCTCTCCAGTTCTTCTCAAAATCTTTAACGCCTTCTCAGAAGAGATCGAGCACTTTTTCACTAGAGCTGCTCAGGATATATCTCTCCCTCCATCACTTTCGGCAATACTTGGAAGGGCGTAAATTTACTGTTTTCACTGATCACAAACCATTGGTTGGTGCACTTTCCTCTCATAGCATTACTTACGTGCACTCTGCAGTCGATGCTCGTCATCTAGACTTTATATTGCAGCTTACAAGTGACATTCAATATGTTCCTGTCTCTTCAAACGTCGTACTGGACACGCTTTCTCACATTTCTTCAATTTCGTGCACGCAATTCTCTCATGCGCCTATTGACTATGCGACAATAGCGTTAGCTTAGGGACAGGACGAAGACACGCAAACACTGCATCACTCTTTTCAACTCATCTTTCGCGAGGTCGACTTGCCAGGCATTACTTCCACGCGTATCCTGGTCGATTATTCATTGCCTGACTGTCCTCGTCCTCTTATTCCTTTCGCTTACCGTCGGCACATATTTTACCAAACTCAGTGTCTTTTCATCCTGGCATGGGAGCTACTCCTGTATAAGGTGCACAACGTTTTGTGTAGCCAGGTATGAACGCCGACGTGGATGAATGGACCCTCTCTTGTGTGCCTTGTCAGCGTGCTAAGGTTCAGCACCACACAAAGTCTCTCCTGGTTCCTTTTGCACTGCATTCGTCCCGCTTTTGTGCCATTCACGTCCAACTTGTAGTCCCTATGCCTTACTCTCATGCTTGCACCTATCTTCTCACCATGATCGACCGTTTCGCTCGTTGGCCAGAGGTTGTCACCATTCCAGACATCCGAGCATACACCGTCGCTCAAGCCTTTATCTAAGGCTGGATTGCTCGCTTTGATGTCTCTTCCACAATCATGCGTGACCGTGGTATTTAATTTGAGTCCAGTTAATGGCATGTACTCTTGGCAGTTATTGCTTCCTTTCGCCTTCGTACCACAAGCTACCACCCCGAGAGCAATGCGGCCGTCGAACGTTTGCATCGGACGCTCAAGCAAGTTTACGCTTCAACGATCCAAATATCACTTGGGTGGACAAGCTACCTTTGATTCTTTTGGGCATTCGTCTGACCTTGAAAGAAGATTAGGCCTCCTCTGCAGCGGAACTAGTTTAAGGTACCAAACTCCATCTTCCTGGTCAATCCTTTTCTTCTACTGACCAGACTCTACCTTCTTATCTCGATCCTGCTTTATACGTACACAATTTGGTACGCGTGATGGCCAAAGTTAAGCCTACTCCCACAAGAGTGCCTGCTTCCCAGAAACCTTTCGTACCATAAGAGATGTTAACCTGTTCCCACGTCTTTGTCCGTCGCGATTCAACTCGTTCCTCCTTGAAACCCGTTTATGATGGACCCTTTCTCGTCATCTTTAGAAAGCCGAAATTCTTTGTCCTACAGTTTGTCCCCAAGCAGGATATTGTTTCTCTGGATCGCTTAAATCCCGCCTTTATTGATCCTGTTCACTCCGAACAGCCATCGTTTTCTTCTACAACTATCTCGCAAAATGGTCCAGTGATTCCCCTAACTCGCCATCATTTAACCTCACCCACAATCAACTTTACCATGCTCATATCTCCTTTCCGATTGCTGCCGCCTCCTCTTTTGTCGCAGGAACCCTCTTGGGCAGAGCTGCAAAGTCAGGACCATGTCTCTCCACCTCTAGTAACCTTGCAAGAAGCAGGCCAGACACAAAACCTGCTAAGATCACCAGACGCCACCTCAAAGAGAACAACCAATCGGATTTCGATCGAACCGTCCACATTCGCTTGTGACAGTGCCTTGCCCACATTTGGTGACATTTTCTCTAATCGTAGCCGGCCCAGTGGCTCATATCACGGTCCGGTCATGTTGTGAGGAAACCTAAGGGAGATATCCAAATTAAACCTTTGGTAACGGGAGGGAAAACTCTCATAGGGAAGGGGAGTATTGTAGCAGCTAACATCCTTGCAACATCCAACAAAAGTATAAGTCCCCCTCTAAGAGATTACTCATCTCGCTTTCATTAATTCATATTCATGTAGGGCAATTCCAATCATATATAACTCGTACGATTTCAAACAAAATTTACCCTACGTATCGTCCTCCGATAATAATTATTCTATACGTTGTACGATATATATTTCAACCAATCTAAATCTTTGTCTTACATATTTTAAGCCGACTAATCAGCATTAACCTTCCTCGCCCCCAATGTCCGCTGACAATTTTAGTTCACTCGTGTTCTCGTTATCGCCAGACAAAGGTCAGTAAATTAATATTACCATTATTCAACTGAATCGAATATCTTAACTATTCAAATTGTAATTCCCTCTTTTCTCTCCCTTTCCGGGCCACTTGAGATTATAATTTGAGGAATTATTCTGTGTCCAAAACTATTCCCAAGTCCATCCATCCATACATTAAATATATCATATATCCTGTAAAGTATATCGACCAAATTTTATATTAAAGATATCCAATATATCAATATATCATTCCATAATTCAAAACTCAAATTTATATAAATATTTACTCTAAACCTACATTTATATTCGATTAAATTCATTATTCTCATTCATTGTATTTCCCATTTTCTCCTTGCTCTTTGTTAGAATTCTCTATCTTTCTCATTAATTTATAAATAAATATAGAAATATACCACTCTTAGTTTCGCCTGAAATTGCCAGTTGCCTATTCTCATCTTTACTCTATTAGAATCTAACGTGACTCATCAATTCATATTCCTCATTCTTATAAAGCATTGGTTAGTGAAGATCTAGGCTTTACATTTCCGTCAAGTAGAGCATATAAAAGATGCTCCATTAAGATGGTGTGAAGTTATTAGTAAATAACACAGTGTTATTGATGAAAATTTATTGATTTCACTATTGGATCATATTATTTAAGTCATGGCAATTATGTGTGAAAAATAATATCGCCTAAATGTCTGCCAAGGCTTCGGCGGCACACCTCCAATCGATGGTCAAATTTTTGATGACGTCTCTGCATAGTTGCTCCTCGATCTCACCAATATGCTTTATTATCTCATCCTTCAGCTGTTGAATTGTAGTTGGTTTGTTGGAATAGACCTTACTTTTGAGATGACCCCAAAGGAAGAAATCTAAAAGCGTCAAGTCATACGATCGTGATGGCCAATTGGCCTCTCTGTTTCAAAAGATAATGCGACCTCGGAACTTCTCCTTCAATAAAGCCATCGTTGCATTGGCTGTGTGGCATGTGGCGCCGTCCTGTTGAAACCACAAATCTTCGACATCCATAGAATTCAATTCAGGCCATAAAGAGTTGGTTATCATGGCACGGTATCGCCCGCCTGTCACCGTAACAGAATTTCCAGCATCATTTTCAAAGAAATACGGCCCAATGATTCCGCTAGCAAAAAATGCACACCAAAAAGTGACCTTTTGTGGATGCAGTGGCTTTTCAACAATCCTCCTGGAATTTTCATCAGGTCAAATGCGACAATTCTGCTTATTAACGAATCCACCAACATGATAATGCGACCTCGGAACTTCTCCTTCAATAAAGCCATCGTTGCATTGGCTGTGTGGCATGTGGCGCCGTCCTGTTGAAACCACAAATCTTCGACATCCATAGAATTCAATTCAGGCCATAAAAAGTTGGTTATCATAACACGGTATCGCTCGCCTGTCACCGTAACAGAATTTCCAGTATCATTTTCAAAGAAATACGGCCCAATGATTCTGCTAGCAAAAAATGCACACCAAAAAGTAACCTTTTGTGGATGCAGTGGCTTTTCAACAATCTTCCTGGAATTTTCATCAGGTCAAATGCGACAATTCTGCTTATTAACGAATCCACCAAGATGAAAATGGGGTTTATCACTAAAGATGATTTTTTGTGAAAACTCATCATCGGCCTGTCTTTGCTCGCACACCCAATTGACGAATGTACGGCACTTCAAATGGTCAGCAGTCTTCAGTTCTTTTGTCAATTGAATTTTGTAAGCGTGCAGAGACAAATCTTTTGTCAAAATTTGATGTAACGTTGTTATGGAGGGATTCAATTCCTGCGCGCGATGACGAATAAAGGTGTCTGGATCTTTGGCCACATTCTCGCGCACTGCAGCAATGTTTTCAGCTGAACGGCGTAAACGAGCACGCAATGGCATTTTCATATCCGACACCGACCCCGTTTTTTTAAATTTACGAACAATTTTCCCAATTGCACTCTCGGTTGGTCGATTATGTTGACCCCCAAAATTGCGAAGTGCCCGAAATGCTTTTCTGTTTGAACGTCCATTTTCGTAATAGGCTTCGATAACTTTAATACGTTGTTCGATTGTTAATCTTTCCATGGTTGAAATTGCCAAAGAATGAAGTTGTTAAATCTGAAACAAAAAGAAAAAAATCATTAGAGTCTTAAACTCAACTCACATTTAACATCAGTCCAAGTTATTGAAAGACCCATTATATATATTACCCATCTCTCCATAGATACATATACCACCACTTTAACCCCACCGACTTTTCTGTATATTGCGACACTAGCCCATTTTCTTCGTGTGTCGCCCTACTGGCTCCTTCTTTTTTATGTCGCACCTCTGGACTTTACTATTTATTGTACTTGTATCTCGGGTCACTGTATCGATTTTTTTATTATGAGCCGCTGTTCTTTATTTTTTATGTCGAGCCACTGTTTGTTTTTTTTTGGAGGGGGGGGGGTAGGTCGCGCCACGGGCCTCCTTTTAGGTAGCACTACTTGTCCCTCCAGTACCCCAGTTTAGTATAAAAAATTCTTCCTCTCTCCCCCTCCTCCCCCTACTCAGCTCACAGGGTTTGCCTCGAGAAGAGAAATCCTGTGGGGGGTTCAGACTTCTTAATGAACCGAGAAGGTCAATACGACGAGGCGACTTCTAAGCTACGCCTGCATTAGAAACATAGGTTTCGACCTTTGTCTTGCCTTCTCGTTTGTTTGTTTGCCATGCACCTCGTATTGCACCCGTTTGGTTGTTTTGGCATCGCGCTTGAGGCATTGTTCAAGTTTAGTTGTTTTTGGCATTGCCTTTGTCTTGTTCTTTAAGCATTACTCACGTTTGGTCGTTCTCGCCTTGCGTCTGAACGATTTGCCTATTTAGTTTTTTGCCCTTGGTCTGGAGCATGGCACCTATTTTGATTTTTTGTCACTGCACCTTTTTATTTTTGTGACATTGTGCTTACGAGGCTTACGACGAATAAGGTCATGAGAAAATGCATTTGAATGCAATTCAGGCGATATCTCGTTGTCAACTCATATGGCCAAGTAAGCCTTGTCGCTGTTGTTGAGCTCCTTAAGTTTGATGCCTCTTCCAATCAATAGCTATGGCCGCTCCGTCCTAAAGCAAACCAACTGGTTTTCCATTATAGAGAAATACCTCAAGATTTTCATTTTTATACCTCCTAGGTGTTTATTCCATGCCCGGTTATTAGTATATTGCCAGGATCATTATCTCCAGAGTAGATGTTTTGAAGATTCAACCATTAGTGTTGATTTTCAGAATACTCTTCTTTCTTCTTACCCTTATATTTTTAATTGCGTACTGTGACATGTTATCAACATCATTAGCAGTTTGTCTGGTGGACTGTTTGAATGTATCGGTAACACCTCTACACTTTCCGCATCTGATTTCATTAACTGCTGTTTTTTTTTTAGTGTGGCACAGTCTCCAGGTATATCTTGATCTTGTTCTGGAGGAGTAAGCTTTCGATCTTTTGTTCGTCTTCCTATCCTGTTTTCTTCTCGAATGCACCTTCGCGTAGGGTTTAACTTATATCTCCTGGTTTCTTGCCTTTTGATAGAAGGTGCTCATAGCTGATAAAAACTATAAGGCCATGCTATGTGACCTCAATCCTCTATGTTTTGTATTCAATGGTCTTTTCTTTTTTCTCCTTTTACTTATCGTCCTTTTGACTTTCCTCGTTGGATATTTTTTCCTTGAGGACTCCTTTCTCTTGTCTTCATTGAATGATTCTTTTGTTTGTTGGAGTGATTTCCACATGGTTATCTATACACTTACGTCAATTATTTCTTAAGGCGGTTGTTCTCTAGGAAACACATATCTATTCCATACTAGTTAATGTTGCTGCAAACGGCCTGGTTTACCTATATTCATGCTCTATGAATAAATTATACACGTCAATGCTACCACTAATGATTCGTTTGTGACATTATGGTAGGTCTTTACTTCCATAATCTCTTGAACTGTGTGAGGCCTATGTCACGCCTACATATTTTGCGTTCCGTCCTATTTCATTTTCCACTTTTCCTTCTTTTATCTTTTTTTCTTTTCTAATAGGATATGCCATTGTAATTTTGCCCCGTGTACCTCCGGAGTTAAGCAAGAAATGTCTTCTATGTAGTTTCGATGCAATCCCTCGAGTAATGGTCTATTAGTTCACATTGAGAGCAGCTGGGCTTGGATTCAGTCCATTGTTTAGTTATAAGAGACTATGAGTCTCCATTTGGTAGCAACTGAAGCATATTGTATGTTGATCAGTGATGGTCCTAACATATATGCTACCATGGGAGAAACAACTTTAGTGCCCTTTTTCCTGCTAGTGAGACCCACCTTCCAAGGTATAGAACCAAAACTTTAAATAAACCTTTCAACAATTATGTACAAACAAACTGGTTTATTAAGCGTAGAGTCTTAACATTCATAACTACACACATTTGCAATCAATACATAAACTAAAACAATAATTAACTAACAAAATAAACCTGAATAGAGAAAAGTATAACGGCCCACCTGGGTACTGAGTGCTCGCTATTTCCACCGCTAATCCAGTCCACCTTTAGCGAGATGCTATCCTTGACGGCTGCCTATTGCTCTTACCTAAATCCACACCTGATGTTTATATAATTTTCCCTTTCCATGTGACAAGGTTAACTGCGAATTTTAATTAATAGTTGGCCTCCTAGGATGTTGCACACATTATTCTGAATAGGTACCTATGATTCTCAAACTGATTTATGTCAACTATTTTCAACCATGGGCCGTATTTTGCCATCTCTACTTTAAATTCGTTTTCTTGTGAGTCCTTACCCATATGTATATTTTGTGGCAAATGAGGCTCCTGTTTGCTGGGATTTAAGGTGGCATTCTGGATGTGATCCCTATCTTCTTCAAGGTTCCAACGCCTTCGATATTTACCAGTCTTTCAATTTCATCTTCGCTGTTGCAGATTACCTCTTATCATTTAGAGCTGTACATATTGAAAATTCGGGCGACTTTGAGTTTTCCAAGGAGTGTTTCACATAGTTTTCCTTTGGTGGGTTTGCTTTTTTGCTCAATGTTCCTAATTGGTACTTGAAAGCATTAAGCTTACCTCTTTTCCCCGTTGTTGGAAGCGTTCATACCATCTTCATTCATAGCAAGCGCCCAAGGTGCTCTGTTTAGTTGTTTTCCTCCTCGAACTATTTTATGGCTAGCTATTCCGGCAAGAATCTGAAAAAAAGACAGAGAGGACATTCCTATTATTTTACGCTGTCTATGAGTCCATATACACCTTCCTATAGTAAAACATTCCAAGACCACCCTACCTAAGTAGATCTAATCCTATGAGGCTCCTCTTCATAATTTTGGCTGTGGGTCCTAATGGACGCTCTTCTTTTCGCTTCATGAGGAGGCATCCTTTCCTTGTTCACTATACCCTACATTTAACTAGTTCTGAACGCAGTTATGGTCGTGTTATGTTGCTTAATAGTGGAAATTAATAAAAGTTATAGGTGGAAAATGCAGAGAGATGAGAATAAGAATAGGATCCTCTTTGAAGGTAGCTACCTCGTCCACTAAAAATAAGAGATATCTCCTATCAGATCATTAGACCATATTTTTCTTCTTTCTTCGTTTGGTGAACGTTTGCGCAATTTGCCAACTTAACTATCTCAAGAAGCTCTTTTCATCGGATACTGATTTGGGTCAACTGAATGGGTCTGTCGAAAAAAATCTGTATTCTGTAAGAGAGAAAGATGGAGAGAGAAGGGAGGGTTATAGAATAAGGGGAAGAAGAGGGAAATTCATGACAGACGAATTAAAGGTTGTCCGGTGAGTGGGCTACATAAATCTCTGCATTTGCTGTTTGTTCTGTTGTTATTTAGTTTTCCTCTAGGAATTTATTTCATTTTTCTACTCTCATTTGAGATCTTTTAAACTTAATATTTGTTATTTGTTATTTTTTCTAATTTGGTTCTTTTGATGTTGTTGTTTTTCTTTTGCTTTCATTATGTATTCTGTTTTTTTATCTTATGATTCAGTTCTTTGTTATTCTTTTTTTCAGGAATCAGTAGGAAGTATGTGAATCTCGGTTCACCTTATCCCATTCTGAAGAAATGGTATGTAGCAGTAGAAATTTCCACCATCTATTTCAATGTATATACTTTTCATCCGTTAGCCCGTCCCAGACATCTCGACTCCTTTATCGCAGGAGAGTTTTTAGTGCACTTAACCTGATTTGCTAGTGTAGGCTCATTAAGGTCCGATAATTATACCATTTTGAGTTGCTGATAATCAAAGTCGTCCGTTCTTCACCCTCTTAAGTCTAGACATTATTTACTTGGTATTTTGTCGGCAGTGATTGATAAAGTAGCTTTGCCATGATCAATATTTTAGAATATTATTTTGTTTTTTGAGGTTACGAGTTCAGTGCAGTTTGTCAAGTTAGATGTTAGCTAAGCCAATTATCGTGTTTGTGTTTCCTTTCATGCCAATTTTGGCAAAGCTGAAGCCATTAAAAGACACACTTGTAGGCTAAATAATTATGAAAAATTGATTTCAAGGGTAATGTCGCCCAATCGCATCTGTGGAAAATTTTGCCACGGTAGTTTATATCATCCATCGATGTTTGCAACTAGAGGTCCTTTCCACATCGGCACTCGCGTTCCTTGAGATCATTGTTTCAAAATTCGTCTGTTGGACCACGACCTGGATGACATCCGTGTAATAAATATGTAGAGTTTGTGAGTCGATATGTTTTGCCAGTTCCCTCGTGAGGATTGTAAAGAGAGTGAGTTCGAGACATCTTCCTGTGAGACTCAAAAGAGAATTTCAAAATGCCTTCCCTGTATGTTCCTCATGGGCAATATCAGCTCGCCTGTTGGTTAAGTAACTAAAGAGATTTTTTCGTCGTGAGACCCAAGTCTGAGTCTCCAGCCAATCCACCTAAGCTTCACTAGCCCATGACAGAGTCATCAAAAAGGTAGATCAGAGCCTGTGAGGTAGAAACAGGCAGGAACTCCAGACCTGTTCACCGCTTCTCTCTAAGCAAAGCAGTAACAACCCTCCCGCATTTGGTGGTTTCGGTTTATCCAGAAACACCAGAAACAGGAGGAATTTTTAATCAGTCCGCCACTTACTGGTAAGAAGGTGTTGGCAGAAGCAGCGCTGTGCCTTCTTGGTTTGTCCAAGCGGGAGTGGTTAATGATAGGATTGGGTAGCAAGTTGCACGTCTGGTCGAATGGGATGTGCTGCCAACTGGTTCACCTGAGAGAGTACTTGAAAAATTTCTGGTTCCAATAAAGTAAGCCCCTCGATCAGTTCTTTCATTCCTTTAACACGGGCATTAAACGCAGTCTTTTCCTGAACGCAAAATTAATTACTAATTCGATGATGTTCTTGTGACAACAATGTGATATTTTTGCTCCGCTGTAAGCCTATTTATTCTCCGATTTGTTGATTTTCTAGTCTGGTGTGTGCCTTTCCCATATAAGGGCCCATAGATGTCAGTGATAAAGGAAAAAGGTGTCTCAAAAGGCGTGGGTACGTGAGGTACAGGTTTCGAAGCGATGTTTGGGACGCGTTCAGCTCCTATACTGTTGTGTAGGGGCAGACCGACCTGTAGCTGTCTGTCCCGTGCCTTGGTCAATGGCATCAACCAGTTGGGTAATTTGTAAGTGCTTAACTGGGATATACCTGCATCCATGCACTCTCCATCTTTCTGGCATCCATGTTGGCAGTAATAAATCTCGCCCTCCTAAATCTATAGGGTTGTCTTCATCCCTTAGATGTTTCACGAGAGCGCTGGAGAATATACACCCCCGGATGACAAGTTAATTATTATCAAGTCTCTTTTATATACCCCGTGAGTCTTGTAAAATTTAGACATTTTACATTCTATTCAGGGGATCCTATAGACTATGGACTTCAGTTTTAACCAGAATATGCACTATATTAGCCACCAAACTGGTTGATCGCAGTAAGTAGGTTGCTAGCTCACCTTGATGGATCACCTGAGAGCTGCAGTTAGTGAGTAAGGCAAAAAGATGTTAGGGGTTAAAATTCTTTCACTCAGCAGAAAAGGCAGGTACTTAAAAAGCCAGGAAACAGTTATGCACCTAAAATATTATAGTCCGCTATTTGGATTGACGCGGATGTTTCGGCATCTGGAGAGAACCTGCCATTCAGACATCCTAAGGCCGACAGTGGGTTCTCCAAGAATTTCCCTTGAGAAAGTCATGGCCGAGATTGCCAGTAATAATGAGTAGTAAGATTTTAATTTTAGTTCTGAAAATTATGAAGATGATTTCAAAGTTTTTTGTGTTGTAATGAACTCTATTAGTAGGGAAAAATAGAGGAATCCTGCGGAAGGAAAACAACGCGACGGAGCAGATAATGCTATATGACAGTCAGAGTTGAGAATCCGTTCAGTATACTGGACGATTTCACCAACAAATATAGATGAGACCTACATAGTATATATTATGCCCACATAACTAATAATTTCTTATCTACAAGGGCCAAAGAACTCTTGACGGCAAGGTATCGCCAACTTATGGGAAAGCTGAAGGAAAAGAGTAGGAATGTAGTGTTTACAGGTATTCTTCCAAGAATGTGGTTGCCAAATGGTTTCTAATGAAGATCTATATATATTAAAATTTCTTTTAGCGTTCTTTGCTATGAAAAAAATGTACTTCATGCTTCTATGGGACAAGTTTTACTAGCGTAGCGAGCAATTTTGCACACCATGTTATAGTCTTGGTGAGAATGGGAAGACTTTAAAATAATGCTCTGATGTTTTTTTCTGAAGCACTGCATTAGAGAGTGAATAACACAAAAATTTGTGGAAATATAACGCGGAAATTGTTATTTTGTTTTGAAAATGCGTATAGTTTAGGAACAATATCGCTGAATAGGTTTTTGTTGCGACAAATTTTATAATATCACAACTACAGAACTATGCATAGAAAATACAATAGCGAATCTATTGTATAGTTTACCTTATTTGACTATATTTTTTTAAATATTGATAAGTAGGTCTAGAGGAAATGTTGAATGTGTTATTTTATATATAAAACAGAACTAGGCCATCATGAGAAGCATCATTATAGATATTATGCCTGAGATTTTAACTATTGAGTTCGATATAAATATTAATAAAATAATTTTCTGTCATGGTCTATATGCCACCAAGGCAAACGGAAGATTAAATTGTTATTTCTTTCGTAAAGCTTTGGCCTAAATTAGAGAAAAATAACGGTTACATGAGGTAACTTCAATTTACTGAACCCAGCTTTACTAAATGAAACGGCGGACAATAAGAGAATATACTAATTAAATTTATCAAAGATAGCTTGCTACGTAAAAAAATAGATAAACCTCCACGTGATTAGAATATCCTTTAATTAATTTTAAGAAATTTGGATGTAGAAAGTATACACGTTGGTAAAACAATGGAAAACAGCGATCTCCACCATATTTAGATTCCCCTAAATTTATTCTTAAACTTATTAAGGAGATCTTTCATTTTATCTTAATATTTAAATCCTATTGTAATATTGATATTTTAATATCAGATTGAAATTTTAAAAGTTAAATATCCCATCAAATTTACAATGATTTCAAGTGGCCATTTTTTCACTATAAATAACCGAAGATTGCACTATAAGCATAGATATTCTAATATATTAAACCATGTAACGTTGGATAAATAAAAAGACTACAACGTCATAAAAAATGTAACCGATCGATTGTTTAATATTTCTTTACAGTCAAGAGTGTAGAAAATAGAAACATTTATCATTGTCGCTCTGTTAACCCAAAATAAGGGTTTAAAAAATAATTACCGTCGTCGTCAAATAACGAAGTATAGAATTTCAAAGCCAAAGCGATTTCATCGATATGTAAAGGTAAGCCAACTAAAGAGTGCATCAAGAGCTAAAGGTATCCTTAGTAACGATTCAGGGCTATGTTAAGACATTAAATTAATATTTTCAATTTTTTTTGTTATAGATACAAATAACTTACAATGCAACACGTAGTATTTTTTTCCATTATACTACTTTTCCAAATACTGATAAGCCTTTTGCAGACTCCTTTTTCTCTTGTTTTTATTAAGAAATATGAAATTTCAAAGAGCCGTGTCACAATAAAATCTCTCCGATACACCATAAAGAATTAGCAAGAGAACTGTTAAAACCCCTTCCTATATATTTCAAAAAGTATATTTTATTAACTAGGTAATAGTTTCTAAGGGGTTCAAAAAAGGCATAAAGCCTGAACTAGAGACTTTGGACAGATTTCCCTTATTTCGGTCGTTGTCCAACTAATTCCTTATCCATATATCTCTACATTTTTTTCCTCAGAGTAGCTAGTGTACGATGGAAGGGTAAAGAGTGGATGCCAAGCTGTTGCTGGCATGTGTTAAATGAGGCATAGTTTCGCGGGTGCAAGAATTGCCTCATCTTCATAAACTTTTCTGGTAGAGTTTCTTTTGAAATAACGAAAAGGTGAATTAGAAACAAGGAGGAACAACCTAGGTTTGCAATTTGTTAGATAGTTAAAGAGTTGGTCTCATAGATACAATAGATGCTATTTACACGGCAAGAACTTTTTAATCCGCTGTGGGATGGCTATTTCAGGATTCTGCTGAACCTGCATTTTATATACTAATACTCATATATATTTGACACGAAACAAATTCTTCTTTCCCCTTGGCTTTATGCTAACTGAATTCCAATATAATATACACATATATATATATATATATTTTATAAATTTTATAGTAATTACTGAGGATATATCATAGTAGAATAGAACTTTCTTAGTCTAAAACGACTACACAGATAAGCAAATGTTTCACTCATAAAGTTCTTCATTTTCGATACATATGATAAGTCATATTATATCGATATTCTATTTTAGTTCGTAATTTAAAGGAAACGAATAATTGTTAGTTGATATTATTATTAAATTATTATTTTAAATATTATTCAAATTACTATCAATAATATTATTTTTCGTCAAATTAATTGATTATCCTTGACTTATTCTTTCTTAATTTTTATTTTAACTTACAGTTTATCATCACTTGCAGTTATTTCATCGTTATTATCATTATTTAAACCTATTCTTTATTATCTCGTCTATTTTATCTCATTATTATTATTTGGAAGTTTGTTGATTATAACTTTCTATTATTATTCCACGACGTCAGAGTGAGTTGTGACTGGTTGTTATTTTGGGGTCGGCTGGACAGAGGTTTCAAATTATAAGAGGGTGACTGCGTCAGCCAAAGCCATCCCAGACGGGGTCGTCCAGGTATAGCCGAATGTTAATTCTCCATCCAATCTGTGATAAAGGTTCGACCTCTGGACAGAGCAAGAAGCCAAGGACGAGAGAGTGGGTGGCTGTTTGCCAATCAGCGCCTTTGCGCGAAAGTCCACTAAAGGATTAATTACCAATTAGATTGGCCTGTAACCAGGTCCACAAGATTCCAAGTGAGTTGGGCAGATAATAAAAATGTTAAATAGGACGGAAAATTCTAAGACTTCTTGTGTTTGGAGCTGATGTAGGCGATGCCACGAGATAGTGTACTTCTCCTCATTAATGACCCATTTAAAATTATTTTATATGATTTTGCAATTCTGAATTTTGCTAATCTACAATTTTTATCCAAATTCCTTCATCCACAAAATAATTTCCTGAGTTTAACCCGTTGGTTCTTTTCACTTTATTAACAATTAAATCTTTATTTGTCACAATTTGTTATTTCATCAATGTCATTTCTCACAAGTATCAGTCAAACTAAAAACATGGAACCATTCATTATATTTGAAAATACTGATTCAACGTCTTTGTTGTTCACCCTATTCATAAGGTGACTGACCCAATTGAGGAATTAATATGTATAGGAAAGAAATGGGGCATTAAATAAAGAATTTAAAAGAGAGCTTTGTGCTTTAACTCTTGCGTTTGAAGATGATACTTAAGAAGGCGGTGATTATAGCCATATAGCT
The DNA here is from genome assembly GCA_963969495.1 of Ceratothoa steindachneri. NCBI lineage: Eukaryota > Metazoa > Arthropoda > Malacostraca > Isopoda > Cymothoidae > Ceratothoa > Ceratothoa steindachneri. The sequence continues at coordinate 119,030,327 of OZ018326.1, forward strand.
AGAAAAAATGATGCTCTTACATATATAACTAAACGTCAACTTCTTGGTTGCCAATTTAATTAAACCTGTGATTTGGAAGGAAATAATGGTTTCCATATGATGTCTTTCACAGTTATTTTCATCCTATGACAATGACGCATACGGACATTCAAAGGGTAATAGTCATTATTCTGTTCATCTTTGTGACGGTTATGAATGTTGAGTATTGATGATGCGTCAATCTAATAATGTTAATGAACTAGATGTCTGGTTTCTCCATCAGTTTTGAGTGCAGATAAATTACGAGCAACCTGGTTTTCTATTCGTGTGGGGATACCGATTTATTCGTCAGATTTTATTTTAAAAAATTTACTGCACATTAGAAATGTCTAATTAAGCTTTTAGAGTGAGTCATATATATATATATACATATATATTATTGCCAAAAAACTATAATTGAGTAAATATTGATTGAACAAATTCCAAATGACAATATATCTGAGGGCTCATTTAAATTTAACAAAGTTATTCAAATTTGTCTCGGCCCAAGACTTGCTTCGAAACACGTAACAAATTTATCTGTTCCTTAATAAGTGTTTTCCTTTGTCTATCCCTCCTTTCCTCGTAATTCTTATTGTATGTACAGTGGAAGATGGTACTAGATACCGAAACTAGTCTTGTAAAGTAATAAACTGATTCAACTAAAGTGTTATTTTTTATATCATGAAATAAATTCACGCAACTGTGAAGTTATTCTGTATATATATATATATATATATATATATATATATATATATATATATATATATATATATATATTTTCTGAAATTCCTTAGATACCAAAGAACGAGAATCATTATAGTATAAGTACCCTTTTGGAGTATGTTTGTGTCTCATATAATAAATACACATGTTTATTATGTTTTGGAAGTATTTTTATTTTGCTAAGAATGTTGATATTTGAGAGACTGTAATTTTATTTATCTCTAATGGGTTGACGAAGAATAGTCATACAAATATGGTTAGTTAGAAATGGGAATATCGTAGTATATTAAATTTTTATTACGAAGCCTTAATCTAAGATACAAAGTTCGTGGGTGGATGGAGGATGAGCGGGAAAGATAAAATTGTTATAGGAACGGAATGGAAAGGAAAAAGGCACGACACTGACCAATTAAACAACGTATGCATAGCTGTACTCACATTGGAAATCGAGTTATCTTTATCAAGATCAGTAGAGGTGATTCACATAAATCAGACTATTCACAAACTGTTAATAAGGTTGTAAGTTTGTAAATCATTTTGAATTATTACCCTTTCGTATGCATACAAGTTATTGGAAAAAATAGCATCCAGACATGGAGACATGTACAAACTAAATTCATGATTACCCACTGAAGGAAAATGCTGCAAGAGGATCAGAATTCTTTGGGGTGGGGTTCAAAATGTGAAGCGGTTACTAGAGGCATTCCCCAAGATCTACTCTCGGAGCTTTGCTTATTTTAATATATATATATACATATATATATATATATATATATATATATATATATATATATATATATATATATATATATATGTATTTGATAAAAAAATAATAATATAGGAAATATTTCACAATCTTTTCCACTAAAACAAAATATATAGTGATTTAAATGGAGTAATAAAATTGTCACACCTATGACACTATCGTATTTTTGTATTTATTTTACAATTGTTTTAGTTGTGAAATAACTTATTTATTTTTATAAAGACGTGGAATTTGCTTGGTATTTTGAAATTTAACAAGAAAATTGCAACGGGGCTTACCTTTTACAAATAAAGAAATGAAGAAAATTAAAATTTTTTATCTCCCTTGAAAATTCGAGCGACCGTCTTCAAATGTCAGTTCTCTTAGTTACGTTAAAATCTAACATTGTTCTATCGCACAGTAGGAAAGTTATTAAGGTTAATGTTTGTTTGTTTTCCCTAATTAAGGCTTAATTAATGTCCATAACTTGTTTTTAAGTATTCAAACAGTTCGTAACATTGAAAGAAGAATGTAAGTTGAAGATTGATTATTTTGATAATATGTTAATTGCTCGTTGTAAATATATTCATATAGTTTAAATCTCAAGAATTAGAATTTGCGTTCATACTTTGCTCAGTGTTGGGGAATTGAGTACTTCCTTTACTTAAGGCAATATAAATTTATTTTACTTTTAAACATACATCAACAGCAAAGTTGGAGAAAATCTTTCATTCAACGTTACTTGAAGCACTTCAAATAAATTTTGTTGGGAACATAAATGCCACCGACTCTTTCTCCAGGTAGAAAAGTGAAGGATCTGGATAGAGACCCAACTATTCTCTATACGACCTAAGCTATTGATTTCTTTAAGCGGACTAATGACTTGGTATCAAAACAATCTTGCCTCTCCTCACTATTTGGGAACACTCTACACACCATTGTCTTCGGTAAAGTTATTACCTTTTTTGCCTCATATTTCATTATTTTTGTAACCAATTTTTGACTTTATGACCACTTTAGCTTTCTTTTATCTGATTTCCCTGCTTGCCTGTGCATCACTCAGTCCCATATATTTTCGTTCATCACTACTAATATCGACTAAATCTGCAGAGAAAGTTTGCCCTCTAATTACTGGAAAATATTACAACATTTCCGAATTTGGATGGCGAGATGACCGCAATTGGTAGTACTCAAATATCAACCTTTGGAAAGAGTATGATAAAGACCAAATTTTAATAATGTATGCTGTATTTTAGGGGAGAAAATTATGCGATCCAGAAAAAAAAGATCTAATGGTATTGTATATTAGAGGTCATTTTTGTGCAAGCAGCAAAAATAATTGAATCCGAATCCTGTCTAAAATTAATATGAATTTGGACTATCGTATTTGCCACTTAGGAGTCAATTTTTTTCAACTTAGGTAAAGTATACAAACAAAGTGGTTTAAAAAGGAGTTGCAAGTGCTTATATTCACTAAGTGGATTTCTAATCCTTTTTAAAAGCCTTTTGCAAGCGAAATGCAATATCTACATAAATTAAAAATTTGTCAATGTTGGTTGAAAAAAGTATTATGAGTGTCATACAATAGTAAAAGGGCAATAGTTGTCTTAATGTCAAAATATAAACTTCTGCAGAGCAATCTCACACTCATTTACATACGACGAGCTGCATGCCGATTATTTTCAGTTCTGAAGACCTCTGCTGTTATTACTCTTCTTGCGTGACCTCTACGCATTCTTATTCTTGAGTGAGCTTTTGTTTCGTCGAAGATGTAACCTCTCATTAATTTATTCATGGTTAACATGATTTTTCTTATCATATCTTTGATCCTCGTTCATTTTGTGGCATTTATCATCTCCCTACATGGTTTTTCCGAACCTCTATAATGCCCATGGTATGTCAAGTGAGATTAGTCCCATTATTTCAACTATTATACTTTTATATTTCTCATCTTTCTGCCATGACTGGATATGCGCATGGGTAGCTAATATTTCTCACTTATTAGTGGAGGAATTTGTAATCAGCCAAACATTTTATGCAACGGTACTCGGATTATCGCAATAGTGTTAATGATCGAAGTAATTCACAGGTGAGCTTCGGATCAGCACCCGTTTATAAGGCACTCGAGTCTTCAATTCTAAATATTGCTGTGTTTACTCTCTTTAGGATGAAATGCAAACTAAAGTAAGATTACAAACACATTTTAATTCATATTTGCTAATATCGTTCAGTAAAGTTACATAAAATAAAAGTAGAGAGGACAAAAATATATTCGCGAGAGGGAGAGATAACCATAGACAGGGAATGAAGGATTAAAAAGTAGAAAAATTAAAAGCAAGGAAGAGAAAAAGGTCATGCATCGGAAGGGGAGAAGGACAGGTCTTACGCACCTTCCGCAATCACAAGATCACTTTGCAAAATTAAGAAAGGGAGGAAAGATTTTATAATGCGCTTATCTGGCGACAGCCTCCAAAGACAAGAGTCGCATAAAGAAGAACAACAATAGAACAACAGAAGGTAGACTAAGATTAGGTTACATTATAAAGAAATTAAAAACTACAAAATCAAACAAATGAACAAATAGGGGGAAAAGATCAAGCGAAAAACAATCACACAAAAGGAAAATGGAAAAGGCACACTCCGGTGTCGGAGGTAAGCCATCCTCCTACTGATGCGGTAGCATGCGCTCAACACCAAAGAATGTCGAGTTAAATAGAGGATACCAATTCCCCCCACTCCCCCCCAAAAGACATACTGTGCGAAAGCTTGAGTTCCAGAACCCAGTCTGTGTACTAGATACAAGCGGTAGTGATTCTGCTCGTCCCAATATCGGGACAGGTAGCGTGCACGAAAATACCCCAGACCGGGATACTCAACAAGAATGAGCCGAACTGTCCAGGGGGTGATGTGTCCCGCTGAATTCGAGAATGACAGAAAAAAGCCTTTAGCCGCTGAGGGATTGTGGGGTAAGTTCGCGGGAACAGTCGCAGTGTGATGACATGCATCTTTAGGTTCCCGTTGGTGGCGTCCCATCTTCTTAGCCAGGCAACCAGGAGGGAGGTCATCTGATTCCTGCCATCAAGTCAGTTTGAGGGGGAAGAAAGCTAGTTTAGATGCTCACTCCTTGCGAACTCTGAAGCCATCACCGACACACTCATTCTTTGTAATCCTTACGTGACCAGGAATTCCACAGAAGATAATCACGATATCGGCTCTGCTCCCAGTTACCGTGGTGTCTCGAATACCGCGTACCAATTGGTGCAATATTCTAATGCCACGCAATCACTCAGGGCCTTTTATGAGGCGCAAAAGATCACATCCGCTTTAAAAATTGGGCTCAATGCGTTATCTCTCGTAATGAGAGATATATTGCGACAATCACAGGCGAGGAGATAGACGTCGTGAATGGTAGATCATGCTGACTTAAAACAGAGTAGATACGGCGTGGATGCCGACCTCTTCTTTGAATTGCAGCCATCTCTGTACACGTACACTGGCATGGTTCTTACGTGACACTAAGTGTGCTAAAAAAAGGTCAAATACAATACTCCAAGAGCTGTGTAAGCTTTAGAACCAGAGCCGTAGGGTCGACTAATCAGAAGTCGTACATTTCAGGGTGGCATCTTCGGCAGAACCATGCGGACCACCGGCAACAGCGAGCTACACCAGGCTCTCGAAGGTTCTTCTAAGCCTTAAAACCAAAGAGCTTTGGCTATGACTTTAGGCTTATTTAAATATCAACTTTTTCTTATTTATATAGATTTCTGTACATTTTCTCATGCTATTTGACCTGGCAACGCGCTAGAAATCATAATTCTTTTGACCTAGGATGTTAGCTAACATTGTCAAATGGAGATATAATTTTTCTGCCTTGAAATCGGTCAAAGGCACCATCTCCAGAGCCATTTAATCATGTTTTGCACTACAAATTTTTATCTAAACAAGATAGAACAACAGAATATGTATCAAATTAAAGTATTTTAGTCATCTCCAGTTTCTCATACTCAAGACAAACAATCACCATATTCATGATACAAATTTGATATTAACATTTTGACACAAGTCTTATCAATCAAGAAGTGAGAGAATTATATGATGCTTAATTTTTTAATGCCATTTACACAGTTACTTGTTGAGAATTTGTTTCTTGATTGCTTTAAAGACGTGTCTGTTGAACTTCACAGTTTGAAGAAGATAATCCTTTTACTTGGTATCTGTTATTATGGCATTGGCAAATTCGCTCATCATCTTTACACAATGTTCAGCAAAAAAGTCAGCGCTTTCAAATTCTAAACATAGTTCAACACTTTCCTGTAGTACTCATATTGTAGTGAAGACGTGACAGTTTTCAGAAGTCTCTCGGATCCAATAATCAGTGTTCAGCAGGAAATATGATTCTGGTGGAAAAAGATCAACGAGGGGGGTGTTAGCTGTGAATCTATAAATAGAATATATGCTTTCATGTTCTCAAATTATCAGGCTTCTCACTTTGAATGTAACTGGGCAGTAATTTCAATGTGTTATTCAATCTAACCCAGAACAGGACCAATGGTTCGACTTCCTGCTCCAGGTACTATTTATGGTTTTCTATCCTATTAAGTACTGCATCAGAAAGCTCTGGGTCAGTTTTCTTCCTCACCGCGTTTAGCTCGGCACACCAGGGTTTTCACTTTTCTACAATCATGTATCTCTGTACTGGGCAATGTATTTACCACTGCCACTGGCCTTTCCATTACTATAAGCTAGTTTTCTATTACAAATCACTGAGGCGATGTCGTCATTGAGGTAACACTACCTGTCCATAACGTGGCCCTTGAACTAAAGCAAGTTGGCTGTGGCTCTATTGCTGCATCTAGGTTAAGCCGATCTTTGTGCCCCGAAGGCCATCAAAGTTCGCTTGGCGGTAATTGAGTTTTTAGGTAGCGATTCAACTGCTCATGTTGCAGGGGGCGTGAACGAAAGAGGTGATTATTTGGTGACAACTCCAATCAAACACTCGCACACATTCAGTCATTGAATCATGTCTTTCTCAGTGGTGAGCACCAAATCAAGCAGCTTCTCACTTCCCGTCATCTCCTCGGCCACTGTGTCAAATATTTATTGTCAGGAAAGTCGAAGAGTCGCTTCCTTTTCAAGTAGCCTGACCTGTCTCCCTATCAAATTCTTCGGCAGTTAAAGCAATCTGAGATTAAACTCTGACGACTGTCCACCATCTCAGCCAGCTTAGCATACAGGTTCAAATTTGACTCATCTGACTAAGTTTGAATCCTGAACGCCACCAACAACTGATATGAGGACCTAACTAGGTCCATATCTAGCCATAGAGCCACGTGATCACTTCTGACAGTGCAGTCAACCGAGTTAAGGCATATTCGGACGTATATCCTTACCCCACCGCCTTTACGGCAGTTTCAATCACAGGGAAATATCGCATAATTGGTAATCACAAAATCACCCTCGAAGACTCGATTGTTTGTATGAAGTCAGGCTTTCACGATAGCCATAAAATCTATGCTGGTATTACTGGGTAACACGAGAAAAAGTTCATCCCACTTGTTGTGTATCGACCTAACGTTAAAGAATAGGTCTCATGGACGCGAAAGTGTGATGAAAATAAATCAGTCAAATCGCGAATAACTAGATGAACAGAGAAATCTTCTTCGGAAAAATGTTATTTTCCCTAATTGTTGTCCCGCGTACGCGAGTGGTTTAAAAGTTTTCTTTACTTGAGATCAAAATGGTTGCTTGCTGCCTCAGTGTGCTTGGTTCAATCCTCAACATATATATACATATATATATATATATATATATATATATATATATATATATATATATATATATATATATATGTATATATATATATGTATATATATATATATATATATATATATATATATATATATATATATATATATATATATATATATATATATATATCTTTCATGAGCGCGAAAGAATGATGAAAATGTATCCAACAAATCGCAAGACACAGAAAACGTGAAAATATTTCTTCGGAAATATTATTTCCTAATTCGCAAAAGTTCCGTACAAGGGTGAGATTCGAATCGTGCACACTGAGGCAGCAAGCATCCGCTTTGATCTCAATTAAATCATCTCTTAGGCCACTTGGCTACGCGGAAGGCTAAGAATCTTCCGAATAAACAAGCTTTTAAGTTACGATTCGCAAAGTCGATCGGGACTATGAAAGAGAGCGAAAATTAATAAGGAATTCCAAGGACAAAGGAGAATTGAGGCAAACAAGCGGTGAATATACAACGTATAAATCTTTCACTAGCGCGAAAGAATGGTGAAAATGAATCCAACAAACCGCAAGAAACAGAAAACGGGAAAACCTTCTTCGGAAATATTATTTCCTAATTCGCAGAAATTCCGTACACGGCTGGGATTCGAACCGTGCACAGCACACTGGGGCAGCGAGCATCCGCTTTGATTTCAATTAAATCATCTCTTAAGCCAGTTAGCTACGCGGAAGGCCAAAAATCTTCTGAATAAACAAGCTTTTAAGCTACGATTCCCAAGGTCGATCGGGATTATGAAAGGTAAAAGGAAACTGGGAAAACTATAAAGAGCCATTAGTTATATAGCCCTATCCCACTGAAAATGGGGAAACAAAAAAAGAAATTGACAAAGAACTGGAAATTATAACCGAAACAATTACAGAAAGGACAAGGGAAATGCCCCCTTGATCCAATATAAGACACAATACACTAAGAATGTAAAATAGAAGTGAAAAGGAAAGCAAGTAACATAAAGGAGACATATGAGCAAACTAGACAGCATGGCATACAACATCAAATCTACTGGAAAATACAAAGACTGAGGAGCGAAATGATTATGCTCATCGAGGAGCATAAGCATAAGTGCGATTGATTAGATGATAGAGTGGAAAAATAGTTCTAAGAAGAGCATGGCAGACAATAATCAGAATGAAAGAGAGACCAAACAGAGAATCCATTCTCGGGCGTTGCTGATTACCCGGAACGTTATGATTATGCGAAGGAGGAAGCCTCGCCGGTTTCAGGCTATCTAATGAGACAGTGTCCCTCTTGCCATCAAGGAATTCCAATTTTTAAACCTTTCCTTCGCGCTCGATCACCGGGAAAAGGCCAGGATATAGCGCTTCCAGTCGCTTTCGAACGCGGTTTATTCGGATTCACACATGAGTTGCCTCACGAAGATCTTTGAGTACCAAAGGCTTGGGCACCGAGTTCAAGTGAACTAGGGATGCTTGCGTGAAATCGAACTATGCCATGGTTGAGGTTAATTTTTTAATAAACTTTGAATTGGTCTTCGATGACGATGACGAAACTAAGGGTCTCGGACACAAGAATGTGGTTTCCGTGGCTGCCGTGAAAGGCGAAAATCCCAGGTTATTAGGTCCTTTCCACTATCTCGTTCGTGGACGGGCGCTACCCCATGGTGCGGAGAAGATGAAAACAAACGAGGGCAGATAGTTCCTTGAATAGCTTGGATTCGAATTGGGTGCCTGTGTAGGTCACTACGTAAAGCGGGACTGCAAATCTTGAAATCCACATGTCTAGGAAACTCAACACAATCGTTGCGGCACTTATGTCAGGAATCGGTAACGCTACCATCCATTTCTTAGCTCGGTCGATGCACGATAATAAATACCGATTGTGAGAGAGGTAGGATTGTCCAGGCCGTCTAAACGGTGAAAGTGGTCAAACTATATCAATATGCACTGTTTAGAACCTCGAAGATAGAATATCCATGGGCAGGGTCGAGGATTTTGTGTGCCGACTGATCTTCGAAAAATGACATGAAAGGCACTCCCTTGTCCGAAAGCAAATATCCCTGTCCATATTAGGCCAAAAATATTGAGATTTGATAAGACGAAGTGATGCTTTTACTCCAGGCTGTGACAGATTATGTAACTGATTGAAGATAGTCCTTCTGCACGCCATAGGGACAAACGTTCGTGGGTATCTTGATGTTACTTCACACCATAGTTGAGCTTCCCCGGGAAAAGGGAAAGATTTTCATCGCGGGCGAAATTCCTTCGTTTCTTCGTCATCATCTGCGCTGCCGCCTTAGCTCGGAGATCAAATGAGTCAATTCGGAGCGAATTGATGTTCTTCGAACGGCAGTTAGCGACTACGTTTTCCTGACCACGCACGGAAGTGATATCGCTGATGTATTCCAAAATAGCTGGCCAATGACGTTGCTGCCTGTCCGTTTTTGCACTTAATGGCGACAAAAAAGATGATAATAATGGCTTGTTGTCCGAGCACAAGGTAACAGGGTGACCTTCAATTATGTGCCTGAAATGGATGACAACAAGATTCGCTGCTAGGAGCTCTCTGTCGTAGGTGGAGTAGGCTTGCTGTGTCCAACTTAGCTTGCTTGAAAAGAATGCCACCGGTCGTGGTGATCCGTTTACCATTTGGTGCAGGGCAGCATCTGCCGCGTATTGGGTGCAATCCGTGTCCAACTGGTTTGACGAATCATTGGGCAGCAAGTGAAAAAGTTTAACGAAGTTGATTGAAGCCGATTTAGTATTCTCAAATGCTTCTCGTCTCACATCATTCCATTCAGCTCACTAGCTTTAGGTTACGGGCGTGCAAGCTCAGTCAACGGGGCTGCAATTGAGTCAAAATTATGAATAATCCTTTGCTAGTATCACAACATTCCAAAGTATCGTCGTAGTTCCTTGTAGACCTTTGGTAAGGCCATGTCTCCAATTTCCTTTATTTTCTTGGCCGGTAAACAAATACCTTCCACTGAAATGTGATGCCCTAAATAATCAATCTCCTCCTTTGCAAGTGGGCGTCCATATTGTCCGAAAATATCAGGATGTCTTATTTATATACATAAACGAACCCTAATACTCGAAACAGGTTATTCATGTGTCGTTGAAATGTGCAACTTGCATTCCGGAGGCCATATGGAAGCTTCACGTACTCCCATAATCCAAACGGCGTTATTAACGCAGGCTTCTCTATGACCGACAGGTTCATAGGGATTTAATAGTAAGCACTAACCAGATTCAACCTCTAAAAAATTCTTTTGCCATGGAGGTGATTTGCCACACGTTTAATTTGGATATCTGTCCGGCTTTTTGATCACATTGAGCGCTCAGAAATCTCCGACCACCCTGTGCTCACCCGGCGACTTCTTCGGTACCATATGAATCAGCGACAACCATGGTAATTTTGACGGGCACACGACTCTCCTCTTCAATAGTGTTTCGAAAGTTGCTTTGGCAACCTATAGCTTCTCCTTTAAAGCAGGTCTCGGCGTGCGAATGTCGGTGGAGCACTACCTGTCTCAATTGTGTGCGACACTGAGTTCGGTGAAGATGGGGAAGGATTAGCGGGTGTGGGACTGTACAAAGCCTCATATTTCTCTAATATGGCTTTGCAGATTAAAATGCCTTAGAAAGTCAATTCCCAATAACGGTAAAGTAGTAACCGCAACCGAAAATGACCACCTGAATGATTGGCGAAGATTAGAGTTAACTATATCCGTGTGTACTTCGCTGTGCACTTTTATTTTACCGCCATTAGCCGTCGTAATTTACCCGAATTCCCCAATTCATCCGAAATTATTGACACACTTGCCCATGTATCAATTAGAAACTCACATTTATTTTTATTCACTTTAAATGCCACGGTGAAAACAGATGGCATACCAGCGGCCACATTCGCAATGGCATCCCTTGCTAGTTTTCCGCCGGGCCTCGCGAAGATGCCTGGGGGAAGGTTGCATCTGCAAGTGTTCTCCTCTCTTTGGCCACCTGCAACAGGGTTTGCAGAATTTCGCATTCTCACCAAATTAAAAATGTGAACGGCAGCTTACAGGTCTTTGGTTCCTACAAAAAGATCGCAATCTTACTGATATATTATATGCACTATCATGATTATTACGCTGCACAAATTTGCGACAGTTCCCATTAGCGTATGTACCCATGGGCACTGATCGCGTACTACCCGTAGAATTCACATTATTTATATAATTAACTCTTTTATTATTAGGATTAGGAATACGTATATCGGACAAAGAAGTGGCCCTACTTAGTAAGGATTCACTGCTATCATTAACATTAAACACTGTGCTCTATACACTGGCATTAGTTCATCCGCAAGCTTTTTAAGTGGGCAAGGGTAAGTTTCTTCTGGGTAGCAATTAATTATGGGTGCGATGTTGGTTGGCAAGGATTGGATAAACTTGTGCCTCACCAGTTCCTCACCAACTCTTACTTGTAGATCCATTCTCCTTATTCTGTCAAATTGGTAGAAGGTCGACCGGTGAGCGTGGATGAGGTAATGTGCTTCTCGAAAAGCTCGGGTTTCGTCCTCTAAAAGAGCCCAGTCACCTCAGTCCGTAAGAGCTGGTAATTAGGAGTAGATAGGATTGCAGCCGGAAGTCGATGGACGGTCTCGGGAGGTAATGCAGCCAAAACATGGCCGATATTAATATCTTCCTTACTTACTCTTGAAATGTGAAACTGGGCGATCCAGGTATTTTCCAGGTGATCACCTTTGATATCTTTGTATGTTCGTGGGTTTCCGCGCAACTCTAACAACCAATTGCCTCAGATCTATTTTTACAGTTTAACATATATATATATAGTTTCATTTAATAATTCTCTTTAGTTCTTTATTTATTAGGTTGCCATATTATTTACTTAATTTACACACATAGCAACTTTTAAGACTTAATAAATCCACCGACCGTCCCTTTGTGGAGTTCCTCGCTGGGCCTATTAATTCATGTAATTTCGTGCCAGAAGCCTACCTATTTTATAGAACGAGCCGTATATAACTACGTTTTTATTAAGTTCCGGAAGGGAAAAATGACATCGGTGAATATCATTTTAAGAAGTCAGAATGTTTATGTCTTTGTAAATTTAAAAATCGTTAATGTTTTAAAACGAATATTATCCTCTCGATCTAACGGCTTATAAGATTTTGTAGATGGGCATGTACAACAACATGGAGTGCATATTATGCGAATATGTACATATTTAGAAGAATATAAGGGTACAACCTACCATTTGAGCGCTTGAGTGAAACAAGAAGGTTGCCTTAATCCGACACTCAATATATACAACAGATGTATCTAGGCCCATAACACTGTAGAGCATCAATATACAATTTGCAGATAAAATTAGTTAGTCTGATACTGACAACTCTATACAGAAATACATGTAACTAAACAAGGATAATAAAACTAGAAATAGAAAACCTCAAAAATTTCGATTAGAATTGCAAAATAAAAACAAATATTAAGAAATTTAAAATTATTCCAATAAGGAGGAATAAAACGATCCAGATAATAATGGAGGGAAATGAGTATAGATATGCCAGAGAAGAAAATACCCTTGGACTGAGGATAAACAATGAGATATTCAGCCTCAAAGAAAGAGAAGAAACAAATAACAGCAATGGAATATCGTTACTAGCAAGAATGAGAAGACTTGGCTGGAAAAATAATAAGATATTCAACAAGCTGGTACAAATCATTCTGATGTACTCGCCAATCCCAACATATTCGTTATCGAAACTCAGAAAAATAAAATTGCCAAAGATTCAACATAGAGCATTTTACCGGATAACAAACACAAAACGAAAGGAGCCTATAACTCTTAGCGACTTATATGTGGAAGCAAACTTGTTTAGATATCAGCCATTTTCTGGAAAATTGATTCTTAAAAATTCGGAGTAAAATACATGAAAATCTAACTAAGTCTGGGAAATTAAAAAAATACTAAACAACATGTTGACTAACAATGGAATACCTGAAATGTGGTTTCCTGACGATCCACTCTCGGGGGAAGTCGTCAGAATACAAATACAACCGCCAACTTCCAGAAATTAGAACCAACCCCAAACAGTCGTGCCCCAGAGCCTTTCACACACGACTACGCAAACAATCTCTGAGCGAGAATCCTTGCGCAAGACACTAGCAAATATCTTGACTCAATTTGGATAAACCTGATAAAGATAATTTGTCATGGAAAGATTCAACCAAAATGGAAGTCTAACAAATTCGTTGATCTACGTATCGTGCTTTTCGTTCGGGAATTCCATCAAACGCTAACCAGAAATCTCGTTTCAGTTCTGAAGCACTAAAGAAACTCAAAACACATTTTTTTTCAAATCCCGAAAAGAACTAAAACAATGGGGAAGTTAGATATATGTTAGTTACTCATATAACAAAATTCCTATGATCTCTCAATGCCAACGATCCCCATTTCGGGATACACATTTAAATTACCGTAAATAAAAATCTAAGAGATAATTTATGTTCAATCTCATTTCCAATTGGAGAAGAAACTTCAAACATCACATAAACTTATTTAAATAAAAAATAATAAAAAATATCTAAAAAAATATAATGTGAAATCATGCTTGAATTGAATGTCGACTTACCTTAAAGATAGTAGCAATGTTTACTAACTTCCTGCCACTAGGAGTACCATCATTACCAAAACTGGTGTAATATTACATAAAATGCGTTAAACTATTAAATGCGATATATAAAATGACGTAATAACATTGCACATGGAAGAAATACTTAAAAATATAAGCAATCCCCAGATGGGAATCGTGGACGATAATGGACTAATGGATGCTGATGGGTTAATTTTGTAACTTACTATAAATGCTTCCAAGTTTTACTTTTTTATTTAATATTTTTTGCTGTTACTATGTATATTATTTTTCACATACTAGTGTTTTTTCTTTACAGAAGACAGAGCTAAAAGGCCTAATGAGTGCAAAAATTCCCCGGACAGTTTCTGTTATATATGTCTCTCATATTGTCATAATGTAACTGATCCACATACGAGTATATAAGAGAAACTGTCTGGGGAATTTTTGCATTCACTAAGCATTTTAGCTCTTTCTTCTGTAAATAAAAAAACTCTAGTATGTGAAAAATAATATACATAGTAACAGCAAAAATATTAGATAAAAAAGTAAAAATAAGAAGCATTTATAGTAAGTTACAAAATTATTAAGAGTTACGTAAGAGTACCCCGTATTTGTACCCATATAACTAAAAAAATATTGAGTATACTTTCATATATTTTATAGGTTAGGTTGACAACTAACGTAGAAACACCTCATTAAAATTATATCAAAATCTGTTTATAACTTTAAGAGATGTCAGTTTCGGCCCATTCCCGTTTGCGTTCGATCCCTACGAGACCAGTAGTGTATTTAACGTAGATAAGATGTAAATTTACGAGAAACTGGAAGGTCGCAGAAAAAGACGGATGTTATATTCGGAATTTGCACAAAAATTACCCCTAGAAAAGTGTATTCTCATTTAAGGTAATTTTCATTGTTGTTTGGAAGGCATGGCCCTTGGAACTAAAACTGTACAAGCAAATAGGAAGAATTGTAACTAATGATCTTGCGGATATACATATGCATTTATTTGTAAACTGTTCAGGAATTAAACGGGAAAGGGAGAATTAAGATAGCAGTAAATATTTGGCGACATTTCTCGTCTGGAAATGGAATTAAGCCGAGACAGCTGTCTGCGTCTCAGAATTGACAAAATTATATGGAAGAAGTGAAAATGTGGAAGCGCCATAAATTTATTAATGTAGGAAACCATGGGATTAGGAATATCCCACGTAGTGGGCGAACCGAAAAGCATTGTGGTCCTGGTGACGAAAAGAGACCACACCTCCTATATTTTTTATAAAATAAAAAAGGGATAATTCGAGAGAAGGAGATTCATTTACTCTTGGGTAAACAGTTATGTTAGATGGAATGTAAATAACACTCGTTTTCCTCACCAGTAGTGAAATTTTCCCTGACCGTAATCGTGTAAACGCGAGCCTCCCTTTTGCTTTGCTTGTTTTGTTTGTTGGACTTAAACATTTATTTTTTACGTGATTCCTCTCAGGCCTTTCTCGTTTAGAAGCCTTCGTCAATCCCAGCCAAGCCGGAATATTATTTGAGTATCTTTTGGAGTCAGATACGAGATTAACGAAAGTATGGACTCTACAAGCAACCATCAGACAGGAAAAGGCGAACGGCGCTTCGTGAACGCCATCAGCCTCAAGACGCACATTTTCAATGAAAAAGCAATCTCAGGCTGTTTCCAAATTGTTCAAGCCCAGTTTTACATCTCCAGGATTAATAAGGAGGAGACTCCGCTTTCCCACATTTTGGTCTTATTACCTCCCGGGACTGGTAATAATCTTCGGGCGGCCATTAAAGCGCACCAACACAAAGCAGCACAAAGGAACACCGAAGTCACCAACGACAACACTAGCCCCAAGCTTACTCTTAGATCAAGAAGAAGAAGACCCGGCGAACTTCATCGTCGTTGGACTACACTTTCGAAGGAGATGCAGTGAAGATGGTGGAAGGACGCATTTCTACACGCCGGACCTCTGAAATCAACACTAGGACGACATGGTACCAGACAAAGCCCATCCCATAGGTTCGTTTAATTTTTAAAAAAAAATTATTAATATGAAGCGTAGAAAGTGTTGTGTTCCAGTGATGATCGATTTAACTGACCAAATTTTGTATTTGCTTTATATATGAATGTCCGGTAGTGTTGGAAAAATATAAGTCCGAGCAATGTAATAATGTATAAAGTCGACTAATTGCTAATATAAAGTTAACTCATGTATGCTTTAATTTAAAGGTTAACTCAATATTCTAAAAGTGGTGTTCTGGTACACACGCGCAACCCTTGTATTCTCCATTGCAAGGCGAAATTGATTCAACATGAAACCTCACAGCTGAGCATCATGTGAATTCTGTAAAGTCTTGTAATTGGTACGCGAATATAAATAATCTAAAATGAAAGATATAACCGTGCTCTCTAGTAAAAAAGTTCCTTGTGCGAATAATATATATACAGTATATATACATAAAATGTCCATATAAATAATGATGTGAAACAGTAACGTATATATCTCTGTAAAATACCACTGTCGAATTTTCGTCATGTAAATAATATGAACTGTGTGTTGCAAGCTAAAATAGATCCAATATGCGTCCTTACAGATGAGCGTCATAGGAACTCTATAAAACCTTGTAACGGGACCCAAAACAACCAGAAGCCTCGCTTATCCATGGTATTTGTTTTATGTACCTTAGAATTTGTATGGTATAAGGCATAAATATACAGACATGCCTCGCTGAACCATTTTTGCCGTGTAACTTTGAGCAATGTAATAATTATAGCCACAACTTAGCGATATTTTATGTATTTCGTTTTTTTGGGCCAGCTTGTACAGGCCCTCTCTGAGCACAGTTGTATCCATGTATAACTGATGTAAATTTCATTGACCTGTGCGTATGTTTAAAGTGTACCTGCTTGTCTGTTAGGATGTGCAATTCTCTTATAACTCCGTTATTGGGAGGGAAATTCTGTAGAGAGCATGGCCCTGGCACTAAAATTGCTCCAGCAACATGCCTCGCAGGAAGAGGAAGAATTGTAACTAGTGTAATCGTGGATAGACATTTATATTTATTTGTAAATTGGTCAGGAATTAAACGGGAAGCCGAGAATTCAGATAGCAGTACACATTTGGCGACATATTAATAAAAACGAACATTTCTCGTCTGTAAATGGAATTAAGCCGATACAGCTGTCTGCGTCTCAGAATTGACAAAATTATATCAAATAAATGAAAATGTGGAGGCGCCATAAATTCATTAGCATCGGAAACCATGGGATTAGGAATAACCCGCTCAGTTGGCGGAACAAAAAGTATTGTGGTTCCAGTAACGGTTAGTTTAGCATAGCGAAGCTCCCGTTGTACCCACCTAAGTCTGTTCTCGTAACACTCACTTTCTTGACCGGTAGTAAAAAATGCATAATTCAAGAGAAGGAGATTCATTTACTCTTGGGGAAACAGTTATGTAAGATGGAATGTAAATAACACTCGTTTTCCTCACCAGTAGTAAAATTTTCCCTGACCATAATCGCGTAAACGCGAGCCTCCCTTTTGCTTTGCTTGTTTTGTTTGTTGGAATTAAACATTTATTATTTACGTGATTCCTCTCAGTCCTTTCTCGATCAGAAGCCTTCGTCAATCCCAGCCAAGCCGGAATATTATTTGAGTATCTTTTGGAGTCAGATATGAGATTAACGCCACCTATCACCTCACTCATGGGAATTGAGGGACCTCTCCAAAATATCCGCATCAATTTTTAACCTTCCAACTGGTGACATCCTTCCTCTCCCATAACTGGGTTTCCTTATTCCCCCATAAACTGGTGACGGTTACGTTTACTTCCTTGCTATAAAGTTGGTGAACCTCCTGCCACAAAGCAGTGATAGTACCGTGTCATTAAGGGGTGACTTAAACCTCCATATAAAGTGGCATCTGAGCTCACCTTAAAGTGGTGAACCTTACGTCGCGAACAGTGAAGACATCGAAAGTATGGACTTTACAAGCAACCATCAGACAGGAAAAGGCGAACGGCGCTTCGTGAACGCCATCAGCCTCAAGACGCACATTTTCAATGAAAAAGCAATCTCAGGCTGTTTCCAAATTGTTCAAGCCCAGTTTTACATCTCCAGGATTAATAAGGAGGAGACTCCGCTTTTCCACATTTTGGTCTTATTACCTCCCGGGACTGGTAATAGTCTTCGGGCGGCCATTAAAGCGCACCAACACAAAGCAGCCCAAAGGAACACCGAAGACACCAACGACAACACTAGCCCCAAGCTTACTCTTAGATCAAGAAGAAGAAGACCCGGCGAACTTCATCGTCGTTGGCCTACACTTTCGAAGGAAATGCAGTGAAGATGGTGGAAGGACGCATTTCTACACGCGGGACCTCTGAAATCAACACTAGGACGACATGGTACCAGACAAAGCCCATCCCATAGGTTCGTTTAATTTTTTTTAAAAAATTATTAACATGAAGCGTAGAAAGTGTTGTGTTCCAGTGATGATCGATTTAACTGACCAAATTTTGTATTTGCTTTATATATGTATGTCCGGTAGTGTTGGAAAAATATAAGTCCGAGCAATGTAATAATGTATAAAGTCGACTAATTGCTAATATAAAGTTAACTCATGTATGCTTTAATTTAAAGGTTAACTCAATATTCTAAAAGTGGTGTTCTGGTACACACGCGCAACCCTTGTATTCTCCATTGCAAGGCGAAATTGATTCAACATGAAACCTCACAGCTGAGCATCATGTGAATTCTGTAAAGTCTTGTAATTGGTACGCGAATATAAATAATCTAAAATGAAAGATATAACCGTGCTCTCTAGTGAAAAAGTTCCTTGTGCGAATAATATATATACAGTATATATACATAAAATGTCCATATAAATAATGATGTGAAACAGTAACGTATATATCTCTGTAAAATACCACTGTCGAATTTTCGTCATGTAAATAATATGAACTGTGTGTTGCAAGCTAAAATAGATCCAATATGCGTCCTTACAGATGAGCGTCATAGGAACTCTATAAAACCTTGTAACGGGACCCAAAACAACCAGAAGCCTCGCTTATCCATGGTATTTGTTTTACGTACCTTAGAATTTGTATGGTATAAGGCATAAATATACAGACATGCCTCGCTGAACCATTTTTGCCGTGTAACTTTGAGCAATGTAATAATTATAGCCACAACCCTAGCGATATTTCATGTATTTCGTTTTTTTGGGCCAGCTTGTACAGGCCCTCTCTGAGCACAGTTGTATCCATGTATAACTGATGTAAATTTCATTGACCTGTGCGTATGTTTAAAGTGTACCTGCTTGTCTGTTAGGATGTGCAATTCTCTTATAACTCCGTTATTGGGAGGGAAATTCTGTAGAGAGCATGGCCCTGGCACTAAAATTGCTCCAGCAACATGCCTCGCAGGAAGAGGAAGAATTGTAACTAGTGTAATCGTGGATAGACATTTATATTTATTTGTAAATTGGTCAGGAATTAAACGGGAAGCCGAGAATTCAGATAGCAGTACACATTTGGCGACATATTAATAAAAACGAACATTTCTCGTCTGTAAATGGAATTAAGCCGATACAGCTGTCTGCGTCTCAGAATTGACAAAATTATATCAAATAAATGAAAATGTGGAGGCGCCATAAATTCATTAGCATCGGAAACCATGGGATTAGGAATAACCCGCTCAGTTGGCGGAACAAAAAGTATTGTGGTTCCAGTAACGGTTAGTTTAGCATAGCGAAGCTCCCGTTGTACCCACCTAAGTCTGTTCTCGTAACACTCACTTTCTTGACCGGTAGTAAAAAATGCATAATTCAAGAGAAGGAGATTCATTTACTCTTGGGGAAACAGTTATGTAAGATGGAATGTAAATAACACTCGTTTTCCTCACCAGTAGTAAAATTTTCCCTGACCATAATCGCGTAAACGCGAGCCTCCCTTTTGCTTTGCTTGTTTTGTTTGTTGGAATTAAACATTTATTATTTACGTGATTCCTCTCAGTCCTTTCTCGATCAGAAGCCTTCGTCAATCCCAGCCAAGCCGGAATATTATTTGAGTATCTTTTGGAGTCAGATACGAGATTAAAACCACCTATCACCTCACTCTTGGGACTTGAGGGACCTCTGCAAGATATCTGTGTCATTTTTTAACCTTTAACTGGTGACATCCTTCCTCTCCTAGAAACCGGGCCTTCCCATTCATTCCTCATATAAACTTTGGTTCCTCCATTCACCATCCACAGTTGTACAGTGTAATTAATGGAATTTCACAGATCTGGTTCCGTAAAGACCCACACTTTGGAAGATCTTGAGCATTTAATAACAGCTACATGCCCCTCAATTAGCCAACTCAGGTCTAGCGGCAGCCAGTACGCGTGATCCCACAAATGAGCCTTTGCATTCGTGAAAATAATCCCCTTAGTGTTCTGTAACATCAAAAGAATTCGGATAAATTTTTAATTCGAGGAGGTTTAATCGGAGATTTTATGCCTAATATAGAACAAGCTTCATTTTCAAATGACAATAGGGCATAAATGACACAAGATACAAATCGGAATAAGATGATATCATAGAGGAATTCTAAGTTGATGATTCTATACTGAAAAGTAAAAGGCGTGTATCATCTTATAACCTACACTGTCGTGGTATGACCAGGTGTACGCGGTTATATGCACACAGACCTAATTGCCGACCGAAATTAAGGCTCCATCTGGGGATGGTTCTAAGAGTGCTTTTAATTCACAGTTGCTAGGCCAAGGAATATTTAAACACGGCTACAAAAATATACTTTAATAGGACTAAAGATTACACATACATATTGGGCAAGTTAAATGGCAATGCAATTAAATATTGACGGTTCACTGGTAAGATGATTAACACTATCAATTAGGTTTGAACCGAGGGATAATTTATTAAGTAATGATTTTACAATTATGCAAGTGATGGGAGGAGCGTGACGAAGCGGGGGTTAAATCCCTTTTACCTTGATATGTGGTAAGTAGGACCAGGTAGGTAAGTTTGACCTTGAACTTGTGGGCGTCTCACGGGACGCTCAGTTCAACTTCGGGAAACTGAAGTTGAGGGCGTCTTATCCTTAAGAGGTGAACGGAGGGTACTTCGGGGATGGCTTTTCCAATCCTTAAAATCCGAAAATGTGGTGAGAAGAGTTGAAGCACGCCTAACTATCTCCACGAACAACACTGATTCACAACTGGCTTTTCCTTGACTCTTCGACAATCAATCAATTCTTCTCTGGATGAGAATGTAGTTGATTCCATCTCGACCAAGGAAAACATTACGGCTAACGTACTGGACGGTGGCTTCGGACACAATCTACATGTGAACTTCGAAGTCTCGAATATATACTCCGAAATTATTTAGACGTGGAGAGACATTCATCGCCAACAGACTTCCTTAATTGCCTTGTGTCGTGATAATGTTCCATAGGGCGAAGTCGCGATGCCTCCTAAATGGTATTTCTATTGTTCTAATTTTAGTAGTATATAGGGCAGACGAATTTAAAGCGCTTAACGGCGAACTAGGGAATTCTGAAGGGGGGGGGATTCCTTCTCTCTCTCCTTATTCTTCCACATACACTCTTTCATAGTGTGAGTTAATTTTAAAGACCTTGCAAATACCTTTTTTGCCAATCTTCAACTAAAGCAGATCGAAAACGAATGCAATAAGACATATGCAGTAACTTCACCGATGGGAATGTATTACAATGGAAAACCTACGTAACTTTAAACAAAAATAGCAGGGAGAGTTGGACCTGATTTCCCAACCTAATACTCTTATATGGGTGACAATATACCTGCCATCTTGCTCACCAGCACTGTGTTAGCCAATAACAACAGTATTGAGCCACATTTACTTGCTTACTTGCTTCTTAAGCTTGTCCGTCAGCTCGACCACGACATCTCCCATTTCTCCTTACGTGTGTTCTAAGGTGGCTCAGCAATCGTTTCCTGGGCCGGAGAGCCCTCTGGTAGACGTCACAGTTAAGGGGGGGTGTCCTCATTGTTGACAGGGTGTTGTCGCTGTCGGTGCCTCTCTGCACGAATTCGATCTCTCCTCTCACGTCTTGCACTTTCTAGTTCCTGGACACCCTGTTTAACAGTTCGTCGCCAAGTTGCCCGGTCTTCAGCTAGTTCTTGTAGTTGGCGATGGTCGATATTGCAAGATTTAAGGGTACGTTTTAGGTGATCCTTGTTCCGTCTTTTCTGTACAACTGCTGGCCAGGTGCCTTTCTCAAGTTCACAAAATAATACTCTCTTTGGGAGACGGTTATCTGGCATTCAGATCCCATGCCCCATCCTCCTGAGTGACCTTTTTGCGATGTGCGCCTCTATACAATCGCAGTTTGTTCTTTGTAGGATCTCATTGTGGGTGATTTTATTCCTCTATGTGGATATTAATATTTTCTGAAGGTTACGTCTGTTGAAAACCTCCAGTGTTGCTATGTGTCGCCTATAAGGTGTCTAGGATTCACTTCCATAGAGCAATGTAAAGACGTATACTGCAACATAAACTGCAATTTTTGTGTGTAATTTAAGATTCGGTTAAGGAAGACCCTTTCTTTATACCGTCCAAAAGCTCGGAGGCTAGCTGGATGAGGCTCGTTAATTTTTCTGTCCAGTATTCTATTTTTTGATATAATGCTCCAATGATATGTTAAGTGCTCTACCTCAACCAGATGATCGTTGTCGATAGTTATAGGCTGGGGGATTCTGGTTCCCTTACATATGTAAGGACTTCAGTTTTCCTAACGTTTATTTTGAGTTCAGCTCATCTGTAGGCCTCGATGAGATTTAAGAGTTGGTTTTGTAGTTGTCTTGGATGGTTAGCGATCATGGCAGCATCATTTGCATACTGTAATTCATGAATTGATGTTAGCTTTGTCTTAATTCTTGCAGCAAACCTACGTATATTGAACAGCCCGTTATCGAACTTATACTTAAATGTGATGCTATTATTAGGTGTGAAGGGGTTATAATAGTGGTAAGTAATAGCAACAAGGAATATATTGACACAACAGGTGCAAGAGCACAGCCCTGTTTCATTCCAACGTGCACAGGAAAGTAGTCCGAATAATCGCCTTCCGATAGCACTCGAACTGGCGTGTTTTCATGGAATTGATGGATGATCTCTGTAAATGTTAGTGGGCATCCAAGTCTGCTGAGTATCCTGAATAATAGGTCCGGTTTATTGTGTCGAAAGCTGCTCAGGGCATTTTTTGATAGGTTTACGGCAGACGAAAGTCAGGTCGACCGTCTGCTCGAAAGCCAGATTGCGAATCGGGAGGAACTCTATCAACTATGAATGCCAATAGTCTTGAAAGGAGTATTTTTCCCAAGATTTTGCTAGCAACATCCAAAATAGGCACACCACTGCTATTTAGGAAGACCGCCATATCTCCTTTTCTTTTGAATATTTTAACGATATTTCATTTACGCCATTGAGAGGGAATCTTAGAACTTGACCTACAACTCGTAAAAACGTAAATTACAGGCTCGTGGGCGCTGAAAACACCATCCCGGGGACGGATGGGATCACTTATCGACAATGTCAAGACGCAAATCCCGAGTGCGTCATAATTACAGGTAACCTTAACCTATGTTTATGCCTCGGTAGGCTGCCAAGCAGTTGGAGAACGTCTCGGTCCATTCTGATCCCCAAAGGAGGTTATCCAGGAGAGATCACAAACTCGAGGCAAATAACCCTGTCCAAAACAATTTACAAATTGTATATAGGGTGTTTTGGTTCTCGTCTGCGCACCTGGTCCATCACCCACGATGCCTTCTCTCCCGCGAAGAAATGTGCCCTCCCAATCGATAGGGTAGTTGAATATAACTACCTCGTCCAAAACTACCTTAACCAGGCAAGAAAAGGCGGCCATATATGCCGCCTTTCAAAACATCTCGGATGCCTTTGGATTGATTCCTCACGAGCTGATCGAAGAAGCCCTAACGAGACTTGGCACAGGGTTCGAGTTTGTTTGAATCGAAATGGATCTCGTAAGTGACCACACATGACCACCGATAAAATCAAGGTGGAATGTGAAGTGAAGCAAGGCTGCCCCATGAGTGCCCTTCTCTTTAAAATCACAAATGACCCCCTTCTGCGTACCGTAACCGACGGGAGTCACAACCTGAGAGTGGAACATCGTCATCCTTGTCTAGCCCACGCTGACAACATCACACTGCTAGGCAGCCGCAGTGCAGACCTACAAGAACTACTGGCAGTAGCAAGAATAACAGGGGAAACGCTCGGTTTCCATTTTAACCATACAAATTGTTCCACCCTCCATATTTCCGGCCAAATTCCAAAAGAGCGAGAAACACCCGCTTTCAAATTGGCAACCACGACCACGCGGTAATGTTGGATGGTAGTCAAACTAGCTTTCTTGGTTCGCCTGTTGGCTTTTACCTGTTACCAGATGAAACTACCATCGACCGCTTTATCGACCTCGCAACACATATGAAGACAAATACAGAGTGACCCCCCAAAACGGGCCCAAACTTTAGATAGGCCTCATTTCTTTATTTTCTGCAAGGGTTGAATGAAACTTTGATGATAATTAGTTCATTGAGTTTTGAAACATCCTATCAAAACATCAGAGTCTTTGCACTTTTCTTCTTTATTTTAGAGCACGTGTTCGAGATGACCTCCATTTAGCTTTGTGCATTTCTTGAGGTAGAACACAAAATTGTCCATGACGTCCTTACAAGCCGACCGACAAATGGCTCTGATCTCTTCCCTGATGGCTTTCTTGAGTCCCATTATGGTCTTGGGTCTCCTGCATCCACTCTGTCTTAACGGTAACTCCAGGAAAAGGAATCTGGGGAGCTAAGGTCTGGGTTGTGAGGTGCCCACTCAAAATCAGTCTTGAGACTGAACACACGGCCACCAAAGTTCTCTTTCAGCCAATCTCGGGACAGGTTTGAGGTGTCAAAGTTTGCTCCATCTTTCTGGAACCAGAACTTCCCATAAGCGACAGGAACAGGTTCTGCAGCAACCTTTCGAAGGTTTTGAGGACCTCAACATACTGCTCCTTGGTGACTGTCACTGTCATGCCAGATTCATCGAAAAAGAATGGTCCGATGATGCCTCTGGCCAAGATTGCAGTCTATACCGTGCACTTAGGGAAGTGTATGGGGCTTGGTGGCTACTTCATTTGGTCTTGAGGTTCCCCAGAAGAAATCTGTCTTCGAGTTTACCTTTCCTTCAAGGTGGAAGTGAGCTTTATCTGAGGTACAAAGGAGGTTAAGGAAAGTTGGGGTCACCTGAATCTTCTCCAGTATCTCGACTGCCATATCCTTTCTCTGCTCCTTGTTTAAGGCTGTACGGGTCTGCTTCTTCTGTCTTCTGTATAGGTTGGCCTTTACATCCATTACTCGCACTCTGTTACAAGTCTCACGGGATACATCGAGGGACTGACTTCGCTCACGCACAGAGCGTTTTAGACTCTGCTGAACTGAATCTCTCACGCTCTCGACCAGCTCAGCTGTACGCTTACTGGGGAATCATGAATGGCTTGGACGGCTGTCACTGGATGCATTGAGGTTCTTTACTGTCCCATAGTTCTCGAAGTGGTTCACCCAGTCCAAAATTCTGCTCTTGCAGGGTTTTTTTCCCATTTGAACTGATTTACGAAAGTGTCCTGCACTTTCTTGAACGAGCCTGTCTTGCAGTAATGTTTGATGCAGTATGTTCTTTGCTGGAGCTCCCATTGAAATCTAGTTGTGTTTATAGGCGTTGTTTCTGTCGTGTCCTGCAAAGTAAGGTTGATTAGTGAATGAATGAAAAATATATCACAAAAGTGTGTGCAGGCCCGTTTTTGGGGGATCATCCTGTAAACTGGCACCTTGGAAACGTTTGGATACCTTAAAAACCGGACGTGGCAACTAAGGAAGACTGATTGGAAGCGGTAAAACGACGAGATCTAGCCCCACATAAAAATGCCACTTGCACCCCCCCCCTCAAGAGCTGCCAACGAGTACCTTTATGGCATTAGCACTGCGGGTTCTTGCGCGGTTCCCCTAGCATCTGAAGATTCGTACATATTTGCCGTAGATACCGATTTCAAACTCCTCACCTTGAGGGTCTAGACCTGCGGAAGATTGCCAACAAGATGTACCGGATGTCACTGCGCAAAGACAAAGGGGGTAAATATCGCTTGTTTACCCCTGTGACCTCTTATTCAAGAAAGATTTCGCAGCAAGAGACAGCGATCACTCAAAGTTATGGTCCAAGGCAAGATACCTCTCTGGTAGCCTAGGTCTCAAGTGATTAGTTGGCATGCTGGGCAGTCACCTTCGCCTCACCATTGGCGAAGTTATGCTGGATGTAAAATCTAGGCCTAAGATGGCATCGGTCACTAGAGATCGACAACGGAAGATGCTGGATCAGGGCATATAGATCAATCCCGACCAAGGCAAAACAATGGTTTTAGTCTGCATGGAAAGAGCCTCATCTTCCTTTATCCGAGATGGACCCTTTACATCCTTTGCGGACTGGCGCTTTATACATCGCGTCAGACTTACTTAAATTTGGACGGTGAAAACCGTTTTCGCAACGTCGTCCAGCGTTGCCGTCGCTGCCAATACCAGCTAGGATCCCTGCCGCATGTAATTAACCATTGTATGCGGCACGCGGATGCAATGCAGTAACGCCATAACAGCCTAGTGAAAAGGGTGAGAAGAGCCTCACAAGGAAGGAACTGGGTTGTCTTTTCGGCCATCCAGAGGAATCCGGGGGCAGACGAGAACACACGCCCGGATCTGATTCTACAGAAGTGGGAAAACATTATAATATTGGATGTGACCTGCCCTTTCGAAAACTGTTTAGCTAATTTTGAAGTAACAAGGTGTGTAAAACAGAGAAATACGAGAACCTGAGAAGTCACTTCCTAAACAGTTATCGAAATGTTAAAGTTCATAGCCGTGCAGTTGGGCGCCTATGACCCTCAAAACGATCAGTGCATGAAACGTTTTGCCTCAAATAATTATTTAAAGTTATTTCAAAAGTTGTACGTAGCCGATACTATCATGTGGAGCAGGAAGCTATATATATACAGCCTTGGCCAAAAGTATTAGGCCACCCCAGTGTTTCTGGGTTTTGCTATCTCAATGTTAATGAAACTCGTGCACATGGTGGTTTATGGTATATCTCACCTTATACATTTGTTTTAATATTTGGTTGACCCTCCTTTAGCTTTAATTACCGCTTTTATAGAGGTTAGTAAAATGATCAACTAGTTTCTTGCAGGGGCTAGGCGCAATCTTACTCCGTTCTTCTCTAAGTTTTTGGTACAAATGTTCTTTATTTTTAATTGTTGTGTTATTGATAGATTTACCTTGAGTTCTCCATAGGTGTTCGGTCGGGGCTTTGAGCTGGCCAATCCATGGAAACAATACCATGTGTCTCAAACCATTGATGAGTATTCTTAGCTGTATGACATAGAGCGTTGTCCTGTTGAAAGATAACACTGTTTTTCGACACTCCTAGAGGCAATTTACAATTGATGTCTCTAAAGAATCTGATAACATGGAAACATAAGTAGCTGAATTCATCCTTTCCTGACATAAAAACATTTTTCCACGTCCTGTGACAGACATGCAGGCCTACACGATGATAGAACCACCATAATATTTTACGGTCGGTACCGGACATTCAGCCTTACACGCTTACCCAACTCTGCGACACTCGAAAGTTACACTAGATATGCCGAAAACCTGAGTAAAAAACATGAACGAAAATATTATCCTTATGTTGGATATTTCTTATTTATTTTTGGCAAAACCCCCAGATATTTTGAGGGTATTTGTTGATTTGAGTTCTCCATAGGTGTTCGGTCGGGGCTTTGAGCTGGCCAATCCATAGAAACAATACCATGTGTCTCAAACCATTGATGAGTATTCTTAGCTGTATAACATAGAGCGTTGTCCTGTTGAAAGATAACACTGTTTTTCGACACTCCTGGATGCAATTTACAATTGATGTCTCTAAAAAATCTGAAAACATGGAAACATAAGTAGCTGAATTCATCCTTTCCTGACATAAAAACATTTTTCCACGTCCTGTTGAAGACATGCAGGCCTACACGATGATAGAACCACCATAATGTTTTACGGTGGGTACCGGACATTCAGCCTTACACGCTTACCCAACTCTGCGACACCCGAAAGTTACACTAGATATGCAGAAAACCTGAATAAAAAACATGAACGAAAATATTATCCTTATGTTGGATATTTCTTATTTATTTTTGGCAAAAACCCCCAGATATTTTGAGGTTATTTGTTGATTGAATACTTGTACTATCTTACCTCATAGTTACTTTCATCAGACCATATGACTTTCAACCATTTCTCACTGGTCCAATTTGAGTGGTTTTTGGCCCACTGAAGACGCTTATTTATATTCGCTTCAGAAATCCATGGCTTCTTCCTGGTGTATAGTCTTTCAGACCTTACTCTACAAGCCTTATTCTAACAGTTCTGGTTGATATTTGTGATGTACTTGCCTCATTGAAGTCCGCACAGAGCTCTGACGATGTTTTTCTTTTGCTTCTGAGCGACTGATGGATGATGGATATCATCACGAGGCGTTGTAACATTTTTTCTACCTGTTTTTTGTATTGTCTTCACCTCTTTTATCTCTCTAAAGCGCTTGATAGTCGTTTTCACCGCTCATCGAGAACATTTCGTCTTCTGAGCAATTTGCCTTTGATGTGGAGAAAGCATATGGTATCGCATGGCGATGCGCTATCATGGATACTCTCCACACGATGGAGACGAAGGGATGAATCCCAATGTTTATATCTGAATTTTTGCGAGATCATCGATTCTACGTAAGGGACGGGGGAAGCACTCTCCGGCCCAATGGAGCAAGAAGAGGGTGTAAAACTGTGTGTCTTCAGTGTGACACTCTTTGCCTTGAGCATCAACGGCATCCCCTCGGTGCTGCCGGAAGATGTTCTTGCTACACTCTACGTGGATTACATTTCGATCTCTTTCGGCGCGGACCGGATGCCCTCTCTGGAGCGTCTACTCCAACAGGCATTGAACCACGTCTCTCGCTATGCCAACGCACACAGGCTTCGGTTTCCCTTGTCCAAGACTAAGGTGGTACACTTTTGCCGCCATCAACGGCTTCTAAATTTGGTTCACTTGGATGTGGTGGACGTGCACCGTTTCCTAGGTCTTGTATTTGACTGACGCCTCATATGGAGGTTCATATTCGCAGTTTTAGGGTCTCTTTAACACGCGCCATGGATATTCTTAGTTACTTGACGTTCATCACCTGTGGCGCTGATAGGGGTACTGCCTTTCTTTTTTATCGATCCTTTGTTCGTTCGAAGCTAGAATACGGATGCGAATTTTATGCATCTGCAGTCCAGCGTGTATTAAGGAAGGTGGACTCGATCCACCACACCGGCCTTCGCCTTGCGACCGGTGCCTCCCGCACTTCTCTCATTGAGAGCCTGTTGGTCAATTCTGCGGATATGCCACTCGCTTTACGCCGCGTACATTGCATTACTCGCCTGTACGCGCGAGTCCGGTGCCTCCCTCAGTCGCCAACAGCTCTCACTGCATCCGCAGCTGATCTTGACGGTGTCTATGCCGCCGAGAGACGCCAGTCATACCCTTAGTCCTATGGGTTTAGGGCTAGGAAACTCCTACGAGAACTAGGTATAGCTCTGGAGCCGGTGGCGCCCCATATTCTGCCCACGACGCCAACCTAGAGGGTACCACCTTTGACTATTTTTCACCATGCCTCTGCTCCCAAAGCTTCTACAGCGCCCGGAGTATGCGTTCGTCCTTTTTGGAGCAGACTTCGTGTCACGCTGGAACCGTACCAGTGTATACGGATGGCTCCATCTCTTAACAGGGGTTCGGTTTTCACGCTGTATCCCCTCTGTTTGAAGTCAGCTGGGTTCTGCGAGGTGGCGCGTCTGTCTTCAGGGCCGAGCTGGTTGCAATAGACCACTAGGTATGGGAGATAACACTTCTTGACCGGTTTGGATCTTGGATTATGATTTATAGCAACTTATAAGCGCCCTGAGTACCTCAGGGTCATTAAAGTCTCCGCATCCCTTGGTTCCTCATATCCGTGACGCCACGGTTTTGGTGAACCTGGGAGGATATCGAGATTATTTTCTCTTGGCTTCCTGGACATGTAGGAATTGCGGGGAATGAGCGCGCAAATGAGGGCGCCAAAGAGTCTGCGAGTACTGATCGACCAGACTAACGTTTCGCTCTTCATCACACCGATTACACAACATAAATACGGGTTGCTCCCCGTGCTGCTTGACAAAGAAGATGGGAGACGGTCGAGGGGAACTTAAATTTGAGTTCCATTGCACTGCGACTGTTCCCATGGACCTACCTCCCAATGCCGCGACGGCTTCAGGTTGCTTTATTTCTTCTCTAAATTGGAAAAATTAGCGCGACAAACCGCCATTTAATGGGGAGCTCGCCTGTGCCTTTTGTGACAACTGCGTTGTCCCCCAGACTGTTCGGCACTTTTTTGTCGAATGTCCCAGTCTGGGTAATCTTCGCGCACGTTACCTGTCCCGGTATTGGGACGACCGGGGTCGCTACCGCTTGTCCATTGTACCCGGGACTAGTTCGTACACACTATCTTTCGGACTTTACGACTTTTTGGATGAGGATAGCTTTAACCACTTTATTCGACTGTTTATTGTGGGTCGCATATTCCTTCGCTGGGGGGAGGAGGGCCTATCCCCGACGCCGGAGTTATTTATTTTTTAATATAGCCTATTAATAAGTTGTGTCGAGAATGGCCACTTATGCCCAAGTAGGCAGTCTCTAGATGGGCTCCTAAAATTAGAAAAAAATCTCCCCTACTCGGTTCCTGAGGACCTCCTTTTTATGGGCATAGGCCTGTAAGCGGTGAGCGGTAGAACCGCAGGAAAGGTAGACCATTACCAAGCTGGTATAATCCTTTTATAGAAACTAATGATTTTTAGCTAGCACAAGAGCTTTTAAGATTACCAACATTAATAAATATCAGAAAAGATGATAAAAACCCTACAAATCTAAGAAAAAGGGAGACATCCTCGCAGAAACCTATTTCCTTTTAGGAAGGAATGCGAAAAATAATCTGAAGCTGTGTTATAATGTCTTTCTTTCGTAAATTTCAAAATGACATTAAATTCAGGGCAAAAACTCTGAAAACTTTTCTAAATCCCTCCCCCACTATCTTTTATTTAATGACAACCTTTTATCTCCGATGTCCATTTCCAAGCCAGTGGCCATGTCTCCCTACAAGAATTGACCCTTCCCCCCCAGCCAAACCTTACTATACCAAAACAATCTTCGATTCAAATGCGGACATACATATTTTATGCAAATGTATTGAATATAAGTAAAATCTGTGACAAATTCTAAAGAAACCCTTAAGAAAATTCTAGAGAAAACTCCAATGAAGCAGATTTTGTTCCCAGAGAATCCACCTATATTAGGAATATTAAATCTTAACCTAACGGAGAGGTTAGAACAACCGGAAAACTCTTCAAACATCAACTAAGACAACGACAAAGAAAGGTAGAGGTGGAAAACAAAGTAACTAATTAATAGACAATTGAGGCCTTAGAGATCAGCTTCAAAATTTACACTAGCAAGAACTAACCTCTGCCCATAGGTGAAAAGCATTACATCATCTTTAAGGCTATGCGAGAACTAAAGTGCAAATGGAGTTACAAAGGAAGGACGGAAGAGGAATCCGAACTTGAGATTCATAGGTACTCATTCTTGCTAAATAAAGTTATATCACGGAGACTGTGCGATCCTAACCAAAATACATAAATAAATTAAGAGGCGGAAAATTTAAAGAAGATCCGAATGCATCTAAGCACGCCTACATGTAAAAATAAAAAAGTAACTGAAAAATTAATCATAGTAAATAATTGAAAACAGAAGGAGAAGAAAGTTCAGTGTCGTAGAATAGGCTCCCGACGATATACTATATATCTATTCTTTGTGGGGATTATTCTATATTCGAGTGCGGGGTTGATCAGATGGCCGAGAATGACTCCTACGTAATAATTAAATAGGCCTGGAGAGGGCTTATTTATCTTTAATATGCTTAAGAAGTGGAACGGAGCCCAAGGATAAATAATATTGCAAACATTAATAAGATATAATTTTATTAATTAATCTAAAAAACGGCACATGGAAAATATTTACATGACCGGGGATTAAAATGGGAGTTACACATGAAACGAAAAAGGTCATGGGAATATTTGACTGAGCAGAGGATTAAGATTTGGACGGACTTAAAATGACAAAACAAACAAGAAGGGACAGGGTTGGCTAAAATCCTTTTAAAGCACAGAGTTGCGTTGGCACAAAGTTAAATAGTTAAATGCAATGCATAGCTTACGTATTTATAAGGTCGTCGTGCAGAGGAAGGCGATTTGAAGGAATCTTCGGTCCGACTGGCGATTTCTTTTCCAGGAGAAGGGTTTTTTAGGGGGGTTGTCCTTAACGAGGGGGGCAAGGACTGACTTCGAGGAGTGAGAGAGAAGTGGGGCTCAGAAGTACGAGCGATCCTTGAGACAGGATATCGGAGATGTTTTGGTTGACCAATTGAGGTTATTGGTGTAACCAAGCGTTCTCTTGAAGAACGTTAAAGAGGGAGGAATTAAATTACCACTGACGTGATATCAGGGGAACGAGAACCGTTTCTTGCCGAACGGGCTCGAAGAACAATGACTGTTGTAAAGTTGTTCTCTTTCTGAACCACATGGGGGCAAGAACCGTTCCTTTTCGAACGGGTTCGAAGAACAATGACTGTTCTAAAGTTGTTCTTTTTCTGAACAACAGGAGGGCCCTGTTGACTTGACGTCTCGAGGGGCACGAACCTTGACACTCAAGGATATTGTCCTCTTCTGGACAATAAGGGGGTTCTCGAGGTAGAGAGTTCCTAGGTTCACAAGGGAAACCGGATCGGCGTGATGCCTCGCGAAGATAATCGGAATCTGCTTAAAACGCGAAATTCTATCGCATAAATAGCCGGAGCCAGCCTCTCGGCGTAGGGGACAATGGGGCACTTGGATGGAATGTACCGGTAGCGCTTGGAAAAGTCTCATCTTCCTATAAGCCTAATTCAATCTGGCCAGATCGACGCCTGGAGTAAAACGGGGGATTGAACCTCCTTGATTAAACTTGGGAATAGTTGGCGATAAGTACGCCGTTCTACGCTCTCTCGCAGGATGCACGTGCGAAGCAGGAGTTTCGATATGTGATAGAGGCGAGGCGTGGCAGCCTCAGGCCATTCTATCACACTTAACATTCTACAAATCAATAGCGATTGCTCGATCGAAAGTAGAGCAACTCTAAAAAGTAGAAATAATACTAAAATCAAGGGACATAGTTAAACAATAAATAAGAGAAATTAAACTATTTAATTACTCCGTCTTAAAAGGTAACCCAATTAACAACCATTATGAAGGCTTGGCCATAAATATAAAAAGAGGCCGCAACTAGAAAGAGATAAACTGCATTAATCAGGCTTACTTGGGCCTTAAATTGAAATGGAGTTATCGCCAGTAGCGAAACAACCGCGATCAACCTCTAAGAATGACTTAAATTGCAATGCGCATTCTTATAAAAGACTTCAGCACATAACTCCCAACAATATTCTTAGCGGACTTGAAAATAGTTTTTAAGAGAATAGCTACCAGGACCTAAACAGAATTGGAGGAAAATCCAAAATGTTCCTGGAAATAAACATCTTCAATAGTTTAAAACCAGAATTTCCATTATACACCTCCTACAATGCAGCTACAAAGGCAGACATTGCCCTTCGCAGCCATTAGATACCCTCTAACATCTAAATTAAGACCCTTCAGTATTGCATAATAATAATAATAATAATAATGATAATAGAGGTTTTATATGGCAGCCTTCAAGATTTTAAAGCCCTAAAAAGGGGCGACTGTCTATCCATTAGGAAAAGGCTTGAGAAAATAGATAGATTTTTATAGCCCGCTTGAAAGCGCCTGGTGAGGAAAAGAAGCGTATGCCAAAAGGCAGACCATTCCACAACTTCGGGGCAAATAAAGAGAAGGCACGATCAACCATACACCAGATACTAGTGCGAGCAACGAAACCAGGTGGGTACTTCCCGATCGAAGGGCTTTTTGTTGTCTAGATACAGCCAGTGAGGAAAGCAGGTAAGGATAACTTTAAAAGTAACACTGTACAACAAATTTCAGTGTTAAGAAAAAACATAGGTCTCATGTGCATTTTATTATAATTTTGAGTGTGCTGAATTCGAATTTCATAACAACAAATTTATATCACCTAACATTTCTTTGTAAATTGCAGATTTAATAATAATGCAATTAATACTGATTTCTACGATACCATAAATGTATTTCTCTCCCAAAGTCAGATTAAATATGTCCATTGTAATTAATTAATGAATATATAATGAATCACCATGTTTCTTAGCATTGTATAATGTATTAACATACATTTTCATATTTAATTCTTTTTCGTAAGACATCTCAGGTGTGTCACGCTTCAGGCTCCAGAAGAGGTCAGCCAGCATAGCAGGGATCCATTTTTCCTTATACATATTTTCCATTGACGCTATGTTTTAATGGAACCTCTCTCCATATTCATCAATCACAGCTCCTGCATTCTCTGGGGAGAAAGAAAGATGACAATGAAAAAAGTGTTTCTTCAGTGACATATTGCATCCGAGATCTTGGTAGCACTTGATTAGGCCTTTCGCTTGGCCCCTTAGTGTTTTCCCTAAAGTCCTTTGCATACATCTTTAAATGCATCCATTGCCGCCTCAAAGTCATCATGAGCTATAAGTGGACGAATCGAAGGACCTACGAATATGCTTTCTTTAATTTTGGCATCACTTATTTTAGAGAAAATTGCCTTGAGGTACAGGAAACATGACTTGTTATGTTGCAGTGCTTTAGTAAATTGCTACATTAGGCCTAGTTTTATATGCAGTGGCGTTTAAATGATTTTCTTCTTCTTAAGTAGTGGCTCATGAATTATATCCAGGTGTCATATTTTCCTGAGGTAACCATTCTAAGCGTACATAAGTAATGTTGTGATATGGCCTTACTGTCCCACTTGCAAATGAATCACATAAATTTAGTGTAACCAGTTTGTATTCCATTAGGTATGGCTACTTCTTTCAAGTCTGCACAAATTAGCCACTTATGCTCCTTGTAACTTATGCGGTCTAGAAAAATTAAGGGTCTCATATGTCTCTTAAAATGACTGATTGAGCAAGTGGAACTGAATGCATGGTGTTCCCAAATTTGCAACATAACGCTTTTAAGCTGTAAAAGATGCATCCATGAAAAACCTCCACTCATTTGGTTCATAGATCAGCTCAAGGATATTGAATAGGCCTCTGATATCATTACAATAATTTAAGTTGTTTTCAAAAGTGAAGAATTGCTCTAGATCTGCAGAACGCTTCTTTAATACTGGAATTTGAGTATGTTCATCCAACAGGTTCCATTGTTGCAGACGTGAGGCCATGGGTTCAGTCTGTTTCTTAGTAAGTGTTAGATCACAAACTAGATCATTGAGTTCCGGCTGGATGATGAGGTGTGGTTTCTTGTCAGATTCAAGCTGTGCGACTTATGGTATATCTTGAGATTCTGAATCGTCTGAGTTGCTCGTCTCATCGCTTGTTAGTTCAGAGGGCTGCTGTGGTACAGGAATAGCACTTGAATGTCGAACTAGGCGAACAGTAGACTGAAGATCTGATCTGGATACATGATAGATTTCTTGCCTTTTCTGTTGCGACCTGCAATGAAATTAAATAAATTTAGACTAAAAATGGATATTACTGGCTGTGATAAGTTGCAGAAATAATGGAAGTACAACATATGTATTTTGATCTTTTTAATTGATACAGCTCTTGAAGATATATTAAAGACCAGGAAGGAAAACATATTGAATACCTACCTTAAATATCTGTTAAACAGAAGTAGCAATCCGTTGAATGGCCCTTCGGCTCCCTCCAGACCATTAGTACGCTAAACATGAGGGCAGACCCTATGCCTTTCACCCAGGCAAAAAATGAACTTGTACACCTGACACAAAATATGTGAGGTGCCCACTGTTTTTCCTGGTCACCCACTTTACATCCAAAGTATAGCTCAAAAAGTTTCTTCATGTTTAGTCAGCTGTCACTAGTATTGTCTTAATGTAACTAATCCACATATATAAAAGAAAGTAAGTAAGGAATTTTTGCATTCTCTAGACGTTTTAGCTCTGTCTTCTGCAAAGAAAAAAACACTGTAGTCTGTGAAAAATAATATAAATACTAAGAACAAAAAATATTAAATAAAAAAGTAAAAATAGGAAGCATTTATAGTAAGTTACAAAGTTATCAATCTTTACGTAAGAGTTACCACGGATTTGGACCCATATAACTAAAGACTTATTGAGTATATTTTCATAAACTTCATAGGTTTGGATGATAAATACCTTAGAAACACTCTAATTCAAATTGTACCAAAATCTGTTCATAACTTTTAGAGTTGTCCGGTTCGGCCCAATCCTATTTGCATTCAATCTCTATGGAACTACTAGTGGATTTAATGTAAGTAAGATGGTAATTTACGAGAAACTAGAGGGTCGAAGAAAGAGAGGGATATAATATCCGTGATTCACGTAAAAAACACCCATAGAAAAGGGTAATTTATTTCCGTTTTTTTCATTGTTCTACAGTGTAAACAGAAATATAATGGGTAATTAGTACAGTTCAGGGAACAGGAGTTTGGTATGAGAATATTGCCATGCACGGAGGAGAATTCGTCCCACAAAGGGGACAACTTGTGGTTTTTGTGGTTGTTGTGAGAAGAGAGTTACAGTATTCAAAGCTAGGGTTTGCTACCTCATAACTCTATTCGTTAAAGTGGGACCGGGTATGACTGAGCTTACAGAGAAAGCAGAGATAAGTCGCTGATATTGGTAGCATACGATTTGAAATAGAGTTGATTGTCAAATGGAACACCTATTTTTCTAACGCTGCTGAAGAACGTGATATCTGCTGAGGTGCCCATCAAAAGACCTTCAATATTGTCATAATTTTATTTGAGGAAGTTATCTAATTGCCAATCAGTAATCGGGACGTATGTGGATCGAAGATTGGTAAGGTTTACGGTAAACAAGTTTTGGGAGGAGGAAAGAAATATTTGCGTGTCATCAGCATAAAAATGGAAAAATCGACACAGGCGAGAGTCCTATGAAACACCATAGGACACAGCAGTCGAAGGACATCATCCATGATGGGAACAAAGTGAGTACGAGATGAGAGATAAGATCAAAACCAGTCCAGAGCAGTTCTGGATATACCTAGAAAGTTCAGAAAAGTGGTAGAGTAGAGCGGAGAGGTCAACGGTATCAAACCCTGCCAAGAAATCAAGAAACATCAGAAGTAAAGGCCTCTCAGCATCGGCCTCGCGGCTGAGTCGGTCATTCACATCAAGGAGAGCCGACTCAGAAATGTGACGAGATTTGAAGCAGGAATCAAGGAGGACATGTGTTTAATGATGCATGAAGCTACTATTATCTAAAGGGCCTTGTATAGGGAAGGAAGTTGAGATATTGGGCGATAGTTTGAAAGAATATTTTAGTCAAGATTTTGTTTCTTTAATATCCGAAGGGCAGCAGCATGTTTAATCTTAGAAGGCACCTCGCCTAGCGACAGGGAGGCGTTGAAGATACCCACTAGGTATGATAGAAGGGTGGCAACTCAACATATAGACTGTTTGGGAAAGTGTCAAGTGATGGGCAGGTTTTTTTTAGATGAGTGGAGTATAGATGAAAGCTCTTCACCGGGGACTGGAGTGGGAGATGTGGGATTGGGAGAAGTGGTATTGGGAGGTGTGGTAATTGGAGCTATATTGTCAAGGGAGACAGACAAATACGGGTCCCCATGACGAATATCTAATATCTTTTCATAGAGAATGTACAAGATATGGATGGTTAGATGGAGGGAGGAGTGTTGGTTAGCCTGGGAGAGGAGAAATGAGCGAGGACCTTGAAAAGTGCACGAGGAATTTGCTTGTTTCGTCAAGAATTTTACGGGAATGGGCCTTGTGGGAGGGTCGCGGGAGGGCTGTTTACTACACGAAGTGAACATGTCGGAACCATACTGTAATTTAATTAGAT
The DNA here is from genome assembly GCA_963969495.1 of Ceratothoa steindachneri. Classification (NCBI taxonomy): domain Eukaryota; kingdom Metazoa; phylum Arthropoda; class Malacostraca; order Isopoda; family Cymothoidae; genus Ceratothoa; species Ceratothoa steindachneri. The sequence goes on from OZ018326.1 coordinate 119,068,452, forward strand.
CCCAATACGTGTACCTGTTCCAAAAAGAAGGAACTATCGTAGAGCGAACAAGGGCAAAAACAGAGAAGAACTAATGAACTTCGTGTCAAACGAGCTATCGTGTGCAAACATGGATGAAATGCCATTTCTCAACTTTATGGGCGAATTCTTTTAAATTTATTTTAATAGAAGGCTGATAGAATTTATCATCGCCTCAAAAAATAAAAAAACGCTCCGAGAACGAGATACAGTACACTACACCATCCCCAATGACCAGAACAGATGAGGGAGAATCAAGATGACTGAACCATTGAAGAGAAGTTTCGTCTCAAATGATAGTGAGTGTTCGTACTAATACCAGAATAGAATGCAGACTTCAATCCTGAAATTAATGAGATGGTAAATGACTCTTTACACAACAATTTATTTGTTGAAAAATACAGGGAATAAATACTGGGACGAGGGGCTACAATCACATTCAAGGAAATAAAAAGCTCCAGGATTCACCCGAATCAGCAAACCTAGCCCCACCGAGGTACGAGGCAATGTATGTAATAGAAACCATGACAAATATCTTCAATGTTTCCAGCTATTAATAAAATCGACACGGAAATAGGTAATCAACTCTATCGCTTCTAAAATACAGATAGAATTTTTGAAGAATACAGTTTGTACAAAGTTAACCATTTGGGATTTCGTAAAGGAATAGAAAACATAACGTTACTTGGTGTTGTTACAGAAAAAATCGCCAAGGCCAAATGTTATGTAGTATAAGGTCTTAAACCTCCAGATTAACAACAATCTAGAGAAAATTTTCTTCGAATATCTCAGAGAGTGCATATGTATTGACCAACGAATACGAAGGGCCTGAGATCGAACTGGAAGTTGCACTTCACCAAGGGATTTGTCTTTCTCCTCACGCTTTACTACGACTACACAGTTGATCTGTCACCACTAAGAATGCCTAATTGAATAAATATACAATTCATTGGCACCATAATTTAAGTGTCAGCAGTCCGTATTGAAACAAAGAATTGTAGCCACGAATGAAAACCGCCAAAATTGTCAACAAAAAGGAATACGAGAGGGACTGGAAAATAAGCAAAAAATGACAAAAGAATACAATAGTCCTACTACCAAGGAAACTGCAGCAGATATAGATGTAGAAGACGAACTCAGGCGACGAACCGGGTATCTAAAACCTATAGTCGAAAGGATAAATGTTATTTGGGATTTGATCGCAGAACAAATGAATAAATATAAATTATCAGTCGTAATTTCGAGCATTGAACCTTTACAAAAAAACAGCCTAAAATCAAAGACCTAAGTTTGAAGTAAAAACTGTTGATTCCTTTGATGAGACCTGAATGTTTTCAATAAACGTAAAAGTAAAATGTAAATTGTAGCATTTACATTCATCAATGGCAAATGACTTTTTGCATATTTAAAAGCTTTATTTAAATAATATATTTACGAGAATATAGAACAATATATGAGAAGAAGAGGAGAGAATAAAATCATAAATCATCATCTTTCCTTACAACACAGTTCGATCCCCGCCTTGCCGATGGCAGGTTAGAACCTAATTCCTTCTTTACGGACCACCCCCTTCAATCTGAAAAATAAAGCCAAATTGAAGAGAATTTCATAGTCTAAGCATCACACAAGCACTTTTACACTGGGGACCCTTCCATGATCCGACTCTCCCCAGACCCAAGTCTTTTACACTGGCAACCTTGCATTCTAATGCCTTTACATTGTTGCATTTTACTTCTCTTTGCTGATTTAATTGTCGCTGCAGCTTCCCTGTCTTACCACATACCTGGTCCAAGCACGTCACATTGGCTCAACAGACAACATTTGCCTACAAAGGACACTACACAAACAGATAAACGTGCACTTAATGCTCCTCCTCCCTTTTGAATCTATCTTGTACTCACTCCAAGCCAACCATTACCCCCACACCATAAGCCTCTCTCTAATACCCAAAGCATACACCACTTCCCATCTGACCCCACCCCTCCATCTAAACCATTCTTCTCCTTCGCTTCCCCAAACCATCGTGCAACAAGACCCAACACACACACCACACACAAGATACATATACTACATTTAAACCTAAATTGCATAAAAACTAAAAAAACAAGAACTCACACACTTCATCAAACAACATAAAATACATACCTATTGCTATTTACAAGAAACCAAATTCCCAGTCCCTTTACTTAAAAAAAAGTACAATAATATTTACAATAGAGAGGAATGATTAAATTGGAGATCTCGTTACTATTCACACAAAAATATACAGCTAATTTTCCCATACACAAAACTTAATCCTACTTATGAATATTAGCAATCAATCCTAAGAAATAATTCTATGCAAAATCGAACAACCCCCCAAAATATGGACTACAACAGTCAATAAACAACAAAAGAAGGCGTTACGTGGTACAACAAAATCTTCATATACAAAACAAACTAGCGCCTCCGAGCTTGGGCTAAGATAACTGACCTTGTCACAGTTGCGTGGCTATTGTAAGCCCTCCTTCATTAAAGCTGTACTATTTTACACTCAACCAAGTAAGACAGAACACGGCCTTGAACCTTTATCAAATACTATTGGTATTTATTAATTAACAATAATAAATAGTTAGCTTTGAATACAGGGGTAATTTACAAGGTTTTTTCTATATTTCCAGAATATGGCGCCTTAAAAGAAAGAGATTATACCATTTTATAATAACATGGAAATCAATTTTATACATAAAACAAACAAACAAAAAAAACAAAACAAACTCATTCCCATTCACGCACACATTCTTACAGAGGGAGGGAGAGGGTATTGGGAAAAAGGATGGGAGAATGACCCTTCACACATACACTCACATTCGTTCCACCACAATATCCGCATTCTCAAACTACACAGCTGTTGAGCAGGACCGGACTTTAGTCAGCGGGGGAGGACACATCACCCTAATACACACCATTAATTTCACCGAAACTAGTTCATATACTAAATCTCTAGTACACCCACATGACACCACCACAGAAACATAGCCAATTTGAATACACACTCGCAACAAGTCACACATAATGATCGTAAACATATATGTATGTACATCCTACCATAAAGACCCAAGCAGTACCACAAGAATACTCAGCCGTTCCTCTCTCTCTCATTTCCATCCATTGTAACAAGACGTGCCGACATTTGCTTCGAAGCCCACTGAGATATTTATTATATATTCTTGTGTAGTAAAGTGCCCCTGTTTTTTTATTAGTTAGTGTTCGTTTTTACGCTAGTATGCTGTTGCTGTTGTATTTGAAAAAGTGTATGACTGTAAGTGTAAGGAACATGCTTTTGAACTGTTTATATAATCGCATTCTATTCATCAATCTTACACTCGTATTTTACTTTTTACATTTTTTCTCTTTATTCTCCTTCGTTCTTCATTTTTCTGATAATTAGCTCTCCTTTTCTTTCCTTCGTTATTTTTCCTGTCTTTCAGTCAAACTTTCGTTATAAAATCACTCTTACTCCACCTTTTGCAATTATTCCATAATTCCAACTCTATCCTTTCGCCTCTCCGGGTTTCAGTAATTAAAAATGAATATTTCTTCTCTTTCCCTTCCAGATTAAATTACCTTATTATTTTTCTCCTGTTCCTTTACGAATTAATTATACATATATCTGTAAAGAGAAAAAAATCTACGCTTTCGCAGGCTTTATATTTTCAAGGTATTCCCTTATAATTCCTATTTTTTCCTTTTGCCCTATCTTACTCATTGCTTAGTAAGCACTCATTTTAGATACTTACTTACTTAGCACGTTTATTGGCTATTTATGTAAGATTTGCGTATTCCTAAGTTTTCTTCTTCTCTCCTTAGAATATTTATATTTTCCAGGGAACAATAATTAAAATTAACAAATCTTCGTTTTTCCTTGCAGATTGAATAATCTTACTTTCTTTTCCTACTGTTTTTTGTTTTCTTTTGTGTTTACCAGAACTATTTTTATTTCTAAAATAGAAAAAGACTATTTCTTTGAGATTGGCGCCCTGAAGCAAATATGTCATAGGTGAGAGGATAGTTCTTTCGACCCTTTTGATAGATCGTCTACCAATTGTAAGGGATGCGTGAATTTTTGCCCGTTGGAAGTTGAGTGGCTGGCCCTTAGGCAAGTATTGATAGACCTCCGTTTCGAGGTAGAAACGTTGAAACGGCTTGGGGGATATTGTCCGGCGTGAGGAGGAAAGCATCTTGAGTCTCCATACTGTGGCATAGCCGAGACTTACTCTACCAAGAGTTTCGTGCCTGTCCCCCGAGGATTGCACCCAGAACGCTAATAAAAAAACTTCTAAATTCAACACTAACAGGTTCTCTGTTTTAAACTAGGCCCACAAAGACTACGGGCCATAAATTAGCGTAGTAGGTGACACCATCGTGAAGATTCAGCTAGATGAAGTTTGTGATAGGTAGCCTGAGAGAAGAAAGTTCTAGTACCAAGGGGCGCGGGTGGAGAACTTAACAGACTCCGTAGAAGACTACACGAACGGAGCTAGCTTACGTTGTGCACGTAGGCACTATTAATATTTTTTCCACTAGGGATGAGAAACTACTAGCCCGTTATCGACAACTTATGCGGATCCTGAAGGAGAAAAGTATAGAATTTAGCTTTGTTTGGGATCTTAGTGAGAGTTGAAGCGAAGATCAATTTTTATGGAAGGGCGAATTATATTAATAATTCCCTAAAAATGATTTGTCAGGAGGAAGGAACGCACTTCATTAATGTCTAGAACGAATTCTACAAACGCAAATACCTGTTTATGCAAGATGGGCTACATCTTAATTCAGTCGATGCGGCTAGACTTAGACGTGTGCAAAACAATGCAACAACTTTATCTCAGACATCTCCAATTCCGAATCCAGTCACCGGGTAGAAGAAAGGACGGAACAATGTTAAATAGATAAATTCGATACAATGGCCGTAACTGAGAAATGAATTGACACTAAAAAAAACGACTTAGTTGAATTCAAAATTAGCAGGTACAAATTGTTTTATAAAGAAAGAGAAGGCAGTTGAGTTGGTGGAGTTATGCTATACTGAAAACAGAACTTAGCTCTACTTGAGTTACTAGTAGATTATAGAAGTGACGCCGGTATTGTTTGTTCCGAACTAAACGCCGGCAGTACCATATAGAAAATTTTGGATAAATAAATGTTTGCTTCACTTCACGATTTAACGCTTACCAGAGATACGGTCATAGTCGGTGGCAAAATTCTACCAAATGTAAATTTTGCAGAATTTGGAAAATCAGAGATGGTTCGAGACCTTCAAACTTCATGGAGGAAAACTTCATCACGCATATCGTTGATCAACCTACTCGATAATTAATATACTAGATATTGTCCTCACGAGCAAAGGAGAACTTATTAGAAGCGTTGAAGTTTTTTAACCATTTGGGTAGAGTAACCACAGTTCTATCGATTCACTATATTTAGTAGAGCATTTCCAGACCCAAATACACTATGGTGTCCAGCTTCAGGAAAGCAAGTTTTGAAAATATTTAGGCTAATATTATCAAATGTTCTCTTAACAAACATCAAACAGAAGGTAAAATAGCCTTATTCTTGGAAAAATTTCTAAATGACGTGAAAAGGGCAGATCAGCAATGCGTGACAAGAAGTAAAATACGTGAAACTATCCCACACTAGAAGTGGTAGGGCATTGAAATCAAACAGCTAATCAGAATGAATTTCGCGTACAAGAAGTGGAAATTATACCGAAGATTTCCCTAGAGTGAGTACTTAGAGCTTAATCGTAATGAGGGGAAAAGGTATGACACTAAACTCGCCTTAAAAACAGCAAGGAAAACTCAAATACGAGGGTCAGTCAATAAGTTTGGCAATTCGGATATAAGGAAACGAGATATGAGGAAAAGTGTTTTATTATTTTTCAATATAACTACCCTCGACTTCAATGCACTTGCGCCACTTGTCCCTGAGGCTTCGAATTCCCGACAACCAGAAATCTCCCGACTGCTGTTCACTCCCACTCCTGGACGGCGAACTGGACATCTTCATTGTCCCCAAACCAGCGTCCACGCAGTGCAGCCTTGAGCTGGCGGAATAAAAAGTAGTCGCTGGGGGCCAGATCTGGACTGTAGGGGGGATGGTTGAGCTGCTTGAATCCGCACTCGCCCAGGGAAGTTTGTGCAACTCTGGCCTTGTGGAGTTGTGATGAATTTGAAGTCGATCATCGGGCGTGAGGTTTCTAGGGACCCAACGGGCAGAGACCTTAGCCATGGCCAAATTGTCGTGGATCATGTTGATACCACTTCCGTGTGATATTCCAAGTTGTCGTTCGATTTCTTCGACCTTTACCCGTCGATTTTCGAGGATCATCCTCTCCAGACGGGCCACATTGTCCTCGCTGGTCACGTCTGACGGGCGTCCTGGACGGGGCTCATATTCAAGGGACTCACGACCATGGCGGAACTCTCTATTCCAGCGATCAATGGTTGCATAGGAAGGGGCGGTGTCGGTGTACACTGCAACCATGCGTTCATGGATCTCTTTTGCATTCTTGGCTTCCTCGGTAAAATTTTTTATCAGTGCGCGGTGCTCAACCTTCACAATTGTTGAAAAATTTATGAGTGACGATCTGCGATCAGCTACTGCTTCTTAAATAGACGAGGCAGGAGCGTGCGGCTGCCGGTACTGACTTGTCATAACTTGTCCTAACACCACCAGAAACAGCCATCCCCCTTCCTCTGTTTAGCCCTACCGATTCGCAAAACTTATTGACCGCCCCTCGTATGTTCTACCAGTCCGTTAAAAATAAAATTCAGCATAAGTATCAAGTTGTCCACTAAGGGATGACAATGGGGAATTGTTTTCTAGTCCTAGTGATTTAGTGGAGTTCCTGAATAACTATTCCGCATCAGTATTTACAAATTAATATTCCACAACATTCCCAGATTTTACCACATTGGCTGCCACGGAGGACAGCACAAGTCTAAGCACGATATTAGGAAGGAACGAGAATCTATGTAGCTGCTTGTTAAGATAAATGCAAGTCCATCTCCACATCCGGATATGACTTAACTACGTCATTTAAAAAAGCTAAAGGAAATGATGAAAGACCCACTTCCAAATATATTCACGAAGTCTCTCGAAGAAGGCTTCGTTCCCATTTAAAAAAACAAACGGCGATCGGCAATCACTTAACATTCATATATGGCATATTGCTTGACACTATCTTGAAGTACAAAGTAGTCAAACATCTCAATAGCCACAACCTTGTCTACAAACGCAACCTGGTTTTACGAAAGACAATTCATGCCTAACCAACTTATTAGAGTTCTATCATAAAACTATCATTGAGTACGATTCGAGTATAAATGCGAGGTCAACTATTTTGATTTTCAAAATATTCAATAAAGGGCCAGACAAACATTTCGTGAAAAAATAGCTGCGCACCGTTCGGTTTTCAGCTATTAAAATGGATAAAATCATGGTTAAGCGGACGAAAACAGCGGATTGCATTCAGACTGGCGATGCCTTACTAGCAGTGAACCTCAAGGTTTTATGAGGGCTTCCCTGTTGTTCCTTATATATATCAATGACATAGACATTGGTCTTGAAAGCTATAGTTCAAAGTTTGCTGACAGCAAGTTGGGAGGAAGAGCTCTAATTCCCTCAAGTAGGGTCAAAATCCAAAATTACTTGAACGTGGTAATCGAGTGGTCCGATAAGAGGGCAGATGTAATTTAATGTTGATAAATTAAAATTATTACATATCGGTACGAGGCGTAAGTTCATCGGCTACACAATGTCCAGACGAACGTTGAATACACTAACAGCTGAAAATGATCTTGGTGTGATTGTATGCAATGACTTGAAAATGAATAAAAACGGCATTGAAGCTTTCAAAAGAGCTTAGTCTGGCTTTTAATTTTTATTTAGAATCTGTACAGATACATTGGAAGATATTGTAATCCCATTATACACATCTTTAGTTCAGCCTCATCTGGAATGTGCGGCCCAATTATGGTACCTTCTTTTACGGAAACACATAGAAGTGTTTGAAAGGGTGCAAAGTCTTATGACCAAGAATATTCCAATGCTATACAACAAACCGTAAGAATAGCGTAAGAATACTCTAATTCTTTAATCACTCGATACAAGAAGATTAAGGGGAGAACTTATCCAAGTCTATAAGATACTTAATGTATTGTTTTGATAGCGTAAAAGTGCATTATTTCGTTGATTTGGACTTGTGCGAAAGAACCAGAATTCACGGTTGTAAATTGAAGAAGAGGAAATTTGAGACAAATATAGCTAAAAATTAGTTTACGCATAAATAGGTTAACTTTTTAATCGTTTGCCAATTAACGTTGCCTAGTTATCACCGATAAATATATTGAAAATTCCATTGTACTCACACTTTAAATGCAAAAGAAGAGTTATAAGAGGCTACGGCATAGAAATTGACCTTTGGATCTTTTACTGGCTACATCATATTATAATATTACAATTCCTTATAGCTAATATCATCCTGGGTGGTGAATTTAACGCGGAGATACCTGCCTTGTATATTGATAACTCTCATACAAACATATACCTCACACCTCACGAAACACACTTGAGCAATATACGGCACCTCACTGTCAAGATCTAAAATACCAGATACAAGCAATAAACACACAAATAAACAAAAGATAACCGAACAATTAGATCCAAACACTTTAAAAATAATTAATAGCATCACACTATCCAATACCAACTGTACATGATCCTATGCTGTCATCGAAAGAACAGGCACTACAACACACTGATCAATTATTTCTCGAAAGTCATCTACTTTCATCCCACATAAATGATTAGAAAGTCACTAGACACAAGAGAGAACTCCTAACTAATCTTAAATATGCTCCATTCACTGACCATCAGACGAAAGCAACATTAATCTCAAGCACTCATATGCCTGTGGCGCAGACAACATAAGCAAAATACACCTAAAGCACCTATGGCTACAAGGCCCTCAAACACCCTCCAACATATCGAACCTCATCTACTGTCACAAAAACCTACTCGGTATATGAAAATACGGTAATATAATCACCATTCATAAACCCAACGAAGCCAGCTCGCTAACCTACGCACAGAGACCAATCACACTACTTGGTACTAAAACTAATCAAACCGTACATCACAATAGCCACAACACAACATGGTTTCAGACCCCTAAACTATACAAACACCCTTCTGGCAGACCTCACAAAACTAAAATATGATGGTAAGAACTCAAGTAGGCCATCAAATAGAACATTCTTACTAACCCTTTATATCAGTAAATCTTGCGACGCCATACTACGACATAATCTCCAAAACATTATATACAACATAAACATGCCCAACAACAAAAAAGGATTGCCCGGCAAACTACTTATCTGATAGATGTATAAATGCGACTTATGCTGATCAATCATCAAATATCTAAAACTTCACAAACGAAATACCCCAAAGTTTTGTTCTATCATCCACCCTTTTTAATCTATACATGAATGACATGCACACACTCCACACCTCCACGAATACACATAGCCTCTTAGGCAGATGGGATGACAATCCCATATAAGCACCAGAATGTACACCACCACTCATCTGGTGCAGCGCCACCTAGACACCCTGCACGACTGGTTTACCTCTAATAGATTTACAATAGCACCGACTGAATTCACAACCACCCTATCTACCAGCTACAATGCAAAACACTGGCTCAGAAAACACCTCACTATGAACAATGTCCAGATTCTCCCCTCCCCCCCCAAAGTACGGTGTAACATACAACTCGTCAATGTCATTCGAACTGCGCGAATCAAACTTATAAAAAAACTAACACCAAGACTTAACCCATTTAAACGCACATAAATTTGGACATATAAAAGAAACTGAAACCCCATTATACAAACTATACAAATAATCCATGACCATTGATAGAATATGCAAGTCTTATATGAGGTCCCAACCGGGCTGACACTCACCTTGTCAGCCTACAGATACTAAAAAACAAAGCCCTTAAAATAATCACTAAATACATACCTACTAAATCTATATACAGACCATGTATACTAGTAAACAAAAGTAATCAAAGTCAAGGTTCAGCTTGACAACATCCTCTACCTAACATTGTAGCACAACCACACACACCGAAAAACATTTAAACAACACCCAGCATCAGAGAATATATTCAGTCGATGTCAACTATGCCTCCTACCTCTGGCTCCAAACCAATATTAAGAATTACATACACCCTGAAATGAAATCACTTGACGCTTCATTCGTGCACTCGCCAACAATACTCAACTACATACTCACCCCACTAACCTTCAAATCTGAAGCCACTTTGCATTGCGAGGACAAGGTGCACTTGGCCATAATGAGATGTGGGCATCACCCAGCCCTCCTGATCTAGCAGAAGCGACTGGATAACTCCAGCCTTTGTGGCATATCCACCCACATCCTAAAAAAAAACAATGGAAGGCTTCAAAAACCACAACCACCTACGCAGACAACACAACATACACTCATTGCAAAGTTTGTGGGAGCGTCGTGCGCCAGTCATGGCCTTTGTCAGGAGCTCAGGCCTGTTCAGCCAGAGAGCTTAGAGCTAAAAATTAACAAGAACATCACCAACCAACTATCATCGCCAGAATCTAATTCACCAACCGCTTTCCAGAGGTCAGTTCTAAGGTCTCGGTCCAATCATCGCCGTTTTAAGTATTTTGCGGCTTGATCACACTTGCACCAGGACCCACCTGTGTTTCCTCTGAAATATTTTTCCACTGCCCTCAAGCGTTTAGGACTTTTGTATTCAGTTCAAAATACTTTTACGGCCTGAGACCTCGCGGCCTGCTCTTCAGAAACGTCACCAGGAAACTTTAGATCCCAATAAATTATGTTGCAACCTCGTCACAAATGTAGTAGAAATAAACTAAACTTCATGTTAATTATGTTTACGTCTTAGTAAAAACACCAAAGCCCACTTCCATTTTAAATATTTCGCGAGTTGTTTCTAGAACAGCACCAAAAACAACGCTCTCCGTGCACCTACGCATTAAAGCCTTGTCATTCACCTCATTGGACTGGTTTTAAAACCTGCGGCTGCTTTTTTAAAACTTCGACCTAAAGCACCTGAGAAACCGTTAACTTCTCCACAATTTAGCCACCACCACTAAAGGCACCCACTCAATTTGACCTTTACCATTCGAAAACTCAAAATTATTTTCGCATATAATTGTTTGTTTTCAAGTTTTTTTAAAGTTCCTACTACTTGCCAATGGATTCCTCGCCGAACACTTCATATTTCTGCGATGGTTTTCTTAGAAACAAATCAAGTAACATATACCGTATTTTTAGCATAGTATAAAAGAAGAGCATACAAAATATACGCAAGTGATACATTAATGATTAGGGAATCATTTTTAACAAATCAGTAAATATTCTCAGTGAAAAAATACTGATATTATCATTCAAAATAATTTCAATCAAACTTTGCTGTATTAAAATCTGAAAGATTCAAAACACACCAATCAAAATACGTATATAATTATATTTAATATGATGGTACTTGTATATTTTTAGGTTTTAGCAATTTCTTTAGATGTGGTCTTTTACAAATTATATTTTAGAAACTTTTACCATAGCTTATGAGTGAGCTCTTTCTCTCTCTCTCTCTCTCCCTCTCTCTTGCTCTTTTTTTATATATATATATATATATATATATATATATATATATATATATATATTTATATATATCATTTATTAGGTATATCTTGCCCTAACTCCCGCTACATTTAATTTCCACTTTTTTGCGACATTGCTTGAGATAATTTTTCTAGTTACTCGCATTATCCTCTCGTGTTACTCTTCTTATTCCCAGGTGCTATTAAATTATTTTTCTGTTGACCGGCAAAACCAGTCATAACTACTCTTGCCTTGCTCCCATTAACCTCTTCATTTGCAATCGTCTCTTGTTTCTTGGTTACAAACATAAAACAACCGGTTCCTAGTTAGAAAAAATTTCGTTGCATCTCTGACTGTATCACTGTATATTATTTACTTTTAAGTGTCTCTCTATCTTGAGTGACATTTATATCTCTTACGAAAAGAATTTTTATTCTATTTTTATTGCCTTTCTTGCTCTAACGCATGTTTTTATTGTATCAGTCTTCTTGGCTTCTGGAAGCTTTATTTAGGTTTTCTTTTGTTTTTCTTTCCACATCCTAATGTTTATTACGTCCAATAATATATATATATATATATATATATATATATATATATATATATATATATATATATATATATATATATATATATATATATCTATATATATATATATTCATATATATATATATATATATATATATATATATATACATATATATATATATATATATATATATATATATATATATTCATATATATATATATATATATATATATATATATATATATATATATATATATATTTAAGGTTTAATTATTTTATTTTCACCTCCATAAGTATATTTCTTTTCTGAAATTCTTCAGAAGTAATACATATTTAATCAAATTAAACATAAGATATTGAGTTTTTCTTCTACCGTGAAGCCAATTAACTTTCCATTTTTCTAAGACTGTTCTGCCTTCGTCTCCCTTCTATTAAATATAAACGCCATTAATTTCTTATGACCCGATTTAATCTCTTTTCTTGTTTCATTTTTGACACCAATTATTAAATATCTAATATGATTTTAATTTTCGCTCGAATCCATATCTTAGCTCTTAGCTTCTTTATTATCCACATGACTACAGTTGCTATTAATTCCTTTCTTCACTAAATAGCATATTGAGTATATTTACTTTAACTTTTTATTATTTTAGTTTGTGATTTTTTATCTTCTCTTCTTTAATACTTGCATTCAAATAAAATAACCTGTTCGTTTAATTTAGTGTTAATACGCATTTTACCATATGTTTAATTGAAGTTTCTTTTCCCAACATTATAGATAATTTCACCCGCCAAATCCATATATTCCATGTTTATACTGTCCATCCTACATCATGAAGGTATTTGCTTATCACTCTCATTTTCCTCCCTTTGCAATATATTAATGACTTGGCATCGCTATGTTGATTTCACATTGTCAACCTCTGTCTATTATGCCTTGCTTTAATTTATTAACAGCTTTCCATGCGAAGTATATTTCGTTTCTTCTCTTTTTATTGCTTAAGCAATTGTTTATCACATCGTTCCATTCCGACTTATTTCATCCCCCTTCAACATAAACGTAAAATTCCTGTCTATTCAGTTTGTATATTTCCTTATTTTTTTCCGTCTATTCTTTGCCAACTAATCAAATATTTTGTATAAACGGAACATCAAATATTTAATTTCAGGCTTTTATTTACAAAGGCAGATACCAAATGGAATGTAAACGGATATACATATTTTGTGGTTTTTAACTGAGTGCCAAAATATCACTAAAAAGTAAAATGGGTTCAAACTTTTCTCAGCTCCCAAACAACAAAATTCCCTCAAACCTTTTTCTTACCCTAAATTAAGGACACAAATTAACGAAATCAATTGATCTTGCATAACAAATACCGACATCGAAGTTCTAAACATTAAAACTAGAATTAAATATTATCATTATAAATAGGCATCATAGTATTATTTAGATTTTAATATCGTTAAACAGGTTTCACTTTTAATTTTACTGCACATTGATTTGATGTTAGGAGTATATTAAATGGTATATAAAATGTAAATATCTGCTTTTTTTTCATTATATAAATGTACCGAGTGATATCGTAGAATTTAGTTTCTTAAAATGCATAAAAATGTACATTATATTTTCTAAAAAGTATTTATAATTATACTCATATGTGCATTTCGATAAAGTAAAATGAATTTTTGCATATGCTAAATTGCACATATCATTATACTAAAAAAGATTAAAAAAAAAAATAAATAACAGTAATGTATGTTGTATTTTGTGAATGCTACATCAATTACCATGTATAGTTTGATTTTTTCTTAAATTAACTATGAATATATTGCCATTTATTTCGTGAATCTAGTTATTACTTATGCGTACAATATGAGGACAAAACTCTTTTTAGAAGGAGATTAGGTTGATTTTAATACTGTCGATTTATTTGGAGAAACCAGAATTTTTCCACTGAAGATAAAAGCAAAATGTAAATTTTAGCATTCCTCGGACGTCAATGGCAAATAGTTATTTGCATATTTATGTAAAAGGGAAGGCTCTTATTCGCCTAGGTAGATGTACTCCTAAGTTTGAGGTTAATTTTTAAAGTGCCGAGAGTTCAACACTTGTTAGCGCAATGGTTCTTTGAGATACAAAAGGGAATCTCACCTGAAGGTGCCTTCGGGAAGCGCGACTGTGGTCACAGTTGGGTGTCAAGTAATAGTAAATCTGCATTAACTGAAAGGGTTCTGACCGATGCATAGAGACCAAGTAGCAGCGTCGTTTTTCAAATTTAATTATTTCTTTAGCTGAACTTTTTTCACAAATTTGACAACATTTTTAAGGTTCAATTTCAAGAACTTCAAACTAGTTGATGAACTGCTTTTGCAGAATTCTGAGCCAAGCTGCTTTTATAACATATGTGCTAAGTTATATATGCCATTTAAGGAACTAGGTGAAGTTGAAGTGCATTTACTATTTTAGTACACAAGGTGTCATTTTCAAATCTGACTTCATTTAGCATGCGCACAAATGGTATTACGCTGGATATAGCAATTAACATATATTCAGGTGGTGCATTGGACGAGTTTGTTTATAGCTAAGGTAATCGCCTCTTTAAAGCAAAAGAAGGTGGAACAGGATTCGGTGATCTGATTTTTAAGTATGGACGAGATTAGAGATGGAGGTGACTTTTTAGCGACCTGGAAGAGCTGAAAAAAAGTGTTAGTTACACAATCACTAGTGAATGTGCTTTCAAATGAAGGAGCTATCAATCTAAGTGGGCTTCTTATTCATTAGGAGAGTCAGGACATTATTTGGCAATAAATTGTCGGAAAAAGACGAGTTGTTGCAATAGGGGGGTGTGGAGGAGGGGTCAACTCCAAAGACTTGCTCTTGAGATTTGCTGAATTTAAATTTAAACAATAGTTATAAATGCGGAATTTTTCTGCCTTTATAATTGGAGTTGAGTATGTATAGATACTGATAAATATATATACATATTGTGATAGAACGAGTTGAAGCTGCGTTAATTTCAACTCCTATCCAATATTATTTAAAACCACGATGCTGCCCACGTGCATCTTTGACTCGAAGCTTGGAGCCTTATCGCAGCTACCGGATGTCAATGTTTAAACAAGGAGGTTATCGTCCCCATACGCCGACCTCGCCAGATTGAGTTAGGCTTATGAGCAGATAAGGCATTGTTCTCCGGCCCGGCTGTGCGTTCCCTCCAAGCTTTCACTCCATTTTCCCCCACGCCAAGGAGATGTCCTGGCTA
Organism: Ceratothoa steindachneri; assembly: GCA_963969495.1. Lineage (NCBI taxonomy): Eukaryota > Metazoa > Arthropoda > Malacostraca > Isopoda > Cymothoidae > Ceratothoa > Ceratothoa steindachneri. The sequence continues at coordinate 119,083,971 of OZ018326.1, forward strand.
TTTATATGGAAACTTTACCACTTAGATCAGATTGGAGATCCAGATTTTCGTCGCGAAACATCACCACGACCCTCTCTCCCTTTGTGCGCCAAGGGACCTCGACCTCGAGATTCACCATCACTTGTCCAGAAGGAGGACAATATTCCTTCAGTGCCAAAGGTTCGAGCCTTTCCGACGCCAAGTCCCCAAGGCTTCCCCCCCCTGTTGCTCAAAGGAGAACAGCATTAGAACAGCCATTGTTCGTTTTGAGCCCTTCGCCAAGAAACGGTTCTCATCCCCCCCTGTTGTTCAAAGGAGAACAACATTAGAACAGCCATTGTTCGTTTTGAGCCCTTCGCCAAGAAACGGTTCTCATCCTCCCCTGTTGTTCAAAGGAGAACAGCATCAGAACAGCCATTGTTCGTTTTGAGCCCTTCGCCAAGAAACGGTTCTCATCCTCCCCTTTTGTTCAGAGGAGAACAACATTAGAACAGCCATTGTTCTTGAGCCTGTAGACAAGAGACGGTTCTCATCCCCCCTTTGTTCAGAAGAGAACAACCTAGAACAGCCATTGTTCTTCAAGCCGTTCGTCGAGAAACGGTTCTCCTTCCCAAGACGCCTCGTCAGGATCCTTTTATCCCCCCCCTTCGGCTGGAACTCGCCAGCGGACCGAAACTCCTTTGCGCCACCTTCCACTGCACCACTAGTGCAAAAGTTACGTAAGCCAAACGTCACCTTTGAGTACTTAACCCTTTTGTCAATTCTATCCTGTGCTTTAAATGGTTTATCGAACCATCCCACCTTTTTAAATCCTTTAAATCCTCGGATTAGCCCGAGTCTCCACGACCCTTTCCATTCTGTTTATGTCAATATTTTCCGTTTTTGTGTATTGTTGATAGTTATTATTAATAAAACTCTATTTTATTAATGATAGCAATATTATTATCCTTGAGCTCAGTTCCACTTCTTAAGCATATCGAAGATACGTAATATCGGCCGCCAGACAGTAACGCACTCTAAAGATAATTAAGGAAGTTCCCTCAACGAATAGTGATACATATGGTATCGTCGGGAGTCATTCTACGACACATATGTATACATATACATGCATACACTGATATATATATATATATATATATATATCATATATATACAAAATTCTTAGGGAAAATATTTTATAGTATTGCGCATGACTAATAAAGCCTACTTGGAAATTTATATTGTCGTATATCTGCCTGGATTAAAGAGTAAACGACCTCGAATCTCGAACTACGAAAGGTAAAGGGGGAGGTTGTGTATGTGAAATCAGTGGGTATAATTGCAGTAAGGTAATGAGAAGGAAACGAGTAAAGACTGCCGGTATCCTAAATTGTGTCAAAGTAAGAGATTAGGAGATGGCACGTACAAAGACTTAATATGTGTAACATTAACGTATAATCCATTAATTTATAAACAGAGGGTTTGTGTAAGCTAAATACTGGAGTGTGTTTAAATTACTTAGCAGCGAGCTCAGTAATATCAATGAGAGTCTGCAGAGAAATGAGTGTATTAAAAGAGGTATGGGAGTTGGCTAAATAGTCTACTTATGTTACTTTACTGTAAAATGACTTTATGTGTTGCACAGAATTGTTAATGAAGGTAAGCTTAAGAATGATAAAGCCAACAGCCTTGAAATGACAAAATAGCTCCATATCCAACCACTCATACATTTGGTTTAATGAATTCGCCAGTATATGGAGAGGTTCTAAAGTTATTTTTAACCTGGCGAATCCCTGATTCTATGGCATGGGTAATCTCTAAGGTTTTGACTTGGAATAATTCGTCTACAGTAGGGATGTCCAAAAAATCTTCTTAGGAGCATCTCACCAAGATTTATAAAACCTCATTTCCTTCGTGCCTGGCTAGATGATATACTTAGCCAAGGGGTCTCTAGGAGTTCATGCAATGACCTCTGGATTGACTGCACATATCCAATGGCATGTTTTGTTAATTCGCGTCCCATACCATTCTTAAGCTTCTTGGCATAACCCACTTTCAAACGTAAAACTTAGGCATTTAGAGTGAAATTATTATTTAGTAAGTGGTTACTAATGTCAGCTGGCACACGTAAATTGACTCGAATTAATCCTTCTGCCAGTGTTTTGACTAAAGAACCTGTAGATATCAATACAGAGGAAGAGGGGGAGGATGACGCTAAAGGAAAACATATCCAATAAAAAGGAGCAAAAGGATGCGTAAATTTCCGTTATCAGATAGAATGGTTTTTGACTGGTAAGGGCAGAGGGGATGAATGGTAATCATGGTTATCATGGGTCAGCACTAGTCACCGTGGTTGCGCAAATTAGTGGACGATAGCTTGGGTCACCGTCTTGATCGCACAGTGGTTAGGGTTATGAACTGACTTTCAAAATCGATCACCTTATTGTTTTCTATCCTTTTCACGGATTAAGCGAATTTTATGTTTATATCCTCGAAAGTTTGTCAGGGATGACATTAAATTTACTAGTATTATATTAAATCTTGGCTGCGAAGTATAGCACTAGCTAAGCCAAATAATACCTCGACCTTCAAATCGTTTGTCCTTAAAAAGATAGACGATCGGGTGTGATCAGTCTGCAGCGTAATGGGATACCAGTAAAGGATGTCTCGGATTTTATTTTAAGCTAGCAGAAAATGGCATATGCGTCTCGGTTTGAGGTACAATAATTCCGCGAGGCATTGTTTAATAAATAGATAGCATAAGTAAATGGTAATTCCACACAATCATACCCCTGAAGCAGAAAAGCACCGATACCATACGCAGAGGCATCGGTGGCCAAGAATAAAAGGTCTGATATAGTCCGGATACCAAAGCATTGGGTGCTTCATCGAAGATTGAATAAGATCATTGAATGTTTGATGTTGTTTAGCTCCACAAATAAATAAATAATCCTTTTCGAAGAGATACATTTTTATAGTAGCGATGTGAGAGAATCATGGGATAAATAATAGATAGAATCCAACAAAACTACGAAACGCACGTGCCTCATCCACAGGTATTGGAAATGAATGACTTCGGAGGACTTCAAGTTTTGTGAGGGTCAGGTTTTACTCCTTCCTATGGCAAATGCTAGCCTAAGTATACCACGGACTCCTGTAGAAACTTGCACTTTGCTAAATGTAATTTCAGGTTTGCTTATCATAGACGAAAAAACACGGACTGAAGTCGGCTAAAATTTTTTGTTATATTGTGAGTAAAGATGCCCGAGTCATCCAAATAAACGTGGACACCAACTGCTAAGAGATTAGATAACGCGTATTTATGAGTCTAGAGAAGTTTGCGGGTCTTTTTAACTTCAAATTGTAATATTTTCCAAGAACGATTTGTGGAGAAAGTAGTGTGGCGTCGTGACTCTGGAGATAGCTGCATCTGTCAGTATCTACTTGCCAGGGAGAAGAAATATTTGGACTTTCCAACATTCAAGATCGTTTCTTGTATCTGTTCTATACAAATCCTGGATGGTCATGGTATTGATCTTCCTTTAGTGGCTGCAAGACGACTTGTACCATATTTATTCTTAACTAAAAGGACGACAAGACGCTGACGTAGGGTCCTATAAGCCTTTGGTGGGGATCTCTTGAATATACTATTCGATTATTTCTACTTGGGCGTAGGTGGCGCGATAAGGAAGCATTTAAGTGAATTTTGAATTTGATTCTAATTTAATTTAGAAAACCACAATCTTCGTTTGACCTAAGGGGTCTACTTTCAAGGTGATCACATATTTCCTTATTAGAAATTTTTTGATGTTTTTTTTACATGGGTGCTCTCTATCTGGTATTTATACAAGAAACTAGGATCTTTACTGCTTACTTTTACAAAGTAGATCCATTAAGATCTATAGTTTGTTCAATAGAAACTGCAATTGCAAGAAATCAAAATAGTTCGTGTGAGGGTATGGAACGTACATACTCGCATGCCATCAGACAATCGTGGGAACGAAAGAAATTTGTCGTTTGAGTTGACCTTCTTCTCCTCTCTCTCCCCTCCACCCTCCCCCGACATTCTACCGCCCTCCTCCACCTTCCCCTTGACCTAAGTCGTTATCCGTGCCCAACTTCCCCAACAGGCGACAGGAAGTCTGACGAAAGAAGGCCTATGTCACAGAGAAGCCTAAATTCTATTTGCCTTCTTCATGATACCATGGGGATTGTCCAGAAGGGGCTGCGATAAGCGAATTGTCGTAAATGGAATCTATCTCTTGATTTCACACAGTCCGCGGTATAAATGACAACGCCTTTCATACCTCTGGGGAAGTGTTCCAAACCTACTCGCGTAACCCTCACGTTGAACGAGAGTCGTTGCCGTAACGTATCGACTGCCAACGCGCCGCTGAGTTAACTTGGTCGCTGTCTCAAAGTGTTCCTGAGGCAAAACCCGCCACGCAGAGTCTGTGACTAGAAGAATACGTTCTGTTGCTCAACGTAACTTGAGAAAGAAAAAGGAACATCCAAAAAGTTATTGGAAGTTACTATTTGTTAGTGTCACATCCAGTTAGGAGTGAACTAACCAGAACTGCAGTCAGCAGCCCCAAACCCTTTCGTCTTATCTCCCTCTTTTCCAGAGAACTCGTGTTAACGCCACCCGAACCACACCGTCTGGACGTGAGTAGTCGTCTCTCCAATCCATCACAATTAATGGTAATCTGTAAACCCAGTGTCCCTCTCTTCTTAAATTACCTATTTAATTAACAGTGATTGATACTCCCATTGAGTCATTATAAATCTAAACACTTAACGTCAGTGTTATTCTCCCCTCCTTTTTTAAAGAGATTCAAGTGAGTCATTCTCTGATATTATCATTTATAAATGCCCGTTTAACTATTGCTTCTAATTATTATTTTTGTGTAAAGTAAAATTTATTTTTGTACGTGTGTTTATTTGTGGATACTCCTTTTTCACGTACCCTCAGCAAGACTTTAATTAAGAATCCCTTCGGCTAATTTATTCACCCTGTATTATGCACTCTTAGAATTTAACAATCACAAACCTCCCCCCAGTAACAAGTGGAACTTTTATAGTGAAGATCCTGGCCGCGGCACAACCAGCCTCTAACCAGCTTTCGCACGTTCAGTAGGAATTGAAGCCTATATATATATATATATATATATATATATATATATATATATATATATATATATATATATGATCGTAGATTGAGTCATAGGGTCTCAATACCATCGACTCAAACAAAAGCGGTGTGTCCAGATCAAGGACTAGAATAATTATTGGACCAGACTATAAGCAATTCTACGACAGTTCGTAAGGTTGCATATTTACCGTATATGCAGGAACGACAGGCACCAATAAATTCTCTTCCGTGGGATCAATGGAGACTGAATGAATGGAGTTCAACGCTCAATCATTTAGAGTGAAGTATTTGTGGTAGTAGCATCCAAACTACTAGCCTCCCGGCGAGTATAGTGGTTAGCACGCTTGCCTAGCAATCGCTGTATTGGCAGTTTGAATCTCCTTCCGGCTCCCTTCGAAACTGACACTGTTTACTAGGGAGGTTACCACCGTGACTGGGAATTACGGTAGGGAGTTGGAGCTTGCCCTGGCCGACATCCGCTGAGAAGCAACATAGGGGAGGACTGAAACCAAAAACTTTAATAACTTTTTTTTAACGTAAATATAGCATCATTATCATGAATCTTGGGGTATCTTGTCTCTAATGTTCTTCGGTCATTAACTTAATAGAAACTACATATACCTTTGGGAGGAGCACCGCCTTTCCAGGTCCCTACCATACCTAAAATTTGGAAGCAGCATTCATTTAAGTCTTCTCTTTTAAACTAAGAATCTCTATCATTAGAGATTCTTCGGAGCTTTCCTTCCTTCGTGTTCCACCTTTGAACAAGTGATCCTTGGAGCAGCCTTTCTTGAGTTTCTAATTTTGCTCAAGTCTTACTAGTTGTGTCACTTCTTGTGTTCTTTCTTGTCTTATTTCGAGCATCTATACCACGGATCTCCACGTTCGCACTATCTGCACCATTTCTTTTTACAAATCAATTTATCATTCAAAGGGTGGCTGGAGAAAGTGCTTGACATATTCATTGGAAACTTTGCGGGTAAACCTGGAGATACATTCCCCCTCGAGCTTTTCCGTTCGCGTCTTCATAATATTTCATCCATTTCCCAATATGTCTCACCTAACTGTCTCATTAACTGTCGTTTTACTACTCAAGTTTTACCTAATGTTTTATTGTGTTAGGTTACTGGAAGCCGATTTAGAGCCGTACTATGGGCTGCTATATAGTGTTCTACGCCCCCATACCCCCGCTCGCTACGCTCGCCCTCAGAAACAAGTAATAAAACGACATTTAATGAGACAGTTAGGTGAAACATATTAGGAAATAGACGAAATATTATGGGAACGCGAACGGGGTATGGATCTTCAGAATTACCGCTTTGCCCACAGTTATGCTCGCGTTCTTGGCAGATCCAGGAATATACGTAGATGAGAGTCAGTTAATTTGATCAAGCATGTTGGTGGATTTCGAAAGGGCTTACTTCAGATTGTCTAGGAGTAAGGGCAAATGAACTTCAATATAAAAGGAGATAGCAAAATCCTCAGCTTGGTAACCAAATCTATCGTTTGTAAATGATCCATTACTCATTTGTTTTCTAACTGAAAAAAGGGGGGGCAGTGACAATGCAATCGGATTTTTAGCTTCAATTTCTATTCTTACTAACTAAAAAAACTTATTACTTAAACAGAAAATGTATCACATTACGTAAAATTCACCCTTAAATTTTTTTGTAAATTCTTGACCCAAAACTAAATTCTCATCCCTAAAATATGATGCTGATCAAGCTAAAGTAAAAGAAATATATTAGTTTACCTTTAAACTGAATTTAAATCGGCCTTAGAGGAATATTTGTAGACTTGCATATATCACGACGTTGTAGTTTATTTAACCTTAAACTAAACTTTTCCCAACTAAAACTCTAGGCTTATCTAAAGCTTACTTCGCTTTTTAAATAACAGATAAACTTTACCTTATTTTCCCTACGTGGTTTACTTTGACAAGACTCTTATCAGAAATAGTGTGGAGGATCCCAAGAAGACCAGTAAAGACCTCCAGATAGATTTGTCTTCAGCTGGTGTAAATGTTTCTTCTTCAACCGTCCGGCGAAGGCTCATTGAGGTTGGTAGATTTACTAGAAAGCCGGTATGTAAACAGTTATTGACTTCTGCTATGAAGACAAAATGTCTTCGCTGGGCAAGCAAGTATGCTGGATGGAAGGCAGCTGACTGGAAGAAAATTATGTTTTCAGACGAATTGCATTTTGAAGTACATGGGCATAGGTCAGTGGTAGTAAGACGAAGCAAAGATGAATCCCTTCAGCCAGGACACATTCAACAGGCGCCAAAATACCCACCTAAGAAAATGTTTTCGGGTTGTTTTAGCGCTAATGGCCTTCGGGTGGCTTGGTCCTATTGAAGGAATGATGAACAGCGTTTAATAAAAGGCAATCCTGCAGAGATACTTGCTTTCCGCGATGCAGAAAGACTTTCCTGATGGAGGAGGCATTTTCCAGCAGGATCTGACTCCGTGCCATACTTCCCAAATAATGCGCAAATTTTTCGAAAAAAGTGGACTTACCGTTATAGATTGGCCTGGAAATTTTCCTGACCTAAACTCCATCGAGAATCTATTGGCTATAATTGAACGTCGAATCGAGAAAACCGACTGTTCGACGATGCAGATGATTTCTGCTGTTATCAATGCCTGGTATCATAACGAAGAACTGGCAGAAATGTGTTCAATTTTGTTGAATCTATGCCAGAGCGAGTGAAATAGGTTCTAAAAGCAAAGTGCGGTCATATTTCATATTAAATGTACCATTTATCTTATTATTGACGTATTCTTTTCAAATATAAACAACAATTATGGAATAATTGTATTATTTCACCACTGACCAGACTGATTTGCACACTACTGTATATTAGGATAAAGTCATCCCAAAAAAGAAAGAAGAAAGACTAATTATTATAGGTTGCTAGGAGACAGGCCATTATCTGTACTTGTCCCCCCCAAAAAAAATCGGTTATTTTGGTTATTCAATAAATAGCATTCAAAACTTTGTTACGAGGAGTGGTCAATAAGTTTTGCAATTCGGATATAAGGAAACGAGATATGAGAAAAAGTGTTCTATTATTTTTCAATATAACTACCCTCGACTTCAATGCACTTGCGCCACTTGTCCCTGAGGCTTCAAATTCCAGACAACCAGAAATTTCCCTAATGCTGTTCAATCCACTCTTGGACAACGAGCTGGACATCATCATCGTCCCCAAAACGGCATCGACGCAGTGCAGCCTTGAGCTGGCGGAAGATAAAGTAATCACTAGGGGACAGATCTGGACTGTAGGGGAGATGGTTGAGCTCCTCGAATCCGCACCCGCGCAAGGCAGCCTGTGCAACTCTGGACTTGTGGACAGGGGAATTTTCGTGGAGGAGCAGGACACCGCGTGTCAACTTTCCGCGCCGCTTCTGACGGATGCACTTCTTCAACCCAGCAGGTTCCTCGGCGTAATATTAGCCTGTGATGGTCCTTCCACGAGGCGCATAGTCCATTATCAACACTCCCTCAGAATCCCAGAAGATGGTGGCCATGATCTTCCCGGGTGAGGGTTGGGTCCGGAATTTATGGGGGTCGGAAAGCCCCTGTGCTTACAGGCCATGCTTTCGAGCTTGGTCTCGGGATCCCAGTGATGGCCCCAGGTTTTATCACCTGTCACTATGCGTGACTCGAATCCCGCTGGGTCTTGGCTGTACAGGAGCAGCAGCTACTCCGAACTTTGACGACGTTGAAGTCGATCATATGGCTTGAGGTTTCTAGGGACCCAACGGGCAGAGATCTTGGTCATGGCCAAATTGTCGTGGATCATGTTGATAACACTTCCATGTGATATTCCAAGTTCTCGCTCGATTTCTTCGACCTTCACCCGTCGATTTTCGAGGATCATCCTCTCCACACGGGCCACATTGTCCTCGTTGGTCACGTCTGACGTGCGTCCTGGACCGAGGTCATCTTCAAGGGACTCACGACCATGGCGGAACTCCCTATTCCAGCGATCAACGGTTGCATAGGAAGGGGCGGTGTCGGTGTACACTGCAACCATGCGTTCATGGATCTCTTTTGCATTCTTGCCTTCCTTGGTAAAAAAAATTATCACTGCACGGTGCTCAACCTTCTCCATTGTTGCAAAATTTGTGACTGACGATCTGCCATCAGCTACTGCTTCTTAAATAGACGAGGCAGGAGCGTGCGGCTGCAGGTCCTGAATTGTCATGACTTGTCCTAACACCCCCCACAAACAGCAATCCCCCTTTATCTGTTTTGCCCTACCGATTTGCAGAACTTATTGACTACCCCTCGTATAATAATAAAAAAACGAAATATTCATTTAGTATTTTTATGTGCAGAATATTATATTTCTATACTGTTTTAATGAGGTTACAATTTTGATTTCTTAGCAGTACTATGATCTGCATGAACTTCCTTTTTCTAAAGTGCGTTGTTTTTTGGTTGTTTTCGCTGCATACATTTTTTAATTAAATTGTATTAAAAATGAATTTAACTATCTTAAATAACCTAATTTATATTATTATATTAGTATTTCTTAATTGAAAGTTAATGTACACTTACTTTTAAAGTTTGTCTTTGTCGTAGAATGGACTCTCGACGATATACCATATATAACTATTCGTTGAGGGAACTTCTTTAATTATCTTTAGAGTGCGTGGATGTCTAGGCTTGACGATATTATGTATCTTCGATATGCTTAAGAAGTTGAACTGAGCTCAAGGATAATAATATTGCTATCATTAATAAAATAGAGTTTTATTAATAATAACTATCAACAACACACAAAATGGAAAATATTGACATAAACAGAGAATGGAAAGGGTCGTGGGGAATCGAGCTAATCCGAGAATTAAAAGATTTAAAAAGGTAAAACAAATATAGAGTTAAAGGGAGGGGATGGTTCGCTAAACCATTTAAAGCACAGGATAGAGTTGACAAAAGGGTTAAATACTCAAAGGTAACGTTCGGCTTACGTAATTATACTTGTTGTGCAGAGGAAGGCGACATGAAGGAATTTTCGGTCCGCTGGCGAGTTCCAGCCGAAGGGGGGGGATTAAATAATCCTGACGTGGCGTCTTGGGAATGAAAACCGCTTCTTGACGAACGGCTTGAAGAACAGTGACTGTTCTACGCTGTTCTCTTCTGAACAACAAGGGGAAAGAGGTGAGAACCGTCTTTTGTCTACGGGCTCAAGAACAATGGCTTTTCCAATGTTGTTTTCTTCTGAACAACAAGGGGGAAGGGTGAGAACCGTTTCTTGGCGAATGGGCTCAAACGAACAATGGCTGTTCTACGTTGTTCTCTTCTGAACAACAGGGGGGGGGGGACGGGCTCGAACGAACAATGGCTGTTCTAACGTTGTTCTCTTTCTAAACAACAGGGGAAGGGTGGGAACCGTTTCTTGGTGAACGGGCTCCAAAGAACAATGGCTGTTCTACGTTGTTCTCTTCTGAACAACAGGATGAAGGGTGAGAACCGTTACTTGCCAACGGGCTCAAAAGAACAATGGCTGTTCTAACGTTGTTCTCTTTCTGAACAACAGGGGAAGCCTTGTGGACTTGGATTATTGTCCTTCTTCTGGACAAGTGATGGTGAATCTCGAGGTCGAGGTCCCTTGGCGCACAAGGTGAGAGTGGGTCGTAGTGATGTTTCGCGACGAAAATCTGGATCTCCAATCTAAATCTTAGTGGTTAAGTTTCAATATAAATAGCCGGGACATCTCCTTGGCGTGGGGGACAATGGAGTGGGAGCTTCGAGGGAATGCACAGCCGAGCCTGGGAACAATGCCTTATCTGCCCATAAGCCTAACTCAATCTGGCGAGGTCGGGGCATGGGGAGACCGGGGGAAGATTAACCTCCTTGTTCAAACATTGACTCGGGTGGCTGCGATAAGGCACCTAGCTTCAATCAAAGATGCACGTGGGTAGCATCGTGGTTTTAATTAACATGCGATAGTGGTTGAAATTAAGTGGCCTCAACCCGTTCTATCACAGTCTTTATGAGATATACCTAATTGGCAATGATATAATGATCCATTTTCTAAGAATTGCTCGTTAATTTTTTTGATTACTAAATTAAATTTATTTAAAATCTTAAATAAAAGATCCTTCTTTAAGTCATATTACTTGTTCTAATGATCTTAACCTGATCTAATCCTGCTTAACCTGTGATCACAATGCAATTTAACCTTAAAATAATTAACATTATAAAGTTTTACTGAACTGTTTCTATTAATTTGTTCGTTAATATTTCAGCTTGGTACCTTTGGTGCGCTTATCTGTATTCTCCTGGAGCTCCTTAATAGATTAATACACTGAAGTATTTTCTAACAGGAATAATAATCTATAAATATACACAATTGAGTTACTCTTGAATTACATTCTATGTTTAATCGATTTCAACTTGAAAACTACTCATCGTTGTTCCTCTTGTTTTATTTACAGCTCTTGTGAGATGTTCTTACAGGTATATACTACTGGCAGTTTTTTAGTGCTGAGCTTCCGCTGTGAAGTGTCAAAATTTCTCTATATTTCATTTGCACTTTTGTGTAATATGTGGTTTACCAGCTTGAGTCGTGCTTACAGATGGAGACCTGCCTGGATTCTTCAATCTGAGTTAGTTATTAATAGGACACCCTTGTTTTGTATACTCAGTAGCGGACGCATATTTTGGGGGGGTTCGCCCTCTTAAGAGGTATCGTCGGGTACAACAATGGGATCTTATTAACGAGATGTAAAGATTCCTCTTGTTGTTCGTGTTAAGCCCTGGAAGCTGCTAGAGTTTTATTCAATTTACCCTTGCTTTGGAAATTTGTTGGGCAATATGTTTCAGAATATTTGCTCGATGCTAGTATCATTTCTAGTACTTTACTTTTATTGTAGTGAACCTTATCATATGCAACCACCTCTGTTTTCTTTCTTTTGCCACTTGGAATATTCTAATATTAATTGATGGTAGTTTAGATCATCCAACATTTTTCATAGATATCAGAGTTATCTATCTCTGTAGGCATTATCCGTACTATAGTCGAAGCGTATTTATGTTGAGATAAAAATATGTGAGTTACGTCATTCTTGCATTTCAGATACGCCACTGTCGTTTTTACCGGGTTATGGATATTACTCGTAAATATGCTATACAGGACGGAATTAAACAACACTCCTGTGGTAAGCCTGAAACGGTTCCCCTTAAACTAAAATTTGGGTACATTGAACCGTTTCAAGGTGATGTATGCAGTCCATTCGCTCAAATAGTCGTACAAAACATTGGTTAACATAGGTGGCAGGCCAAGTCTCTGGAAGTTCCTTCAGTATGGCAATTTCTGTGTAGATTGTTCTCTCTCTGCGAAATCCGTGTTGTTGCCTTCTAAGGAAAACATCAGATAGTTTTGTGTTCAGGGTCTCCTTCGAAGAGTTTGGTGATGTTTCGAGGAGTTAAATGAGATATAAATTCTGTGGGAGGTTTGGTGTTTTCCTGGATCTGGGAGAAATTTCATTTTGCTCTGTTTCAGAGCGTCAGGGAAATATATCCCGCTGAGACAAGCGTTGAATTGTTTAGCCAGATAAGCCGGAAGGTAACAAACAGATGCTCTCTTTAATTTATCTCTTGTTATACCAATCTCTCCTTAGATTATTTGTTTTATATTTTATATTAACTTGCTGGAACATCTCATTGGACAATTAATGGTCTGGTGATAATTCTACGTGGTGCCAATTTAGGAATCTCAATATTTGTTCTTCTTTCTCATCTTCAGACTCCAGGTTCTCTTACGGAGAGAATGCATTTTACACTTTTCCAGTATTCATTAAGGCTAGCTTCTTTCTCTACTGATTTCCTCTACCACTCCTTCTTTCTTTCAATCTGAGTTTGATTTTTTATTTCGTCTTCAAGCATTCTCTGTGCATTTTAATTTGCTGCTAAAATAGTATCAGGTTGAGTTCGGCTTCAATGTAATTTATCGGTTCATTCTACTTGTTGCGTTAGATGTTTTTATCAGCCTTCCTTTATATTCTTCTAGCTCGTAACTTGCTGTGCTTTTTATGTTTCGGTTCAAATAGTTACATACGTTCTCTTGCCTTTTGTATTCAGCTTCGATTCTATTACCTTCGGTGTTATAGAGTGATGTGGTAAGGTACGATGGTCCCTCTTTGGAATGTTATTTTTACCAGCGGTGGTTACTGCTGTTTCGATTCTGATTTGCATGTCAGCTTCATTTAAACCTGTGATCTCCTTGTTTTTAATCGATTACCTCATGGATGTATAATTTTTAAAAAATATCGTAACTGAACACCTTTATGGTTGTATCTTCCGGGTTAACGCTGTTCCTGTCGGGCATAATTACCTCAGGATCTTCTTTTCTATAGGCGTTTTAAAGGGCGTGTCTATTCTTGCAGCATATTACAACGTTGAGGCAAAGGACTCTTCCTTCTAATTGGCTGACGGACTTTCTTCTTTGGAATTTCCTCTTCCTGCCTGCAACTATATTATCTCGCTTATTTTATTCATGAATGTCCATGACAATAAATGTGATTTAGAATTAATTAGTCGAACAATCGTTATCATGCAAAGGAAGAGCGAACTAAAGGGAAAAGGGGAAAAAAATAAGGAACAATTAAAGTATTCACGTATGTGGTCTTAATACTGCTGTCTCAGGGGAAGATGATTGAGACAAAAGGATCGCAAAATCCATCTCACGGATGTTTTCAATACGTCGGGGAAAGTATCATATCCGTCATCATATCAGGCGTCACTGTGGGGGTAACAACGGTTTTAAGGTTCCAGCATATGGACTTTAAAAACTTTAAAATGTTTCCTTGTAGCACATGTATTTCCATTGCGTTAGATTATTTTGTGACTGTGTGAAAGGGTATGGAAAATGTTACGCATTTGAGAGTCTTATGTGAAGACGAGTACATTCTTCTAATTGTTTAGGAACGCAAATGCTTTTTTGTCTGATTCCCTTTCAATGTATGGGTTTCACAGTATTAATCCTAGATTCTCTTTTTAAGGGGATCATATCTCTGGTTACTAAACATGTCAACAAAAACTTTTAGATGCATCCGTACGCCATCCGGCAAGGAAATGCATTCTTTTCCTTTTCAGAGAAATATGCATATCTAATGGAGCGGGCGGGAGGTCTTTCAACTATTTTGGGGGCTATCTTTTGCAAGGAGCGACGTTTTCAAAGTCTTATTTACTTGTTTATCGTGGGCATTCCTGCAGAGATTTCCGAGTAAGATATACATAGGTTCATTACTGTAAATTGTATGATGCGATTTTCAACGGTGCGCCAATTCCTCATATGAAATCATCGATGTAGGTTTGGTGGAAAGATGAAGCATGGTATCACTTAATAACATTAAATTTGTACATTTTACTTACATTAGGCATTTAGAGTGGAATTATTAGAAATTTATACCCAAGTAAATTATAAGGTAGTTTTCCTTAGTATTTCTTTGATAAAATAGAAAAATTATTAGAGCATTTAATAGATTCAATAGAGGTTTCTGGAGTTTAGTTTATTGTATATGGGTTGTTTTCAATTAAAGATATATTAATTTTAGCATGAATAAAACAAACTCATTATTTTATGTGTTTTGTGTGTGTGCACCACAACTTTAGTAATTTTATATTTGCCTTCTTATTTCAATCTTATTGCAGAGTACATTTCCAAATTATCAGATTCTGAGGTTTTGTGTATAATTTTGATTTATGTATACAGTTATATGTGTGTGCGCACCTAAACTTTATTTATACTTTCTTATTTCATTTTTGTTTTTCTTGATTGCAAACCAGAAATTTCAGAGTGCTTAGCAAGTTTGAGGTTATTTAATGAATTTATATTAATTTTAGCATAAATAAAACAAACCCATTATTTTATTTTATTTCTATATTATTAAAGTCTACTATATCTCTCATTTTTGTGTTAAAATCACAAATTCTCTTTCAAATCCTCCATCCATTTGATATAAAGAACCCATTGTAATTATTACATACACTCGTTTGCACAGATTTTTACAATTATTCAATCTAAAATATTATATTACTGTCTTTTGTTTCTGTTAAAATGCTACTAAAGTTCTTCAGGTTAAGGGAAAGAAAAAATGATTTAGTTAGGGACACAATAAGGAACTGCGTACGAAAATGATAGTAACTTTGAAAAATATGACTGAATCTGCTTATTCTTTTACGTTTGACGACTTATCGATTATAAGGTCAAAGTTATTTATTATTTAAAAGTTTACTAATTACTTTTAGGTCCAAAATTTGAAATTCAGGACCTCGAAAGTGGATTCCCTGCTGGGCTTGGGTTGCCCGTCGACAACCCGCAGAGGAATCCGGGTCGCGTGGTCTTTGGCCATCTCTTCTTGAGAGTGGCTCCTCAGCGCTGTTTGCTGGTTGTAACAGATGCTCTCGTTGTGGGGAATGTGCTGTTGCTCAATAAGATGCACCTCTTCTTCTTCGTGGTCTTCTGTATAGGGTTATTTGGAGACTCCCACTACCTCGTCTCTAAGCTGACGTGAACTGAACTGCCAAATGGGGGGGATGAATGATGGAGGGTGGACCCGGGCGAGGCCCCTCAGATGGGTGATGAGTGGCGGACTTGATGATGGGCGGTGATAGAATCAACTACCACCACCCGGGGTGCCGCCTCATCTGGGGTTTGGATATCGATGCTGTTACGGCAAACTGGGAATTGACATGGTGAGGCTCCTGGATATATCGTCGGGCTAAATCGCGATATGCGAAACGGAGAAGGATATCGAAGACATATCCAAGGAAAAGGCAGTCGAAGCCCTTCGAGCCATAGGACTGCAGCCAGCAGTGCCACCCCAGATCCTGGCGCACAGAAGCGTAGTATGCCGCCGGATCGACCCGTGGATTGGGCAGCATACCGCGGGAGAAATGAAAGACGAGATAGAGCTACGGCAGGCCTGGGCTAAGGTAGCCGAAATAATAAAATTTAAAAATAGGAGGGACGGCAGCGATTACACGCACGTGTTCAAGGTGGTCTTCTAGGAGACTACCATGGCACAGAAGGCGAAAGAACATGGTCTACTGATGTTCAACGCCAAAATTAGCGGAGAGCAGGTGGAAAAGGGAGAGTTCACCCCGGTTCAGTGCTGTTTAAAGTGCTACAAGATGGAGACCCAAGCCACCAAGGACTGCAAGGAGCCACAAGAAACTTGCTCCAAGTGCAGCCAGCTTGGCCACAATTGGCGCAATTGCGTCAGCACCACGAAGAAATGCGTGAGTTGCGGGCAGGGTCACCGAACAATGGCCATGTCATGCCCTGCAAAAAAGTACGTAATGAGAAAAAAGCAGGAGGCAAAAAAGAATGAAGTAACGCGCAGGGCGAACACGTCCTACGCCCAGGCAGCAAAGGCAGCCATCTCAGAGGTGGATGCCAGAAAAATGTACCTCAAAATTGAGAACGAGGGATCGACGAAAATCATGACGTGCATACTTCATGCGCACGTCATGAATCTGGCTCGCCCGGGCACATTCGCCACTGTGTTGAACCAGATGCTGGCCAAAAACGGGATGGAACAAATGTGGTTCCCGGATAACCCTCCTTCTGGGGATGTACTGCATTTGCAGATGACCCCAAAGGCCCAGCAGACTGCGGAGCAAGCTAACGCTTGCAAACAGCCATCCAAAAAATCGATTAATGAAGCAGTCGAAGCAAAAACTCCTGCTCCCACCCAAATCAAGTCAAGCACGGCGAAACACTCTAACTCGGAAACGACCAGTTCATCGGAGTCTTTGGACTCCTCGGACGCGGAAGCAATTAAACCCCAGGAAAAGAAGGGAAAAAAGAAGAGAGCGAAGAGATTACGGGCAAATTACATCAACCTGAGAGTATACGCCTGCGATCAATTCCCCTTCCCAGAGGAAATGGAACCCAGTCGTATCTTCCAAGGCATTAAAGCGAAGATCTATAAATGGGAGTACGACTCTGAGGTAGACCCTGGAACAGTGGAAGAGGCCCTGCTCGCACAGAATGTTATCCTTCATCATAACACATGCGAGCAACTCTCTAACGCTGAATTCAGAAAGAAGAAGAATGGGAGGAAGAAGAACGTCACCCAAAAACACTAGGTGACTGAAAATGGAGAGAGTAAGCAACAGAATGAGGATTCTGACACTCAACGTGAATGGATGGGAGGAGAAGGCCACGGCATATGGTAACATATTCCGTGTGCTTGATCCCGACATCATTCTCATCACAGAGCACGGTATCGACACTACAGCTGGTCGCATTAAAATACCGGGCTACAGAGTGGTCATGAAGAACCATTCCCAGGAAAGGTTTGATGGTGCTGCAATAGCTGTCAAAAGGAACATCTCCTTTAAACAACTACCAGAACTCGATGAGTCCTTTGTGGCAATCGAAGTACACACCCTGGTAGAAGACCTCGTGATAGCTGCAGCATATCAACCCCCTCGACGAGCATATCTCCCGTTATGCAACTTTTACACACTGTTCGGGCACCGCAGAATGGCATTCTTAGGGGGAGACATCAATGCCAGATGCCGTGCGGCGGGCTATGGTAGCACCAACGATAGAGGCCGAAACTTGGAATTGATTATGGGAAGAAAGAACATTCAAAGGATAGGGCCGGATTTTCCGACCTATATCACTTCCAGATCAGCAACTTTGCCTGACATAATCTTAACAAGTGAAGGCTTCCCTTTCAACTACCATAGTGAGCCAGGCCCAGCAGTCTCTAGTGATCACATAGCGATTCTCACAACAGTATCTCTCGCACCAATCCAGCTCCCAGCCCCTCTCCGGAAAAACTACGCCATGGCCAACTGGGATCGCTACAAGCAGCGACTCAGTGACTATGCGCCAGCTGACCTCAGCACGGCGTCGTTAGAGGAGATTGACAGGGAGTTGGAGAGGATAACAACGTCCATACTAAACGCGGACCGCGAGAGCATACTCGTACCAGGGTATAAAACACCTCCTCAGCCCAGATGGACAAAGAAGATGAGAGATATCGCTCGCGTTCACAGGAAAGTGTACGAAGAAGTACGACGGGAGGGTCCCAGCCGGGAAAGGAGCTTGCTGCTTCGACGCCTAAGCTCAGAGCTTAAAGAGGCCATCAACCTCCAGCAGGAGGAAATATGGAACAACTTGATAGCCAAAATCGACAGCGAGCTTAGCCCGGCTAAGTTCTGGCGCCAAGTCAGGAACTTAAAGGGACTTACTCCAAGACCCAAGGCTCGGATAAAGGAGAACGGAGACTACTTAGAGAACCCGGTGGTTCTCGAGGATATGTTCAGGAACTTCTGGAAAAGCGTTTTCAGGATTACCCCCGAGGAAAATGCTGAGTTCGACCAGGAATTCGAAGGCCAACTGATTGAACAACTAAATCAGGAAATGCATCGCACGCACCCACTACAGCAAGTCAACGAAGGCAGGGAGATGGCGGGCCATGGACGCCCCATAACATCGGAGGACGTCACGGCCACTGTAAAAGCCTTTCGACAAAAGGCACCAGGCTGGACGGGTATCACCAGAAACAACTTGGTTAACGCCCCACAGCAGATCATTCAGGGTATCGTTAATATTTACAACGCTTCCCTGAACACGGGCTACTTCGCGGAAGGTCTCAAGATTGCGAAGATGATCTTCATACCCAAGGGAGGTGACCCCCTGATAACTGGTAAACTACAGGCCAATCGCCCTGCTGGAGTTCATTGCAAAAGTCTACGAGAGACTCCTAACTGACAGGCTTCAAGAACAACTTGCCGAGCTGGGAGCCCACAACCCTCAGCAGCACGGGTTCCGCAAGGGACGAAGAACGGTAACAGCCCTTGCCCTCCTTGCGGAGAAACTCGCTTGCAGTAAAGCTGAGAGGCGGTACGTAGACGTGGTGCTGCGTGATGTAAAGAAGGCCTTCGACAAGGTTTGGCTGAGAGGATTACAGTACAAGATCCTCAACCTCCAGCTTAACCCATTCCTGGAAAGGTTCCTTTGCAACTATATCTCCGATACGAGAGCCCGAATTTCAATCGAGGGCTGCAAAGGACCCGAATTCGAACTCGATGCGAGAGTTCCACAAGGCAGCTGTCTCAGCCCTCTGCTGTACCTCGTGTACATAATAGACCTGCCTGCTCCAGTGAGGTACGATTCGATGTATCTGAAATATGCAGACGACATCACTTAAATCGTCCTGAGTCCATTCAGGAACGCTGGAAGCCAGGCGAGGGTGACAGCTGCCGAAATTGAAAATATCAATAGATCTGAAAGAAAGTGGAAAATTAAGACCAACCGCCAGAAGTTCACGATCATTCCAATGAATCGCCGGAAAGTTGATGACGTCGTCGTCAATAACGAGAACTATCCGTACTCCAACGAGGGTAATGTCCTGGGCTTACGACTCTTCAAATCGGGATATAAGACACACATGAATACCAGAGTCTCCCTAGCCAAACGAGAGCTGAAGAAACTTTACCGTTTCTGAGGCATCAGCGTGCCTAACATCAAAAAACTGTACATGGCCTTGGTACGCTCAGTCCTGGTGTACTTGGCCGTGATCACGCAGATGGCAAGCTGTACCTCTCTCAGAACGATGCAGAGAGTACAGAATAAAGCCACGCTGCTGATTACAGGCACGCAAAGGATCGACCGTACTCGGCAATCGATTCTTCACCAAAGAATCGGTCTAAAGCCAATCAATACGGAGATCCAAAGGCTAGGGAGAAAGACATGGGACAAGATAGACCAAAATATACTCCCGAACATGAACCTGAATTTTAATATTCGTGCAAACCGGAGACGCGCTATAGGTAGAACTGCTCTGTTCCCAAGTAGTAGAACCTGCGCGAGAGAAGTGGTACTACCTATGTTTACGTAGTGTTAGTCCACTACTTTAAAGAACTATGACTTTAAAACTCAAAAATTTGACAATTAGTCCAACCAAATCAACAAATTTAAATAACGTTTGAAAAAAGAGGCGAAGTGCCCACATTAAAGTCCCCTTTCCAGCCCCCCCCATATAAACATAGTAAGAATTAAAAAATTAAAACTAAATTTAAATATAAAAGAGGCGAAGTGCCCAATCTTAATAATCAAAATTTAAGAATAAAAAGAGGCGAAGTGCCCAATTCCCAATACCCATTTGATTAGAAGATAACAAAAAAAAGTCAACAAAATTCAAACGATGAAAAGAGGCGAAATGCCCGAATTAAAGAGATTACTGAGAACTCAAAATTGAGATTCATTCAGCCTGAAAAACAACCTTGAAAGGCTTGAATCCTTCGAAGGAGGAAATACCCATTACATAAATAAATATATATATATTATAACGGAGGAAACTGGCTGTCAAAGACAGTCAGCTACTTTTTGACGGAGAATTTTTTAATTTTTAACCAAAACAAGAAGAATGCTAGTGATGCCCTAACACCAGGGCAAACTAGGAAACATATTCACACCTTTATATACCTACCACACAATTTCACCACTTTAACCTAATTTGTAATTTGTAATTTGTGAAATTCAGGAGGTCAGTGATCGTAGCTTTGAGGTTATCGCTCCTAAAATACGAGAGGTGGTCAATAAGTTTTGCAATTCGGATAGAAGGAAACGAGATATGAGGAGAAGTGTTCTATTATTTTTCAAAATAACTACCCTCGACTTCAATGCTTGTCCCTGAGGCTTCGAATTCCCGACAGCCAGAAATCTCCCAACTGCTGTTTACTCCACTCCTGGATGGCGAGCTGGATATCTTCATCGTCCCCAAACCGGCGTCCACGCAATGCAGCATTGAACTGGTGGAATAAAAAGTAGTCGCTAGGGGCCAGATCTGTACTGTAGGGAAAATGGTTGAGCTCCTCGAATCCGCACTTGCGCAGGGCAGCTTGTGCAACTCTGACCTTGTGGACAGGGGAATTGTCGTGGAGGAGCAGGACACCGCGTGTCAACTTTCCGCGCCGCTTCTGACGGATGCACTTCTTCAACCTAGCCAGTTCCTCAGCGTAATATTGGCCTGTGATGGTCCTTCCACGTGGTGCATAATCCACCATCAACACTCCCTCAGAATCCCAGAAGATGGTGGCTATTATCTTTCCCGGCTGAGGGTTGGGTCGGGAACTTGATGGGGGTCGGAGAGCCCCTGTCTAGGGCGGCGAGGTAGTAAAGCTCCACTATTTTAAACTATCTTGTAACGGTTCTTTCTTTGAAGACGGGAGGGCTCGATGGTGATGGAATTTGCAAGGTCTTCTTCTTGATTGCTCTCTTGAAGAATCCATTTTCCTTTTGATCAAGATCGTTCAATGTAAGATGAGTCGCCAGTTCTGGATCTCTCTATCTCCATAAGAGAGGAGCATCTTATAACTGGTGATCTACTCTTTATCTACTGTAGATTCTGTATACTTTGAAGGCGGAATCTTGTTATTTCCTCTTATTTTGATGCTTTCTTTATTTCGAAGAGGCTTGTTCTTGGAAGCATCATTTGGTATTTTTATCTCCATCCTGAAGTACCTTCCAATTTTCATTTTATATTATTTGGCCACAAATCCCGCGGCAAACTAGAGATAGATATGAAATGAAATTTGTACGTTAAATTTTTTTCTTCGACTTATATTAATTTATTTCATATTTTTAAAATTATTATTGAGTCTTACAAGTATTATTTAATTATACACTTGTAATTAATAAGGAAGGTTTCTTTAATATTTCTTTGATAAATGGGTTCATAATTAGAGCATTTATAGATTCAAAAGGAGGTTTTTTGGAGTATCTACATATATGTATATGAGGACAAAATATATGAACAATTTCTTGGATTCTATGAGGTCAGTGCTAAAAGACTGGCTAATGTGATCGCAACTACGTTGAGCTCCCTCAGTAACGTTGCATATAAATTAATACTTACAACGGGGCAACAGTAATGGCAGGAACGCTAAACGGAGTACAGAGCAAACTAAGGACAAAAAAATTCGAACATGCGCACTTCATTACTGATATACACATAAGCTTAATTTAGTAGATTAAAAGTGCCGAAAAGGTGAGGAGAGTAAATTGTTTTCTTATTTACGCGAATTTAGTAAAGTTACATCTTTCAGTACCAAGAAGAAAAGCGTTCTCAAGCAGTTTAATGTGAGTATCTCATTACTGTGAAAAACAAGATGGTGCTATAGATCAAGAACTGTGTCAATCATAAAACTATTGCATTAAAAATTTAAAAAATGACTTCACAAGTATTATAGACTCGAAAGAAATATGGGATGAAGATGCTGTAAAAGAACAACCTCTGACCTCCTCAGGTTATTTGGAGACCACGTGCGATTATATCCTGCCATAGGAAACGTCACTTCCTGTTCGGGAACATTCGCGAATTTTTGACTCCTGAGCGCATTGGGGAAATATTTCCCAATCCTGCGAACTCGTTCCAAGTCTCCCCTACCCCTCCGGTGACGAGGAGAGAAAGAGTCGCTGTGTCTCGCACCTTGCTGTTAAATAATGAATCGACTACGCCTCCGGATTAAGATGTCTGGAGCTTGTGACTCCTTTCTCTAAATTCTCCCTTCCCCCTCAGAATCGCGTATACAAATACTGAGTTTTGACTGAAGTTCGAGGAGTCCAGTACGTACGCCAAGGCCGTCCCCAGAGTCTCGTCGAAGTCCCGTGAGCGTTATCCGAGAAGCAAGAATTTCTCCGCCGTGATTCTACCCTAGTCAATGTGGAGCTTCTGTGAACGGCAAGCCTTTGAATATGCGCAACAGTCTCCCTTCTTTTAATCGAACCGAAGAAAATCTCCATCAATTACATTTGAAGAAAAGAAATGTCTTCTTTAAGTGGAATTACGACTAATCCCACATTAACCGTCAAACGTCATCTTAGAAGATTGGCTATCTTCATCGGAAGGTTGATTCGGATCGTTCCCCACCTGCCCCATTCGGACCGTGCCCCACTTGCCTCATCAAATTGTGCCTCACTTGCCTCATCGGATCGTTCCCCAATTGCCTCATCGCAAGAAGGACCTTCCTCGAATTCACCGACCAGTAAGACTGAAACCCCCCTCTTTTGATCTGAGCCTAGTAATGCTAATCAATTAATTCCATTTGAGAATGCTTCCTCATAATAATTATCAAGAGACTATTTTATTTCAATTTAAAGAATTCCCTTTTGCCTATTTTTATTCCTATTTTGATCTTTGTAAATAAAATTATATTTTTGTTGTTTCATCTTTAACTAACCTTGAACGATACTTTACACCTATTCAAGTAAATCTTGCCAACCATTTATGCACTCTGTCTGATTATTAAGGATTTAAACCCAACGCCTCAAGCTTACATCCTACTCGGTCCTTAATCCCTGCGAACAGTCCTTCAACGGTTCGCGTTGCAGTAGGTGATTAAGTCACCCCCCACATAATAGTATAGGAGTAGTGTATGGTATAGAGTGGTGTACCACGAAATATATTTTATATATATATATATATATATATATATATATATATATATATATATATATAAATATATTAATGGGACAAACCAAAATAGAAATAAAAATTTGTGTGCACGAGTACTAACCTTATAACGGTGAAGCTGAGAGTAACAACTGATATTACGGACAGAATTAGGCATGAAGAAAACTATTAAGGGGGATGTGGTTGGTTGTACATTTGTCTATATAGTTAATAATTTAAGGGATGATGAATAATCATTGAGTTCCAGGTTTATTTGTTTGATGTAAAGTGATTCAATAATTTTTAAATCCAGAGAAGAGGAGGAGACGTTCCGGAACGAGGATTTCGCCCGCGCCCAGATTGGGTGCGCAACTCTCCTCCCTCTCTTTGGGAGAAAGCCATGACTCAGGAGAAAGAGTCTTCCCGTAGTGGAAAAAGCATCTCGTACCTTGTCAAGGATGATCCGTTATATCGTAAATGTTCCGATGGAACCGAACCTGAAACATTCTTATGTGTTCTCCGCTATCACGTCCCTCAATGCCTCCAGATTTCTCACGATAGTTTATTCTCCGGTCATTTTACTAATAATAAAACTGCTTAGAGGGTTTTCAAGTATTTTTATTGGACGGGTGAGGCCAGAGAAATTGCAGATTACTGCACATAATGCGTTGCCTGCCAAAGGACATCAGCAAAATGGCGCGTCAAGCCAGCCCCTCTTCAGAAAATCCCGATCATCTCGGAACCTTTTTTCTCGTGTGGCTATTGATCTTATTGGCCCTATTCTTACCCCGTCTAGTGAAGGAAACAGTTACGTGCTCACTTTGCTAGACTCCGCTACCCGTTTCCCTGAGGCACTTCCCCATAAGTGCATTGATAGCAATTCTTGCGCCGAATCCCTCATTTCTATTATTTATCAGGTAGGAATTCCGAAAGAGGTATTGTAGGATCGAGGATGACAATTTACCTCTGAGCTTATGGAGTATGTCAGCAAGCTCCTCATGGTAAAACTTATGTTTACCACCCCATACCACCCAGCCGCAAACGGAGTTTGCGAAAAGCTAAATGGCACATTGAAAGCAATCCTCAGAAAATTGTGTATCGATCAGCCCCGACAATAGCACCACTTTTTATCCGTGGCACTGTTTGCGTGTCGTGAAATCCCCAATAGGATCATAGGATCCGTCCCCTTCGAATTACTGCGTGGTCGTAATGTTCGAGGCCCCTTTGCTATATTAAAGCAACTTTTCACCAATTCGCGTCTGGATAACGAAATCCAATCCTACTATTCCTATTGCAGGAAGATCTTGGGAAGATTGAGAAGTGGTCGGACACGTGGCAAATGCCTTTTAACGTGAACAAATGCAAAGTGATGCATATCGGCCACAGAAACCCCCAATCTCAGTATATCCTTAAGGGCACTGCTATGGAATCCACCGACACTGAGAAGGACTTGGGTGTAACAATCACTAGTGACCTCAAGTTCTCGAAACAGTGCATTGAGGCGGAGAAAAAGGCCCAAAGGATGCTAGGCTATATTAAGCGCCAGTTTGGTTATCGGAACCAGGAGATTGTACTGTGCCTGTACAACTCACTTGTCTGACCGCACCTGGAGTATGCCGTACAATTTTGGAGTCCTTCATTGCGAAAGGACATCGCGAGATTGGAACGCGTACAAACCAGGGCAACCAAGCTGATTCCCTCTATCCGACATAAAAGCTATGGGAATAGACTAAGGGAATTAGATCTGTTCTCGCTGGAAACCCGTAGACTGCGTGGTCAGCTCATCGAAGTTTTCAAAATACTTCGAGGGTTTGACAATGTTGACTACCGGGATATTTTCACACTGAGTGAGAACAGAACGTGCAATCACGGCTTCAAACTTGAACTGAAGCGTTACAACCACAATCTGTGTAGAAATTTTTCCACCTACAGTATCTGCGGTAAGTGGAACGCACTTCGAGTGGAAGTTGTTAACAGTGAATCTGTTGACCAATTCAAATCAAGACTAGAAAAGTCTTGAAAAGTGGCCGTTTAGGGACGCATAACAATTGAGCAGTAATGTGCCCGCTCGATTGCTAGTCCAAAGGTATCCTCTTTGAATGGACCGTAAGATCTCCTAGGATACTTTCTTTTCTTTTAACTCCTTGTAACTCCTACCTCCTAGACCACCGAAAGCGCCTCTATATATGTGCCGACATCGCATACCAAAATGCTGAAGTTAATTTGGAGAAGTATCAAACCTATTTCGATTTATAAGGGAAGGAAAGAAGTTTTAAGCATGGCGAGGAAGTGCTGTTGCTACATACCACGGAGAGTAACAAACTCCCGAGCCAGGGAAAGGGCCCCCTTTTCCGTTCTAGAGGTAAAAAGGACCAGTGGATTACATGCTTCGGACCCCCTCAGGTAATAAAGTTTTCCACATCAATATGTTGAAGAAATATCATCGCCGTCCGTTTCTCAACAATAATGTGTCCCTCGATGAAGGGTCCCATTTGAAAGCAGTTTATCCGCTCACCCCTTCACTGTCGTACAAGTAGTATGCATTGAACAAGATGGTGATTACCCTATTCCATCTTTTCATGGATCCCCAGAATCATTCCCATCCGGGATGGATGTCTTCCCCAGGCTTGCGCCTCTTCAAAAGTCAGTTGCAGCAGTTGCAAAATGGATTCTAAGATGTAATTTTCGAGATCCCTGGCTGCTCCAAACAATTTGAGCATAACATGGTCCCTACTACTTAACAGCTTGCTCTCTTGAAAAATCAGATAGGCTCCCAAGATGAGGAAGTCAGAGACATTATCGAGATGCCCCTTCCCCGCACAAAGAAACAGCTGAGGTCATTCATGGGATCGGCCTCCTTTTACTGTAGATTTATCCCTAACTTCGCATCTATTTCCTTCCCTTTAAGTGCCCTCCTTCAGAAGAGATCTCAGATCCCCTTTCATGGAATCTTGAAGCTACTGCCAAGTTCCAGCAGCTCAATGAAAAGCTAGCGTCCGCCCTCATTTTGAAGCTCCCTAATTCCTCTAAGCACTTCGGCATCAGGAAGGTTGCAAGTGATTAAGGAATTGGATGAGTGATGCTCCAATACTTTGACGAAAGTGAAAGCCACCCTTTGGCTTACGCGAGCCGAAAGCTACTGCCCCGTGAACGTAATTACTCGGTAATAACAACGGGAAGCTTAGCTATAGTATGGAGTATTATCAAATTTAGCATTTATTTAATAGGGAAAGAGTTTGTGGCGAAACTGACCATCGCCCTTTGTCATATCTCCGAAATACTAAGAGCCAGAACGGACGTATAATGCGATGGCTTTTGATACTCCAACAATATCAGTTTTAAGTTTGGAATATACGTGGTACCGATAATTGTATAGCTAATAATCTTAGCCGGAATCCATTGACCGACAATGCCGCCTAATCCACTAATTGATAGGTCACCTGTAAATCCGTAAACTAATCATTGATATATGAGTTTTCTTTAACTCTGTAAATATATCTATGGTCCCTTTAGTTACCTATTTAATATAGTTTCGTTTTATTTGTTGTTGTTCCACTACCCTTTTAGACAAAATTCTTATTTGGTTCCTTAATTTAAATGTGATTTTTTTTGTCGGCCCATTTACATTAATTTTTTTTGCTCAGATAAATATCATAGCCTTTTTATAAGCCTTTTAGAATACAGGTCAGGTCCCATTATTTTAATCAGGCTGACACCATAATAATAATTCATCCTATCCAAATTTGCGATGTCCCTTGCTCTTCTCCCTCTCTCAGAAAAGGTTAATCCTATAGAAGGAAAGGGTGTAAAAGAACAACCTCTGACCTCCTCACGTTATTTGGAGACCAAATGCGATTGTATTCCGCCATCGGAAACGTCACTTCCTGTTCGGGAACATTCACGAATTTTTTACTCCTGAGCGCATTGGGGAAATGTTCTCCAATCATGCGAACTCGTCCCAAGAGCCCCCCCTCCGGTGACGAGGCGAGAAAGAGTCGCTGTATCTCTCACATTGCTGTTAAATGATTAATCGACTCCGCCTCTGGATTAAAATGTCTGTAGCTTGTGATTCCTTTCTCCAAATTCCTTCTTCCCCCTCAGAATTGAACATACAAATACTGGATTTGGACAAAGTTCGAGTAGTCCAGTACGCACGTCAAGGCCGTCCCTAACGTCTCGTCGAAGTCTCGTGAGCGTTGTCCGAGAAGCAGGACTTTCTCCGCCGTGATTCTACCCTAGTCAATTGGGAGCTTCTGTTAACGGCAAGCCTTTGAATTTGCTCAACAGTCTTCCTTTGTTGAATCGAACTGAAAATAATCTCCATCGACTTTCCTTTTCCAGTGGAATTACGAGTAATCCCACATTTCCAGTCGAACGTCATCTTAGAAGATTGGCTATCTTCATCGGAACTTTGTTTCAGATCGTGTCCCACCTGCCCCATTCGGGCCGTGCCCCACTTGCCTCATCAAATTGTGCCTCACTAGCCTCATCGGATCGTTCCCCCACTTGCCTCATCGGATCATTCACAACTTGCTCATCGCAAAAAGGACCTTCTTCGAAGTCACCAAACCGTAAGACTGAAACCCCCCTCCATTATTAGTATTATCAAGTTACCCTTTTGGATCTGAGCTAAAACTGCTAATCAATTAATTCCATTTGAGAATCCCTCCTCATAATAATTATCAAGAGACTATTTCAATTTAAATAATTCCCTTTTGCCTATTTTTATTCTTATTTTGATCTTTGTAAATAAAATGATATTTTTGTTGTTTCATCTTTAACTAACCTTGAACGATACTTTCGTCCTATTCAAGTAAATCTCGCCAACCATTTATGCACTCTCTCTGATTATTAACGATTTGAAACCCAACGCCTCAAGTTTAACCTCCTAGTTGGGCGTTAATCACTGCGAACAGTCCTTCAACAGTTCGTATTGCAGTCATCCCCCCACATAATATAGTAGTTTATGACAGAGTGGTGTACCACGACATATACACTTTCTCAGACAGACCATCTATTGGCAAAGTGAATGATTTCATATTCATTTTTTTTTCATCAACTGTTTTAATGTCATAATTTTTAATTCTGGAAAACTGTTTGATATCTTACAATTTAAGCTACTCGGCATAAAGCCTGGTCAGAGCAAAGCAAATAACTTGATTCATTGTGTTGAAGGTTATTCAATGGACGGACATTAGGAAAACATTCAGCGCGATACAGCTGTTGTCAGTGAACAAGCAGATGAGTTGAGTCCGATCCTCCTCCTAGGAAAAGAGCCAGATGTGCACAAATTATTTACAAAACTACCTATTTAGAAATAATTGATAATATTCTAATATTCTTACCGGGGAGTTTTTATGCCATTCAAGGTATGCATTTTTTTAATTACTAGAGGATAATAAGTTTGAAGAGTTTGCTAACTCATTTTCCATGCAATATATCGATTCTTTAAAAAACAAGTACCCTTGTATTTTGTAGTGTAAGAGGTTAGTGAGGAAACTAAAATATATGTATATTAACAGAGATTTCAAAAAGTGCAAGGCAATCAACTCTGTTTCAGAATTACTGTATAAATTGGAGTTGAAATATGCTATTATGGAATCCATCACAATAATTAAGACACTACTGACCTTCCACTTAACATCAGTCGCTAATGAGTAAAGTTTCTCAAACTTAGATAGAATCCGTTCGTATCTTAGAA
The DNA here is from genome assembly GCA_963969495.1 of Ceratothoa steindachneri. Taxonomy (NCBI): domain Eukaryota; kingdom Metazoa; phylum Arthropoda; class Malacostraca; order Isopoda; family Cymothoidae; genus Ceratothoa; species Ceratothoa steindachneri. The sequence continues at coordinate 119,113,215 of OZ018326.1, forward strand.
GCTTAATGGCCCAAGAACGGCTGTCTTCACTGGGTGGTATTTCGATCGAGAAAAGCATTTTGAACGACTTGGAGAGAATGAAGGAGCTGCACGACAGGATATTTCATGAGTTTGCCAACAAACCAAGACGACTGGACTTTATGTATAAATTGATTGATTATTTTTTCCATTAAAACTATATTTTTTTTCTTACTATTAAATTATCAGTGTACATATAAGTGTGCGGTGTGCATTACGTCTCTTAACTTCTTTTATATATCTGACAGCGAAATCTGTGATGAGCCCCAATAACGCTAAAGACCTGAAGTCACCAGCTAATCCTAAAAAAAAAGTTTGCATTAATAGTTATATTACATTACCATACTCCCTCCAAATAATTAATTTTAAAAAGTTGGCACACCAACAACATCAATGTTGCCTTTCAATACGAAAATCGATCCGAAATAGTCTGTCCAAAAATAGATTCACCAAGAAAGAAGAGCCAGGGGTTTATTATATTCAATTCCAAATTTGCAATCAAATTTACTTTGGCAAAAACAGCCGATTCTCCAAGAGAATGAAGGAACACAAATGCGTCATGTGCCGTGGAAGTCTTTCCTCTAGTTTGTTTCTCCACATTTCAAATAAAACAATTCAATTAACGTTGATAATGCAAAAATAATTTATAATTCTCACAATTATATATATAGGCGTTTAATAGAATCAGCTCTTATAAAGTGAACTCCAAACTTTAATACTTCCAATGAGCAATTCAACACTAATCACTTGAAAAATGCTGCTACACTCTCATATCCCCACCTCTAATTTCCTTCCGACTTGTAAATTTGTGTGCCCCTAAGTTAAGAATCACTGCATTCATTAGTTTACCAGCAATTAAGGATGGCGGAGGTCTCCGTCGAAACCTGGTTTCGCAAATAAATTGATCCTAACCCTGTGGTTTCTTTCCTGTATATATATATATATATATATATATATATATATATATATATATATATATATATATATATATATATATATATATATGTTTAAGGTTTAAGGAAAGGAACCAGTTGCTACCCAATCCAAGTGAAGTCTATATGGCAACTAGGATGAAACGAGGCAAATCATCTATAAAAGGTGGAGGAGACCACTTTGTGACAAAAATTTATAAACGATGGGTTAAAAGATTCTTTCGCCAATATGAATCGAAGACGGGTGTGTTGACGAATAGTTAAAAGGGTCGGGAAACAAGACAACCGGAGAATGGCAAAATGGCTAATATCCAATAAAAGGTGGGCAACCAATTGGTCCCCACCGCAAAAACGACAGCAAGGGCTGATATAAACATCACCCGAAACAAGATGGCCGTGAGTAAGTCTCGTGTGTCCAATGCGAACTCGGCAAAGGGCCACCTCCAACGACCGCATTCTATGATGGCTCGAGGACCTAGAGTGAATAAAATTTTCAATTTTGTATAGTTTGGATGATGAACAGCCATCCCATTCATTCTGCCACAGTTGAAAAATATATTTTCTTATTGAAGGAAAGTAGTCCCTAAAAGGCAGAGCCGAGTTCTCAGGGGTCACAGAATGTACTGAGCAGACCAACCGATCAGCCCTCTCGTTGCCCAGGGACCCAGCAAAAAATAGTTCTATATCGGTACGCATTTTGGATCAGCCAGTTGCAAATTTCTGTGACTAAGGGGTGAGATGCATTAAAAAATCTAATTGACTGTAAAACACTCCTTGATTCAGAAAAAAGGACAAAATCACGAAAAGGTAAAATTTGGATGAGTCTAAAGGCTAAAAGGATTGCTGAAAGTTCACCGGTAAAAATGGATGCTACTGGCGGCAAAGATAAAGTTAGGAATTCTCCTCCTGGGTAGATGGCTGCACCGCCCACGCCACCATCCGACTTAGAGCCATCCATGTATAGTGGACAGCAATGTTTGTGTGATCTCGAATGCTCTAAGAACAGGCTCTTAATAATGCGAGGGTCCATGGAGGACTTCTCCAGTCTCCACATGGTTTTACATACTGTGGGAGAGGAGCACGCCAACTAGGGGTCAGTAAGGTTTGAAGAGTTAGGGCCCTTTGAACACCGAGGTTAGAGAGATGATATCCTATGCGAAGGTTCAGGGGGCGGAGTAAAGATAGCAACTTATCATATGCCGCCGTTGATTCGACAGCATACAGGCATCTGTAGACCTCTGATACAGGAGCTTGCTGTACTCGGAAGAGGTATCGCATCCAGATTTGAAGTTTTTGGTAGGAAAAAGGGAGTACCCTACTCTCGCAGTAAAGGCTGTTGACAGGGAAAGTACGGAAGGCTACACTAGAAAGGCGAACTCCGAGGTTTTGAATGGGGTTCAGCATTTTAAAGTCTGAAGGGGAAGCTGATGAGTAAATTTGACAGCCATAATCCAATTTAGATTGGACGAGGATTGTGTATAATGTCCACAATGTTTGTCGGTCGCTGCGCCACGAAGTGTGTGAGAGGACTTCAAAATGTCTAGAGCCCGCAGACAGCCTGTTCGAAGTAGGCGTAGTTGTGGTAACCAGGATAACTTTGGATGTAGACTTACGCCAAGGAACCGAAACTCGAGACAAACTATATTTCGCCTTGTAGGGAGATAGATGGCGGAACAAGAACCCCTCTGCCTTGGTGGAAATACATTGCTTTGGTTTTGTTCGTGGGAAAGCGGATGATATGATGATGGGGGTATGATGATCAGCATAACGGCCCCTGATCTTATTAATCCTCTTCCAGATCTTACAGTTGGGGTCATAGAGGAAATGGATGGAACGTAACGGTGCCATGAATTTCGGCGAGCCTGACGAAGGGTTCTTTGGCGAAGCGCACGAGCTCAGTTTCGGTCGACCTTATTGCACAGAGTTGGTTTCTTTCGGAATCGAGCATGGGCTAACTTGTAATTTTTGATAGCTGTTGCACAGGTCGAGGTCCACTACGAAACGGTTGAGCGGTCCTTGGTGGGTCGCCTCCTTGGGATGGTCTGTGTTGCTGTATTGTAGATAGTCGATGTAAAGTATTCTACTGCTGCGTCCACTCCATTGTAGGTCCCAAAGGATGCACTTGTGAAGGACGCCTCTCCGAAACTTTCCCAATCTGCATGAACTAAGTCTCACTTAAGGGACATAGTTGTATTTGGGTTAACTTGAAGGGCCGACAAGACAATAGGGAAGTGTTCACTCCCATGGAGATCGTCAAGAATTAACCATCGAAATTCCGTGAAGCAATCCGGGGAACAAACAGACAGGCCAACACAGCTAAAATAGTCCGTCTGGAAATGATAAGAGGTAAAATTGCCAGTACTTAAGACACAAAGAAAGTCAGATAATAAAAGAGACTCTAAAACACTGCCTTTGGCATTTCGAGTGATGTCACCCTAGTATGGCTGACGGGCGTTAAAATCTCCTAGTAATAGGAATGGGGAGGGAAACTGGTCTATAAGTTCTGAAAGGTCAGGTCTTTACAATTCCATTGTAAAATGGAAGACAATATGTGTGATGATTAGATACCACTGTGGCTATCTTTTTCTCTTTTGAGGCTGATATTGTATTTGAGGTTTGTCCCAAAGAGCTTGGAACACGGAGAGCTGATCTTGATGAGCCTGCTTTTGCATGGGGAGAGATCCTAGATGGAGGAATAACTGGGGCTTTTTTCGTGGATTTTGGAGAACCGAACGAGAACCTTGATTGTAATTCGGGCTCACAACCTGGCGGAAAAGGAAGATCGTAAATGGATTTTCGGCCGGTAGATCCAGATTTATGGGTAGAAAGTATTTTCGATGTCTAAGGGGTCGCTCCAACCACCGCGATTGGTGTGTTGGAGTATCAACTGCTTTCATCGGATCAATGTTAGAAGGGTGACTGGAACGAACTGGCGATCAGAGCGAGGCGTGTTGAACTGGGTGTATATCTGCCGTCGTTTGGATCTGTCCTGTGAAGGGTGGGGCGGACTTAAGGGCATATAAAGTTGGGCCATAAAGGAAGAGTCCATCGAAGATTCTCGGGGTTCAGCCGAATCAGTTTCAGAAGCTGCCCGCTTATTGGTGGTCGATGACCAAGGTGAGGAATCCTTCCTCTTACCACTGGGCTTTGGGTCTCGGGGCCGGGTGGATGAACCTTCACTGGTCGATGTTGATGATTCTTTCAAATAACGTCTGCAGTCTTTAAGTGTCTCACCCTGAGTATCTCTTCCAGCTAGACCTCCTGGAGAGAGAGAGGGGCTACATGGTCATCTCGTTGTGAGAGCAATGCTTCGACTGCATATTGTGAATGTTTCCCACGCTGCGAGTAGATGGAGGATAAAGTGCTACAGGCTAGTCGGAACTTGCGCGTGATGGGCCCTTTTGTCTAGCGTGACGTAAAACGTCAGAGAAGATCCGACCGAGTGTTGAGGTTTGTGCTCGAGCAAGCTGGCGGGCCTCTCTTATATCGAGACGTAGGGAGTCGCGCAAAGCGAGCACCTCCTTTTCATATAAAAATATAGAGCAGAGTTTTGACGCAGTAATAAGGGTACCTTTGCAGATGGCGCAGCGGGGTATTTTGTTGAATTCAGGGCCATGGTAGTCAGAGCTACAACTCACGCAGGAGCGAGGGTGGGCGACAGGCACGGCCAACATGTCCAAATTGATTGAAATTAAAGCAGTTTCTGGGTAGTTCGATGTAGGGACTTACCGGAACACGAAGATAACTAGCTTTAATATACTGTGGCATTTCTTGTCGTTCAAATGTTAAAATCAGTGTGGCGGTTGGGACTCTAGTGGAGCCTAATGTTTTAGTTACCCTGTGTACGTGTGTGACACGTTGGGTACTAAGCTAACTTGAAGGCGGGTGGGGTCGTAGTCCTTGAGTTCATTTGAACAGACGACACCTTTGACAAAATTCAGACGCGGATGGGGCGAGGCAGTTATTGGAATTTCAGCTATCGACGATAGATTTCGCACAAGGTTGTGTTGAGAGTGGGATAACACCTGTTGACCACATCCTGCAGGGTTCACCACAGTGGGACTCAAAAGATTCATTTACGTCAAACACATCGACTTTTGCAAGTGGGGTGTCTGATGAAGAATTCATGACAAGAAAGCGAGGATAATCTATATCTGGGTCTACTTAGTTGGAGTAGGGGTCCAACGAGCGAGGAAAGGCTAAAGGAGAGCTAAGGAACGTTTGGTCCGCGAACCGTTACGAGAAGGGTTTTTTTAAAATTTTTAGAGCATATTTGGCGACTGCCCACTTGGGCTTAAGTCACCGGAATCTCCACAGCCTAGCACTAGGCTACTTTAAAATAAGAATAAGAAAACACAACAATGATAAAAAAGGAAAGATCGTAACAATTACGAAGCAATCTCCGTGGTCGGGGGGAGGTCCCCCTCACCCCGGCGCAAGAGTGTGCGACCTACAAAGAAAACAATAACAAAAAAATAAAACCAAGTTAAATGAAGGGGAGAAGGCCGGCCTCCCCCCAAAAGTCTATAAGTCTACAAGTAAATGTGCACGAACTCATCCCGAGTACAAGGGACAGGCGGTAGCGACCCCAGCTATTCCGCGACCGGGACAGGTATCGTGCGTGAAGATCACCCAGACTGGGACATTCGACAAGAATGTGCCGAACAGTCTGGGGGACGACATAGTCGTCATAATAGGGCACTGGCGAGCGCTCCATCAGATAGCGATGCGTCAAACGAGTGTGCCTGATTTGGAGACGACAAAAAGCGACCTGAAGCCTTCGCGGCGCAATGGCACGCAACTTTAAGTTCCCTTCGAACATCTCCCATCTTCTTTGCTACGCAGTCCGAAGAACTTCCAGTATTCCTGCCATGTAGTCGGTGTGAGGAAGAGCGAAACGCTAGTCCGGTCGCAGAGTACTCGCGGCCTCTTTGACGCCCTCATCGGCGCGCTCATTTCCCGCAATTCCTACATGTCAAGAAACCCAGCAGAAGATAATCTTGACATCCGCCAGGCTCACCAAAACCGTGGCGTCAAGGATATTGCGAACCAGGAGATGCAGAGATTCCAATGCCCGAGAGCACTCAGGGCGCTATGTGAATCGTTATAGATCACAATCCGTTCTCCGAACTGGGCACGTCGCGTAATCTCCCGTACCGATTGATATATTGCCACCAGCTTGGCCGTGAAGACAGATGCAGCGCCTGGCAGAGCCCCGCTTACTTCAAACAAAGGGGATACCGCGTCGAAGCCGACCCCCTTTTGGGACTTGGAGCCATCCGTATACGCTGGCACGGTTCCAGCGTGACACGAAGTGTGCTCCAAAAAGGTAGAACGCAATACTCCCGACGCTGTACAAGCTTTCGGAGCAGAGGTGTGGCGACAAATAGCCAAATGTGGTACAAGCCAGGGTGGTGTCCTGGGCAGAGCCAGGGGCGCCACCCTCCCGAGAGCTATACTTTGCTCTCGAAGGAGGTACCTGACCCTAAATCCAAAGGGCTTAGGGTATGACTGGCGTCTCTCGGTGGCATAGGCACCGTCGAGATCAGCTGCGGAGGCAGTGAGAGCTGTTAGCGAATGAGGGAGGCACCGTGCTCACGCGTCCAGGAGAGTGATGCACTGCACGTGGCGCAGAGCAAGGGGCATCTCCCCAGCATCGACCAACAGGCTCTGAATAGGGAAAGTGAGGCCAGCACCGGTCGCAAGGCGAAGGCCGGTGTGGTGGATCGAGTCCACCTTCCACAATAAACGATCGGTTGCATATGAATAAAACTTGCATCCGTAGTCGATCTTCGAACCAACAAAGGATCGATAAAAAAGTAAGGCAGTAACCCGTACGCGGAATCGAAGATCTCGCAAAAATTCAGATATAAACATTGGGAGGCGTATCATCTCCCTCATCGTGTGGAGAGTCTCTATGATACCGTATCGCCATGCGGTATCATAGGCCTTCTCCAGATCGAAAAACACCGTGGCGTAGTGCTGTCTACGAAGGAAGGCATCGCAGACCGCATTTTCCAGTCGTTGCAGAGCATCCGACGTGGAGTAGAACTTGCAAAAGCCACACTGTGCAAAAGACAGATGGCCTCCGCTGTCCAGGATAAAGGCTAATCTAACATTTACCAATTTCTCAATCAACTTGCACACGCAAGAGGTTAAAGAGATCAGGCGGAAACCGGCTGGAGTAGAGTGATCTCTCCTAGGTTTGCGAAAGGCGAGCAGAGTAGCGATTCGCCAGGAATCTAAGAGGAGACCCCCACCCAGAACCTGTTGAACAAATCTAACAGAAAGGCCATGCCTCGCTTAGCCAGTTGTCTAAGCATGGCGTACGGGACATCGTCCGGACCATAGGCGGTGTCAGCGCACTAAGCAAGACCGGAGCGAAACTTACTCTCACTAAACCTATCCTTGAAGGGTTCTCCGCCTCTGAAGGTAAGGTCCAGCCGGCGGCCTTTCGCGATATCACGACGTGCATTAAATGCTGACGACTGAGCAGCATCCCGGCTAGAGAATGCGGAGAAAGCGGTCGCGAAGGATTCCGTCACGGAAGCGGGGTCCAAGATATCGGTCCCATTCTCCTGGAGAACGGGAGGGGGTCCTAGAGAACTTGCCCCGAATCCTTTTGTCTCACTTCGCCACCTCTGCCAGTGGGGTCTTCCCGTTAAGTGAAGATACGTATGCCGGCTAAGAAGAGCGGTGGGCGTGCTTCGAAATATCCTGGAACCTAGCCCTAGCCCGACGAAATTCACCGACAGTGAAATAAAATGGCCAGAAGTTCTGGAAATAGTAGTCAGGCCCGCGGCGATGAGGTTGCCGGAGAAGAACTCAACGGCCTCATCTACCGACCTAAACTCCTCGACTGAGATAGAGAATTCAATCATTTTCTTGAAATCAAGGCCAAAGCGCACGTGCCAAGCACCCCTAAGGTGGGCTCTCAGGCGGCAGTTGCACTGAAAATATTTGAATGGGAAATTGATCACTACCATTGAGGTCATCGACCACCCCCCAATCAAAATCAGTCTGTGTATCCGAAGAGCACAAAGATAGATAAAGGCAAGAAAAGAAACGGTTCACGTGCAGTGATGCGTAAACTCATCCACATTTAGGACACCCATCTCAAGCTCTTCGATCAGTTCAGCAAGGACTTGTCCCCTGGGATTTATGAAGTAATCTTCCCAGAGAGGATTCCTGCGGTTCAGATCTTCAAGCAACAGAAAGGGCCTCGGCAACCGTGCCACGAGGTGGCTGAAGTCCCCCGCGTCTAAGTCAGCTGATGGTGGAATGTACGCAGAAATGATAGTATACCTCCTACCTAGCTGAAGCTGCACAGCCACCTCCTGAAAGGAGGTATCTAAAGAGAAAGGAAGAACGGAGACATGATGTCGGGTGTAAACCGCGCATCCCCCATCCCAGCCATCTCGTTGTGGTGGGGTCGCAAGATACATATACTCCGGGAGTGAGGGCAGGGGGCACGCGCCTAGCATGGTCTCCTGCAGAAAAATATCTAACGGGGAACGGGACGAGACGAGCCTCCGCTGCTCCTCCCAGTTGGCCCGGAGTCCATGGAAATTCCATTGAAGGAATATGCCCTCCAGGTGTATCTCGGAGGACACGCAAGGGCGCTTTTCGAACAGAAAACCCTCACAGAAATGGCCGTACGCTTCCCGGAGGCAGAACCTCGGGTGCTGTTGGCCGGACAAAGCGCTGAAGGCGCTGTGGCCTTCGAGGACTTATTGGGGGAGGTTGGGCTCGCCATGCGAGTCTTTTCCTCTGTTCGCCTCGAAAACTTAGGCAGGCGTTGCGGCTTCGGAGGCGTGGGGCACTCTTTTCGAGGAACCACCCTCTTTAAGAGGCGTAGGCGAAGGACCCGAAGCTCCTTTCTTGCTGTCATCCTTTCGGGGGCCAGCTTTAGGAACCCTAAAGATTGCCTGGCGACCAACTTTAGGGGCGTGGCCGTTTCGCCTTACTGGAAACGGTCACGCTGGTGGAAGGAGTTGTGAGTCTTGGTTTTAGCCGGGGCTAAACATGAACCCTTTGTGCCGCCAGCTTTGCCAGGGGAGGCCCAGGTTGAGTAGAACCCGAAGAAGGGCTCCGAATGGGCGTGGAAACAACCTTGCTCGTTAACTTGGATGGGCCTCGTGCAGAGGGTGTCTTTCTTACCATTGAGGCATAAGACGTCCCAGGGAGAGCCGAGCGTGCCAGGACCAAGTCCTTAGCCTCGCGGAATGAGAGTTGTTCCTGGGCCTGAACGGCCAGGAGTTTTTTCTCAAGGAGATATGCACCACATTGATTCGAAGAAGCGGGATGCGACTCTCCGCAATTGACATATTTGGCCACACACGATTTGGACTTATCATGTACGGCCTTGGATCAACTTACACAGACTTCGGGTGACCCCGACTTTGCACGTCTACAAGAACAATTCGTATCGTCGAAGCAGTGACAGTAATAGCACCGCCGCGGCAGTGGCACGAATGCCTTTATTCAGTAGCGGTATCGGCGGCACGCACCGACTCACGGAGCTTGTCACATTCGAACGTGACGAAGAGTGTAGGGGTGGGTCTCGAGGCCCCTCCCTGTCTTCTCTTCACACGTTTGACCTTGATGGCCCCATGGACGGCCAGCTCTAAGGTGATGTCATCTATGGAGTACTCAACAAGTTCCCTCTCATAAACTAATCCTTTAACAAATTTCATGGTAGAGTGCGGCGTTACACTCACCGGGGTGACATCAAGTGTCCAAAAAGCATTTATCTTGGCAGCCTCGGTGGGATCCACCGCATTCGCCAGAAGACTCCCTTTAGAGAACGGGTCACCTTTGGCTCTCTACCAATTACACTAGCTAATGCTCTCCTCTGATTGATCATGTTGCCCTCGGCCAACATACTGACATTAGTGGAGCGAATAACGAGGTAGCGTTTAAACCAGCGGGCTCGAAAACGCCAGGTAACCTCTGAATGACGGGCTCCGATATTATCGAGGATCCGTCCTGTGCAATTTTGGCCTTAGTCATAGTCAGGAGCTCCGCACCGGGGGGAGAGGGGCAGAGGGTCCGGATGTGCCGATCTTGGCTTGGTCGCTTAAAAAAGTTGGAGCAGACCCATCTGTACCCACAGCCCTCGTATATGGAGAGGAGCACCCAGTCTTCTTAGTCTCTTTCTTATTTTTTTTCTTTTTAGGAGAGGAGGGCGGGGAATGCAGCCATTTCTCCCATTCGCCGGCCTCAGGCAATTCCTTCTACGAGATGGAGAAGATCCTGGTAGTCGCAGAGCCACGGGTTGGAGGAGATCCCTACCCTCTTTGTACTGCCTTGGAAACCTGGGCTGTTTGAGGAGGACCTTTTATAGGGGCGGATTCGGGTTCGGTGCTTGGCGCCGATCCCAGATTCCCTCCCATGGAAGGCCCTACCGTCTGGGGCTGGGTTGCCTCAAGGACCATATCTATCTCAGGAAGCGCCTCCAGTTGGCCATCCCCTCCCAGGACATCGCAGGTACCGTTGGCCGCGTCACTATCACATGTGGGGAGGCACAGGCCTTGATCCCGGCAAGTTTCAATATTCGTGCCAGCAGGTCTTTTGAGGGAAGCGACCGAAGGGGCCTGGCTTCCCTCTACCCCTTTAGGCGGTTTTCCCTTCCAAGCCGCTTCACTGGGGAGCGGTCGGCTATTAGCTGCCTGCTGGCTTTCTCGACAGTCCCCTTAGAAATAAAAGGGGGGACTGCCGCTGGAAAAAAGGAGGTGCCCGAAAGCACCTCCAGAGAAGGGGGTGAGGGGGAGTCCACTACACCCTTAGGCTAAGAAAAGGAGTAAGCCTCCTCTCCCGTTAAAAAAATATGGGGGGGACCTGCGCCAGTACAAGGGGGAAGGACCTCCATTTTTTTGTGGAGCTGCCCGAGGCCGGCTCCGTTGATGAACAAGGGAAGATTAAGGGCAGATTTTGAATTTTCTCATCATTGGGCATGGTGACTCAAAATTTACAACGGGATGCAATAGCTCATCACCCCTCGCAGTAGCCTGCTCTTCAAGGGGTGCGTACAGGACCTAGCACAGCCAAGTGCCACCATTTCGGACCACCCCCCCCGCCTGGTGGCCTGGCAGTCTCTCAGCATGGCGGCTCCCCCTTGGACACGGCACAAAATTAAGGATATATTTTGAAGTGAGAAGGAAAAGGGATGTGGGGAAGGTATGGGTGGGGATGAGGCAGGTTGTTAAAAACTCACCAGCCCGAACCTGAGCTCAGGGGTTAGCGAACATTGTCCTCTACTCCTTCAGCCCCAATCCGGCACGGTTGGCTTAGAAGAAGGTCAGCATCTACCCTGTGAAATTAGAGGCTGACCAGGGAATGTTGTGAGAGAGGTTGTATAAAAAGCGAGGAAACCGGGAGGAAACACTAGTGTTTTGAAGGAAGAAGAAAAGGCTATGCTGGGGTCGGACGGGGTGCTGAATCCCGTCAGCACGGCGGCCAGGATGGCAAGTCGCCGTGCTCCTTACAGGGTTATGGTTAGCCATTACAAAAAGACAAAAACTTGGCATTCTCCCTTGGGACTTCCCACCATGGAGGCCTACAAGAGCCCGGCGCTATTGGAACTATACAATTAGTTACATCCGATATGTCCTCTTGGAGAATGGATGCGGATCCACCACACCATCTTTAGAAACCTAAGAGGCTGCCCGAGTTCTCCTACGCGCGGAGTAAAGGGGCCAGCAATTGGTTTCTCCTAGGGTATTCAGTAGACGAAGGCGGTGGAGATGCCCAGCCTCTTTCACCTTCATGAAAGAACAATTCTGAATCAATCTCCATTAAACGAAGTTCGGGTATTCATAAGGTCCACTAGATAGGTGAAGGAAGAGAGGAAAATAAAGGGAAGTGGAAAAACGTAATAGGGGGAGGAAAGAAAGAGGGGTATGTTAAAAGTCTTGTTGGCAGCACCATGGGACTCCTAACGGGCCCAGAGCTGACCCCCTCGCCACGAGTATGCCAGAGCCTATCTAGGAACCACTCCTGAAGAAAAGATCTCAGAGAGGGAGGGGGTATATATATATATATATATATATATATATATATATATATATATATATATATATATATATATAATATATTAGTGTGGTTCTTATTTGTATGTTAATTAATTTTTTTTTAGGAAATATCAAAATCTCACCCTCTCATTTATGTCTCTATTGGTATTAATTAATATATATAAAATATCAGCCTGATATATTATATTATCATTTAGGGTGTGTTCAATGCAGAAGTGTTTTTTTATGCCTTACCACGGGAGAAAAAAAGCTGTCCGCGGGTTTCGGCCATGCTGTTTTCTGTGTAAAATAGGCTATATTTGGTTTCTACCTTGATAAAATCAGAGCTGCTTTTTCTGTGCGAGGGAGAAAGGGACGACCCGCGTCATCAGAGGAGCACAGGTGCTCTTAAAAACATTGGAAATTTCAACCGTGCTGTATGCCCGCAGATTTTGGCCAGTTTTTCAAATGTTTGGCAACCTTGAGCTCCAGAGGCGCGATTAGACTGTTATAAAGTAAGGCTTTTACGCACTTTTACACAGTATACTACTCATAGAGTTTTGAAAAAATCTTATTTATGACATTACTGCAGATGACAAATTTGGCACATTAGTACAACTTTTCATAGCACTTAGTCATAAGAAAAAATCCACTAATCCAACATGCTTTAACATAAAGCTCTAATGCTTGCACACATTTAGTTAGCCTGTTGGGAAATTACTGTAGTGGATGGGAAGTTTCTGTTTTGAAGTATGTATATCTTCAGGAGGGCCATCTTTATTTAGCTGTAACTTTTCTTATCAAAAAAGTAATATTTTTATGGATTTATGATATAGAAAATATTTGACATGGCTCACATTTGCATACAATGTCCTCCTAGATATAACCAGAAACATCTTTTAACTCTTTCCAAAGCTGTAGCATACAAACAATTTGGACAAAGTATGCTGTTTTAATAGACTTTTTAATTATGAGAGGTTAAATGTCAAATTTTTCTGGGCGAGAGTGCATGAAAATAGGTGGTCCCTATCAGGTTAAATCATAAATGCTTGTCTTTTTCAGATATAAGCTGACTACTTTGCGGAAACAGGACAACCTATATTTGCTGGGAAACAAGAAGAAGTCTCTGTCGAGCTGCAAGCTTCCATCCTAAAGCGACGTACTCAGAGTATATCTGTATCACATGGACGAAAAAGGAATGGTGAAGCATGAAGCAGCAGTGTAGACTATGAAGGAAGTCGAAAGCTTTTGGGGAAAGGCCTGCATTCGGATGTCGCCTTTTCACCATTCTGTGAAGAAGCTTGAAGTCCTTGTGTCAGATTGAGAAGCCTTGAAGAAGAATAAGGGGTGAAGGAGTGAAACGCAGGAGAAGAAAGAAGAGAAATTTTGCGACAACTTGAATGATCTTTTTGACATACCCCACCAAGATGCACTGAAGATGATAAAGATGACAGAAGATAAAGCATTTCTGAAGATACATCGGGAGAAGGTGAGGCGATGAAGCATGAAAGGAGTTGACATTAAGCTGAAAAAGGTGAAATCAAAACAAGAAGAGAGAAAGCTACGGATGATTGCAAACAGCAGGACGAAGCTTGTCAGTATGAGAGAAGTGTCACCCTGGAGGACACTTCCTGTAGCTCCTCAGGCGGAGAAAATGAGACAAAAGGAGCCACTGCAGAGCAGAGCCAGCAGCGGCAAAGCGTAACAAAGGAAAGAAGAGCACCTGAGCCCAGATGTCCTTTCATCCCTGGATCGAACCAAGACTAGTGATCGTCACGCGGTACATACTCTCTGTACTGTGCTCACGCTTCTGGTCAACTGCTTGACGAATTCAAACTCAGCCGATCTTCCATCCACCGTGCTCGTCAGCAACACCATTAGAATCGCTCTGCAGATCTCAATCAGAAGACGAGAAAGTGGACAGGCTCCCCATTATTGTGTCTAGAAATGGCATTAAACTATTGCTTTGCGTATCCAAGTTGGTAGCTGGAACTGGTCAAGCAATGACGAAAGCAATATCTGAAGCTGTAGCAGATTGGGGTTTTGAGAACTGGAATCGTTCCATTTGCTTCGACACAACTTTGAGCAACACAAGCAGAAAGAATGGCAACATCATTTTGTTTCAGCAGATGATGGGGAAGAACCTGCTGAACTTGGCATATTGCCATCATATTCACGAAATACTGCTGGATAAGGTTTTGCTCGTCACCATGGACCCATCATCCAGTCCAGACATTGGTATATTCAAGAGATTCAAGAGTCACTGGCATCAAATGTCCTTGGCTAAATACAAGCCACGAATCAATGACGCTGATGTTGCCAGTGCTTTGACGAATATGATGGGTAACATCATTGAGTTCTGTTCACAACAACTGGAGGAAGCTCATCCTAGGAAGGATTACCGGGAGCTGTCGGAACTGACTATCATTTTCCTTGGTACAATTTCAACAAGAGGAATTAAATTTGCCAAACCAGGCGCAATGCATCGCGCCCGCTTTAGGGCATAATTAATTTATGCACAGAAGATTTTTGTCTTAAGGGATGTATTCAGTCTAACCGCCCGTGAACTGAAAGACATGAAAGAACTCTGTGTCTTTGGAGTGAAGCACTATGTGAAATCTTGGTTCTGCTGCTGTCTCCCAACAGTTGCGCCAAAAAGCGATCTGAAACTCTTGAAATCGTTGGCTGCTGCTGATCACAGAGCTGCAAAAGGTTCCTTCAAGATGCTGTCCAACCACCTCTGGTACTTGAGTGAAGAGCTTGTGGCACTGACCTTCTTTGATACAGCGGCCACTGTGGCTGAGAAGAAGGCGATGGTCATTGCCATGGACGACGGAAGAGACTAGGAGCCAGTAAAGAGGGTGACTGGATCTGCAAACCATTGGAATGAAGAATTTGAGCGATTTTGTCACAAAGAACACTCGGAAGTTCTCCAATATTCTAGATCTCAGTCAGGAGTTCTTACCTGAAGATCCCAGTATATGAGCCCACAGCAGAATATATATCGTCGCATTGGAGATTACGACGAGCCTTACTGTGACTAATGACGCGGCAGAGAGAGGCAAAACGCTTATCCAGGAGTATAATGGACTCCTGTCAAAGACTGAAGAACAGACACAGTCCATTATTCAAGCCGTCAGAGAGTACCTAAAGCTATTTCCGGACAGCCGAGAGAGTACTTTTTTTGAAGGACTCGTCGGACTGTAGTGAAGATCTGCCACATCAGACTTTATTTTGTTGTTACAATTTTACATTTGAAAGGCAGTGTCCTAGTTTTGTTTTAATCAGTAGTATAATTGTTTAGAGTCTTCTATGTTCTGCTATTAACCAGTGTCTACTGTCCAGTACTGTAACTAATGAAATGTAATGTAGATGATGAATTTAAGTTATTAATAATCAGCACTGTATTTCACCGCATTAAAGCTATTTCCGGACAGCCGAGAGAGTACTTTTTTTGAAGGACTCGTCGGACTGTAGTGAAGATCTGCCACATCAGACTTTATTTTGTTGTTACAATTTTACATTTGAAAGGCAGTGTCCTAGTTTTGTTTTAATCAGTAGTATAATTGTTTAGAGTCTTCTATGTTCTGCTATTAACCAGTGTCTACTGTCCAGTACTGTAACTAATGAAATGTAATGTAGATGATGAATTTAAGTTATTAATAATCAGCACTGTATTTCACCGCATTATGGCAGTTAGGAACAAAATTTAGTTTCATGGAGCACACCCTAATCGTAATCCAATGTCAATAAAATTTGGCCTACTTCCTTTTTTCCTGAAATGGAATAGATTAAAGGGGTGATAGGTAAAGATTTCGACAGTCACACCTGGTGAAAAAATGAGGGACCACCTCCAGACTTACTGGGATTGGGGGACACAGGAAGAGAGATAAGGTGACGAAATTTGAATACAGGATGAGGTAGAAAGTTTGCTCGGGGATCGGGCCATCTCAGTTTTTCGTTAACAATTTACACTTTACTACAAATTACCATTGTGATATTTCTATACAAAAATATTTAGGGCGCAAAAAAGTAAAAGATTTTATACAAATAAAATAGAACTACACATCCAGTTTAGTCACAATAATAAAGGTGAGTGGTAGTTAAATTACAAAAACATAATAATTATAGTGTCCAGAGTCAGAAATTTTAAAACCAGGTTTAATCGGTAAATTAGAGGCGCTTTCAGTTAAATTTTGATTCATGATTATGATACTACACTTAAAGAAATCAGTTTATAGTCAGTATGTGAGTTGGAAGTAGGGTCACCTGTAGATGTCCGGTTGGGCTACCGTTTTGGAAGATCAAGGATCCCTTCTATTCTTTGATATTCTAATCAGTTCCCATGAGTTAAAATTTACGATCTAAGTGTACGTTAAGGCCACAAAACTTAGGCTTCTGTTTAAACAGTAACCCTGAGTGTCCTGAGCGGTACAAGAAATCAGTCATTAATGCCTTGGTTAACAAGGCGATTTCCCATTCATCCTCGTGGATGGCTGTTGATCTTGAACTGAAGAGGGCTTTCCTCATTCTGGTCAACAACGGCTACCCACAGGAATACATCGATGCCGCTATAAAAGAAAAAAATAAACTTGGCCGCTGAAGCTGGTGCCTGGTGTATACCGAAACAAAATCCCATCGATCTTTAAACCAAGTCCAATATGATCACAAGCTACTGTGAAGACGAAAAGTCCCTCAAAGCCATTTTACATCTAAATGTGACCCCAACTGACCCTAATATGGATATAAACTTAATAATATATTACAAGACAAGGAAAACAAGTAGTTGCATTATGAAGAGCAGCTGTCTCCCTCCGACGAGCGAACTCCTGGAGACTAACGTCGTGTACGAGTATTCGTGTAAAGTCGGTGACTGCAAACACCGCAATTCCAAGTACATCCGCGTGACCTCCACAACCTTGTTGAGGCGACTGATGGCTCACCTACATGCAGGATGGGGCAATTAGAAAACATGCCCACTCTTACGGCACTACCTTAACCCGTGAGACGCTAAATAAGAATACCTCCATCATCCTAAGACTACAAAACCGCAGAAGATTGCGGATGGCCGAAGCTGTCATTATTCAAATGAAGAAACCGGCAATTAATGTGCAACTCCAGCCCGAAACCATACTTTCGACAACTCAGTGTCTCCCCGTCGATCGCCGCTAATACAAAATCGCTATTCCATTTACTTATTGAACATTATCTGAACTAAAGTCTTCTTTAAATGTGTTTGGTCATTTTGCAGCGCTTAGATCTGAAAAAGTAAATTATTCTGTAGTAGCGCCTATGATTTAAACATTAGTTTGTCCTTAAAAAATTTCCTTAACTGTGATTGGCCAATTTTGCATCCCTTATGTTTAAATATAAAACAAGCAGTGCCTATGTTTTGAACGTTAGTTTGTCCTTAACATTTTCCTAAACTTTGGTCAATTTTGTATCCCTTATGTTTAAGTAGAAAGTACACATATTGTAGCATTCTGTAAGTCATTCCATTAACTGCTATGGTTACCTAAGCTCGTCAAATTCCTATTGCTTTTGTAAAGATCGTGTTTGTGCCTTAAAAATTTATTGGGAACGAGAATTGTTTATCAGTTTTGCGCGTTTGGTAAATTCTTTTGGATAAGCTTTTGGCAGTGTTATAAAGAAATTCATTCACGAATTTTGCCTTTAAATTTAATGAAATTTTCACTTGCTTTCGTGTACCCGTAGCGAGGAGTGGACTTGTTTCCCTTCTTTTCCTTTCCGCTCGTCATCGCATCTCCTTGGTCAGACAACAACCTGTAGGCATTCGAAAGGCGCCCTACTCTGGAGGTAAAGTACCTTTTGAGAAACTATATTTTTGGAGACTGGGACACCTCTTTTGAAAACTCTCTTTTCTCTTAAACTCTGACAAATTCTCTTTTAAACTACACCCACGCACACATGCAAACGGAAACAATCACACGCTTACTTCATTTGAAATTTAATTTTCCGTACCTCATATGAGGAGATAGAAAATTAAATGAGGGAGACTCGGTGGATTCCGCTGAAGAATCTCCGATGTCCCCAAGCCGAACCGAGGGAGGGTCTTTGCACAAATCGATGACGACTTGGGTATTGCTCTGGTTAGCCTCATCGATACCCACAAAGGTTACACGGCAATCTATTCCAAGGAGGCTGACTGCAAAGCACTCACCTCCCCAAAGGCTGCAGAGTGCTTAAAAAACTTCAATTTGAAACCTTACACACCTCCACAGATCAAAACACACCAAAGTGTTATCCTTCGCCGCCTCGATCCTTGGTTTGAGGAGCACTTCGTCGAAGAAATTCAGTTGGAGGTAGAAAAAACCACACCTGGACAAGGGTTTCGGAAATTATAAAGTTCAAAGACTATACTCATGTCTTTAAGATAGTTTTTACTGATACATCTATGGTGCTTAACGCTACGGATGGAGGTATGCTCCTCTTCAACGTCCACGTCTGCCCTGAGCAGATCAAATGTGAGGAGTTTATCGATCTCCAGATGTGTTTCAAGTGCTACAAGTACGAGGAGCACACCACGGCCACCTGCCCCAGGGGGAGCATTCTTTTGTGATCTCTTTGCTCGTTAGATGCACATTCTTGGAGGAGTTGTAATAGTACCTATATGAATTGCCTGAACTGTGCAGGAGAATATAAAACGCTTTACATGACTTGCCCAATCAAGAAAGAACTCTTAAAGAAAAAGGCAAATCAAAACAGACTGGTTAAGGAGGCAAAAGCCAATAGCACATACGCCAAGTTTGCTAAGGCTGCTGTGGCGGAATCAAGGGAAAATAAAACATAACTGCACGTGAAGAATGAAAACTCGACTAAAATTATATGTTGCATCTATTATGTTCACATTGCGAAGGTCTCCTAGCCAGGGTGCTTTGCAGATGAGCTAAATAGAATGCCGACTCATAATGGGATGGAGGAAATGTGGTTTCCCCCAAATTCACGGTCGGACGAGATTCTTAAAATTAGTCTCAAACCCCATTGAAAGACTAGTTGCCAGAAAATCCCTACCTCCGGCAGCACCCCAGTTCCTTCCAGGGACCCCAGGATCAAAACACATAAGGAAACGAGACTCGAACCCACCACGCACCGAAAAACAAAACAACGCTGTAAACACTGGAAACCAAAACTCACAAACGCACACACAAAGTATAGAAGTTTCGGAGACTGAGACTGAGTTCACCTAGGCAGGGGCACGGTTCCCACGCTCCCCACGCTCCCCACGCTCCTGGAAAACCTCACAGCTTCAAAGACGGAAGCCTAAACTTAAATTTATACGCTACCGAAAGGTCCCCTTCCCCTAAGGAGATGAAAGCCCTTGATGTAACAGAAGGTACAAATGGGGTTTCACATCGGACGACTGCCATGAAAAGGAAGTCAAGGAGGCTTTACTCCAAGGCTTGATAAAATTGGTTCCCGAAGCTTTCATAAACCACACGGACGGCGAATACATAAAGAAGCGACCAGGCAAAACAATTATGCCCCTATCCACTCCACAAGGACCTAAGCTCATAAGGAAATAATTCCTAAAAAACAACATAAACACACAGGAATCTATTGTGAACATGACAATGGACACATTAAAAATATTACATTTTAACTCAGACGGTTGGACGAACAGAAAAATAATATACGGTAACGTAATACGAAATGTGTCCCAGACGTAATATTTATCTCTGAACATGGGATAAATAACACAGGCAGGATAATAATATTTCCCTACCAAGTCTTAACCAAAAATCACAGCAGAGAACGTTTTGACGGATGTGCAATAGCTGTGAAAAGAGGTCTTGACTTCAGATCAATAAGTGGATTCGATGAGTCATACCTCGCTGTGGAGGTCCGTACGGCAGTGGGCCCCCTGGTCCTAGCAACGGACAACTAGCCCCCAAGGAGAGGGTACTTACCCCTTCACAACTTCCTGCAACTTTGTGGTCACGGCAAAACAGTTCTTTTTACCGGTGAGGAGTGCCGCCTCAGATTACACGTCGACCAACTTAGCAGGCTGGAATCTTGAGACACTTATTGACAGGCAAATTATGACAAGAATTGGACCAGGTTTTCCGATATTCATTACACATAGATCAGCCACAAAACCAGACATAGGGCTCACTAGCACTGTGTTCCCCTACAACTTCTTCATTGAACTAGGCACTCCTATCCACAGCGACCATCAGGCTTTCCTTATTAAAATCCCAATCTCCCCCATTCAGGTCCCTATTCTAGAACGCACGAGCTGCGCTCGCCCCAACTGGGATACTTATAAACACCTCAAAGATTACAACCCTGCCCCATTAATTAATGACACTTTAGAAGAGATCGAAGAGAAGTTAGATAAAATTACTGAATATTTATTAAAAGCTGATAAGGAACCCATTCCCCGAGTTAAGAATAAAACTCTTTCTGGACCCCTAGAATGAAATCCCTCACGAGGGAATACGGGGAACGGATCAATGAAGTAAACCTCACTGGCCGCAATATAACTACGCACAGACTCACATGACAGATACGCGACAATAAATGACTCTTATAAGGGACCAACAGAATGTATTTTGGACAATTTCATAGACGAACTGAATATAGAAAACGACTCACGTACATTCTGGCAGATAGTAAAAAGACTAAGAGGCGAACACACACAAAAGACCATAAAACTTACATGTAACAATACAGAAATTACGGACGCGGAAGAAATCAAAGAAGAATTCAGACTCTTCTTGACATATATATTTAGGATATCCCCGGAAGAGAATGATAACATTGATTTAGACTTCAAAGACAGAATAATATATGATTTGAACGACCAGATACACAAAACCTATCCTCACCATTATGTACCACAGAAAAGGAATATGGAGGGACTCGGCGGTAGAATTACTGCCGAAGAATTCTCGGAAACTTTAAAATCCTATCGTCAACGAGCAGCAGGGCGTACACGACTGACACGAGAGAATTTTATTCGAGCTCCGCCTAACATCCTTCTGGGGCTCATGAATATCATGAATTCCTGCCTGAACGTGGGTTCCTTCCCTGACCACTGGAAGGTAGCAAAAATGATATTCATTCCCAAAGCCGGACATTCTAGCTAAGTTCAGGCCTATATCTCTCTTAGAATTTGCAGGGAATGTCTTGGAGAAAATATTGGCCAACAGGGTGAATACGTTCTTTGAAGAAAATAATTCACACAACAAACAACATGGCCTCCGAAGGAACCGAGGAAAGGACACAGAGCTAGCCGTGATCACCGAGAAGTTGGCAAAAATTGGCTACGTCAAAAAGGCCTTTGACAAAGTATGGAAGAGAGGGCTGCAATACAAAATCTTACAACTGGGCCTCAATCCCATACTTAAAAGGATTCTATGCGACTACGTAATGGAAAGGAGAGCATTTGTAAATATTAAAGGTTTCAATGGCCTAGAGTTCGAACTCGAGGCGGGGATGCCACAAGGCGGGTGTATAAGTACCTTACTTTACAACATATACACCATCGACCTTCCTCAACCTCTGACTGAAAGCTCGTTTTATGTCTAATTTGTGGACGATATAACGATGATCTGGACGACACCTTATCAGAATGTGAATTGTATGGCACAGAGTACGGCGGTAGAAATCGAAAACATCACCCCTTTCGAGAGAAGATGGAATATTTATACCAATGCCCAAAGGTTCCGTGTAATTCTACTATTCCGACGGAACCTCGCAGGCATCCGTGTGGACGGTGCACGCATCCCATACCGCACGGAAGGCACGGTATGTGACTCCGTATTACGAAACGTGGATATGGGAATCATGTAGCTAAAACTACATCAAATGCACGGAGGGACTTGGGACAACTTTTCAAGTTCCTAAACCTGAGTTCCTCCAACAAACTGAAGATCTATAATGTATGAATTCGATCCAAACTCCTGTATTCAACGGTCCCTATAAACGCGAGTCCCGAGACCCAAGTCCTTAAATTGCAAAGGGTCCAATATAAGGCTGTCTATATTATAACGAGAACCCGAAGGAGAGAGTGGAGAAGGCAGTGAGCTATATGGTGAACTCAAGTTAACCCGCATAAACGTGGAGCTTCACCAAAGAACAAGCAAGATCTGGGACAACGTAAACCGGCGCCTCCCTCCTAAGTTTGCACTCAAACACATGGATTTTTATTACATAGGACACGCAAAACTTAGATTTTTACAATACCCAACCAACACAAAGCCAAACACAATCCCTTTTCACTTAATTATTCAAGTGCTAATTTTTCACAAATTTTAGCGTGACTACCACGCCAAAAATATTAAACAAATTAATAAAATAAAAATAAACAAAATAATAAAATAGCAATTCAAAATCCGAGCGTTAACAACCCAGATAAAAACAAAAAAACAAAAATCTCCTCACTAAAAGCAGTAGGGATCGAAAAATCCTCTGCTATAAAGGCTTGAATGCCTTTTTACATATATACATACTAATGTATAACTGCACTCCCCCCAAAAAAATATATATATATACCAAAACGCAAAGAAAGCCAGAGATACCCCATTCTACTTTCATTTTCGCTTTCCTATAATTTTTTTCCACTATTTCACGTCCTAAAATCTTCTACTACTATATTCCTCACTTTATATATCCAAGTCCAACTCATTCCATTTCGACGGCCGAGCATTCTACTTTCAAGCACTGCTGACGTATCTTTGGATAAAGCAGCTTTTCACTTTGCTTAGTATTCGACTTTGAGCAGCGCTGACGATGACAAACAGGCTATCCTGGAAGTCTTTTAGGTGATATTCACTTCACCCTTCAGAAAGAGAATTAGGATGTGGGTTTTGGGTTTTTTTTTTGCATAACTTGGATTGTCAATAAATGAGGGCTTAAGCACCTCACTTCTCCCATCCATTCTCCTTCGTGGGAAACTGCCTCGGATGCCAGCACTTCATTAATTTCCTCTTAACAATGCCAGCCACTTGGACTGACATAATTAAGGGCTTATGTGAAAGCTGGTTTGAGGACGAGGCCACAGTAGAAGCATAGGTCAGAAATTTTCTCAAAATTGGGACTTAACTGCAAGTCTCGAGTAGAGGAGTGATCCTCATCATCCAAGAGACTCGGTCAGCATCATAGAGGGAAGTAGCACCCGTCTCTATGTAGATGTAAGCGGTTTTGGCGTATGTCCCCGGAAGGAGGTGGCAAAACTTTAGCGGTCGTTGATTCGGCCGCTAATGCATCGAGTCTACCATGATTGATCCCTTCTGAGGTTCCCACTCGAGACCCATCCCACCCATTATCCTGGCAGCAGCTGAGCGGGGAACCAACTGGAGAATGGACGGGAGCGCTCTCACCGACGTTTCTGAACTCGCCCTCACAAACCACTACCGCCTTTACCATCCATCTCGCATACCTTTTCATTCACAAAATACAAAAATAATACACACAATGGTTACAGAGGACAAGAAGAAAAGAAGAGGACATAGTAGGGAATGAAGAAGACTATGGAGACCCTCGCTAAGAGTGTCCCTCTCAGGACCATACAAGGAGAAAAGGCTCCAGAAAAGAGGAAGCTATGCGAAACCCTCTACCTCGAAATCAAGGTGGCCCTGTTGAAATTGATTGAAGTTTCATCAGGTTTTATAGCCATCTCCGCAGAGACCAAAGATCTGAACCGGCTCGATCTGAAGAAGCAGCTACCATATTGAAGAGCATAGGACTGGAAGCAAGGACCCTCCACAAGTGGCAGCGAACTGCAGTGTCATTTGTCCCAAAGTGGAGAGTTGGGTCGGCGTAAACACAACCGAAGAACTAAAGAAAGAGTTTATTAGAACCAACCCGTTGGCAAAAGTTCGGGAAATAATCAAATTTCGCGAACATCCCCACGTGTAAAAAATAACTTTCTCTACTACCGACATGGCCAGGAAAGCGACGACGGACGGGATTTTGGTCTTTAATATGAGAATCCCAGGAGAGAACGTTCAGCAGGAGATGTTTAATAGCATACAGATGTGCTTTGTATGCTATAAACTAGAACAACGCACAACTATGACCTGGCCGGACAAGTGCAAACTGTGTGAAGTGAATAGGCAACAGAAGGACATCGGTTCGATAAGTGCGAGAGCACTAAGAAGAAATGTCTCAACTGCAAAGGGGAACACAGGACCATGACCCTGAACTGCCCAAAGCGCCAAGAAATAATCAAAAGGAAGGAAGAAGAACATAAGAAAGCTAAGGAGATGACATACGCGAGTGCCGCCCAAAAGAATGAGGAAGTGAAGACAACACCTGCACAGAGGAGCATCAAAGGAGATCTGAGTGTAAAGATTATGATCTGTATTACCTACGCAAATGTGACTAACACAGTGAAGCCTGGCTGTTACAACTAGGTACTCAATGCACTCTTAAAGGCAAAAAAATTCTTCCTTCAGTGATCACGCCCGTGGACCCTGAATGCTCCAAATCATTCAAGAAGTCAGTTATAAGAAATAACACTAATGTTAATTATGGACTGGAGAAACTCGCCAAAGCTCCCTCATCAGAGGAATCCGAAGAGGACGAGGAAGAAAAAGCTGAAAATGAGGAAGGATCCACCTCTTCAGAAAACGACGAGGGCCCCTGCACCCGTACATGAGCTACGAAGAGCAGGTCCAAAACCCCAAGTCCCCCCCCCGTCCGAGACGGAAAATCCTGGGCACAGCAAAGCCGCCCAGACAGCCACAAAGGAAAAGAAAAACAAGAAAAAAACACCGGTAAAAACAATTCACCATGCTACGGAACGCACTACACCAACGACTGGACTTTGAAAAGGACTCTTTACGGAAATGTATTCAGAGAAATTGATGCAGACATCATATTAATTTAGGAACACGGAGTCGACCCGCGTAATTCGGAAATGAAGATCTGGAATTACGACGTGTTTTTCACGAATTATTCATAGGAGCGGAACGACGGTACCGCTATTGCGATAAAGAAATGAATTTAATACAAGCAAATAGGAAACTTTGAAGAATCCTATCTCGCGATTGAGGTCGAACTCGACATAGGCAACGTGGTCATCGAAGCCGGGTTTCAACCGCCAAGGAGAGATGTTTTACCTATACATTCTCTCACTGGCCTATTTGGAAGAAGAACCCCCAATATATTTATGAACACCAGATGCAGTGAATCCGGCTACAGGAGCTTCAATGGAATTGGAAGAAGCCTAGACATCCTGCTGGAATGGAATATATTCCAGCGGATAGGCTCAGAATTACCCACCTTTTTCAGAGGAATGAGTGCTACAAAACCAGACATATGTTTGGTTAATCGTCAGCTGCTGTTTACTTACTACATGGAACCAGTTTAGGTACCATATTGTTATCACATTGAGGTCCTACTTACCAGCAACAGGAACCCTATTCAAGTCCGAGCTGCGGTAAAAAAGAACGACCAAAGAGCAGACAGCGAACGGTACGCGCGCATTCTTGAGGCCTATCATCCGCTCAACCTGGATGTGGCAATTTTTGAGAAGATCGACGAGGCACTCGACGACCTTAATAACCATCTTATTAACGCGGATATAGCTTGTATCCTTAAGTCCGAGTACAAAACGATCTCAACTTATAGATGGACTGTGTACATGAAGTAACTTTACCGTGAACTGAAATCATTGTATGAGATTAACATCAGGAATGCATCATATGACTCATTACAACGAAGTAAAGATCAAAGAAGAGCTCAACGAGTTGATCCTCGAGCAACAGCTGAGACGATGGGACGATGCGATCGACAGTCTCGATCACGAGGCATCTTCCAAAGATTTCTGGAACAAAATCACACGTCTCAAAGGATCGACTGGGAAGAAGAAGAAGGAGATAGATATACTCAAAGAAGACGGAAACATCGAAAAAGAAGAAGGAAAGGTGAAATAAATATTCCGAAGTTATTAGGAAAAATCTTCAGTTTCACCTAAGATGAAAAGGAAGATTACGATATAGAGTTTGAAGGCCATATCATAGACGAGCTTAACCACCAGATACATAGGACGCACCCTAACCACTAGGTAGTTCAACAGCGCAACGGACCCCTGAGATCACCGATAAGGTACTACTCGGTGTGCTCCACTCATTCCGTCAGAAAGCCTTAGGATCATAGGGGCTTACGAAGCTGAACTTTGAAAAGGCACCAGCGAATATCATCGAAGGAATGAAGAGAATATTCAACCCCTGTCTAAACACGGGTTACTTTTCAGGTTCCGATGCCGATGCTGAAGCATGGGAAGAACCCGAGTTTGAAAGAGAGTTACCGGCCAATTTCACTTCTAGAATTTGGTGGGAAGCTCTTCGAAAAGATTATCAACCGAAGAATGGTGTCGCACCTGGAGGAGAACTCCCTCTACAACCCATACCAATTTGGGTTTAGAAGAAAGCAAAGTACGGAGATGGCGATAAATGTCATCATGGAAAAGCATGCCCAAGACAAACGGGAAAGGAGTTACGTGGACATTGTTGATCGGGATGTATCAAAGGCATTTGATGAAGTGTAGCAACGGGGAATGCAGTATAAGATCTTACAACTGGGCTTAAGTGAAAACTTAGAGATAACTCTCTGTGACTATGTCATGGAGAGGGCGGCGTATGTCAGTTTAAAGTGCACGTACGGACCAAAGTTTTCGCTCACTGCAGGCCTCCCGCAGGCGGAGTGTCTGTTCCCCACTCTCTACTTGATTTACACCGCATATGTCCCAGCACCTGCAAACTCCACTTGTCTCAACATTCAATACGCCGATGATTTCAGCCAGATAATTATATATCCTTGGAGGAATGCGCCTATGCAAGCTCGAATAGCAGCAACAGAGATTGGAAGAATAAATATCTACGAGGCCCAATAGAAAATAAGAATTAACTAGGAGAGATTAAAAATAGTCTCTATCAGCAGGAGACTTCTTTCTGATGTAAGGGTGGAAAATGGGCGCTATCCTTACACCACAAAGTGCAATGTACACGAAATGAAAATCACTTCTTCCGGTTACAGGAAGCACGTGGCAGAACGAATTTCTATGGCCCTAGCTGCGGCTCGGACTCTACGTATGTTTAGAAATCTCCGTGAAAACAACAAGAAAAAGATCTACAAAGCAGTTGTACGATCTACTTTGCTATATCCCGCTTCCGCCCTCTCTTGGGTCTCAAAGGCGCGATAGAGGGGACTATAAACTGCGCAGAATAAATGCATTTACCTAATTAAGGGTACACGCAGGCGAGAAAGAAGACGCCAAGAAGACCTACACAGGGAAGCGAGAATAACTCCCACGTTGTCATCGAAGAACAGACACGGAACATACACACGCTGGTTAATCAGGAATTGAACGAGGAAATTGTTCAAGTGATTAACCAGAAGAGCTAAATATATATATATATATATATATATATATATATATATATATATATATATATATATATATATATATATATATATATATATATATTGTTTTTTCTCGCCTAAAAACCCAGACAAAAAACGTATGAGAAAAATAAAGACAATACAAGTTAAGATCAATAACGCTGCTACTGCTGTGGACACAAAATGGCCTTTTACCTAATTGTATATATATATATATATATATATATATATATATATATATATATATATATATATATATATATATATATATATATATATAGTCATATGAGTTGCTGCTGACCAGTCAAATCTTCAACTTCACGGTGAATGTAAGGACACATAGGAGGCTGAGGTACATGTGATTTATTTATGGAACAACGTTTCGGGCGTATCACCCATCTTCAGGTTCTAAAACATAAATTAATCTAATACAGATAAAGAATATTAAAAATATTAAAAATAATTAGGTTAAGACTATGTAGGTAAATCAAAAATTAGAAAATAACTCAGGAATTTAAAAGTCAAGAGAATCAAATTATCAATCTAATATAACACTATTGAAACGGAAAAAAACACAAAAAAACAACAAAAAAACAAAAGCAAATAATTACAGTATAATATTGCTTACCGATAACTCAGGAATTTAAAAGGCAAGAGAATCAAATTATTAATCTAATGTAATCACTATTGACACGAAAAAAAGAAGCAAAAACACAAAAGTAAAAAATTACAGTATAATATTGCTTACCGATGGAGTTCAGGAGAAATCACAAAGTGAAGAAATTATAAAGGATGTGGCTTAAAGAAGGATATGAATTTGATTGGTTGGTTGTTGAATAAAAGAAGGTTGGTTGGGTGTATTACCACATTCAACAACCAACCAACCTTCTTTTATTTAACAACCAACCAATCAAATTCCTATCCTTCTTTAGGCCACATTCCTTATAATTTTTTTTCGCCTAAAAACCCAGACAAAAAACTTGGTTTCGTGGGCAAAATGGCATTTGCTGGGGCCAATGGTGAGGCCATTTTCACGCAGTTGCTCGAAAAGAGCTAATAGGGTGGTTAAATGGTGACTCTATTCAAATAGTTCTTGTAGCTGACTCTTTTGATGTGGTGTCAGCTGCGCGTCAATATCCAGGACAGAGGGTTCAAAAGACTCGCCTGGTAGGGAAGGAGGAGGGTAATCGGCATCAGGTTGGATGCACACTGTCTGTATTACATTAAGGGACTCCGAGGGGTAATCTTCTTCAAGCGCCGATGTTTCATCCAGTGCTACGAACGTATCTCCTTGGACGCGTTGGGGGTACTTTTTTTCTTTGGGTCCACGGACAGTCTCCGTGTCCTTGTCTTGGGCCTTATCACCTGAGGGTGTTAGTAATTCGAACTCCTTTTGTGCCGTCCTAACGTCCTGGTTAAGGGTCTCCAAGAAATCGGACGGTATCGGGGTTCTGATGGGGACGGGCTCCTAGACTTCTTTCTTAGCTCGGCCACGAGGAAGGGAGGCCTGAGACACAGGGTCGGAACTTCCTTGGGGGCTCTGTCCTATAAGTACGGAACAGAATTGTATGGGTGCTGAAATGACTTCAGCCCAGCCATCATAATATTGACACTGCAGGTAACATCTAACGACAGGGAATTGGTTCGCCCGCCCAAGGTAGTCATGTACCACCGCAAATTTTTCGTGGTTAGGGTCCCCTAGGGGGGGGGGAGGAGCTCGTCGGACACGATGAAACACGTACATCCTGTGTCCCTGACGAGAGTCAATACTCGGCAGCCGTTCACGCTTCCCTCCTCAAATTTCAAAGTTCCCGATGAACTTTTGTCAAAAATAAAATTTACCTGGTGGCCTGACGGAGGGGGAGAAGTTGCTGATTGGGTCTGCACCACCGGGGAGGCCGGGGTGGCATTAATCTGGTGAACTTGGTGGGCTAGTCCGCTTCTAAGCCTAGAATTTTGGGGGCAATTCCAGCTCATGTGGTTTTCTACACCACAGGTGAAGCATATGATTGGTCGCTTCGGGAAGAGAGATGGAGGAGAAATCTTAACGGGAGGTTTGGAGTCCCGTTGTTGGTTTTGGGGAATGAAGTTTTGGGGTTCTACGGGGCCCGGAAACTTCGTCAGCTTCCCTGGGAAGGGGCGCGAATCCTTCCTTCTTTCCTGGTTGGGGGGTTGGTGAGAAGTTCGATTCTCCTTTGGGTATAAATTATGGCTTGCGGCATAGACATCCGCTTCTTCGGTACATTCTTCAAAGGTCTGGCACCGACGATTCTTGACGAACGCGCGGATCTCCGTCGGGAGAGACGCCAAAAATTGATCCGGCAACACGAAGTCTGTTAAGGACTCGTAGTTAGGATCAACCTTTGAGGATTCTAACCAAAATTTAATATTCCTTTGAAGAATGTATCCGAATTGACGGAACGTCTGTCCGGGTTTAATACGACCTCCTCGAAATTCTTTGCGGCAGAAATCGGGAGTCATATTTGAGCGGCCAATAACTCAGCTTTTAAGGTGCTGTAGTTAATTGTAGATTCAGATGGTAAAGATATAAAAAATTCGCGCAATTTACAATTTAACAAGGGAAGTAATCTGAGTACACCTTCAGCCTCCAGATCCATGTTATTGATTTCGAGGATCTTTTCGAAGTGGGCTAAAAATGCTCCGAAATCCTCTCCCTCCTTGAAATTGGGGAGCTTTAGTGAGAGATTGGGGGGGGCTTCCGAACAAGAACTGGCTGACTGTATCTCTGCTTCAACACGAGCTAATTCAATCTGATGGTGAAGCTCAGCTTGTCTTTTCCGTTCCTCTCTTTCTTCTCGTTGAAATTCTCTTTCTCTTTCTTCTCGTTGGATTTTTTTTTCTCTTTCTTCTTCTTCTCGTTGGATTTCTCTTCCTCTTTCTTTTTCTCTTTCTTTTTCTTCACGCTCTTTTCTTTGCTCCTCTTGAACGTACTCAATTAATTCTTTTCCGGAAAGTCCCAAGGACTCTCCTTGCGCTTTTAAGATTTCGAACTGAGACATCTTTGCACTTGGGGGCGCAATAGTCAACCAACTAAAATTCCTTACAATAAGAATTATGCCTTCTAGAGAGTTAGCCTACCTAAATATGGGCACTGACCTATTTGTACTTGGTTTCTCAAACTAAAGAACCACTGACTAAAATCACACAGAAAAAAAACACAAACAAATTATTATAACAGTTCCTTGCGCTACTCCAGCTTCTTAAGTTTCAAAAAGGGGATAGCAATCGTTAAAACAAAAGGAAACTACTATACTCTATTCTTATAACGAATAACACTATGCTTTACTCGACTGAGACCAGTGTTGCAAAGATATAGCGTTAAACCTTACACACTTGATACCAAAATTAAATAGTGTATATATATATATATATATATATATATATATATATATATATATATATATATATATATGTCGTAGAATGGACTCTCGACGATATACCATATATGACTAGTCGTTGAGGGAACATATTTAATTATCTTTAGAGTGCGTGGTGTCTGGGTTGACCGATATTATTTATCTTCGATGTGCTGTAGAAGTGGAACTGAGCTCAAGGATAATAATATGGCTATCATTAATAAAATAGAGTTTTATTAATAAAAACTATCAATAACACACAAAACGGAAAATATTGACATAAACAGAGAATGGAAAGGATCGTGGGAAATCTAGCTAATCCTAGGATTAAGAGAGATTTAAAAAGGTAAAACAAATAAAAGTTAAAGGGATGGGATGGTTCGCTAAACCATTTAAAGCACAGGATAGGGTTGACAAAAGGGTTAAATACTCAAAGGTAACGTTCAGCTTACGTAAATACACTTGTTGTGCAGAGGAAGGTGACGTGAAGGAATCTTTGGTCCACTGGCAAATTCCAGCCGAAGGGGGGGGGGGGGGAATTAAATGATCCTGACGTGGCGTCTTGGGAATAAGTACCGTTTCTTGACGAACGGGCTTGAAGAACAATGGCTGTTCTACTATGTTCTCTTATGAACAACAGGGGCGGTGAGAACCGTCTCTTGTCTACGGGCTCGAGAACAATGGCTGTTCTAATGTTGTTCTCTTCTAAACAACAAGGTGGAAGGGTGAGAACCGTTTCTTGGCGAACGGGCTCAAAAGAACAATGGCTGTTCTACGTTGTTCTCTTCTGAACAACAGGGGGGGGGGGGGGAAGAACCGTTTCTTGTCTACGGGTTCGAAGGAACAATGGCTGTTCTAACGTTGTTCTCTCTCTGAACAACAGGGGAAGCCTTGTGGACTTGGCGTCACGAAGGCTCGAACCTTGGCACTCAAGGGATATTGTCCTTCTTCTAGACAAGTCATGGTGGATCTCGAGGTCGAGGACCCTTGGCGCACAAGGTGAGAGTGGATCGTAGTGATGTTTCGCGAAGAAAATCTTGATCTCGAATCTAATCTTAGTGGTAAAGTTTCCATATAAATAGTCGGGACATCCCCTTAGCGTAGGGGACAATGGAGTGGGGGCTTCGAGGGAATGCACAGCCGCCCTTGAGAACAATACCTTATCTGCCCATAAGCCTAACTCAGTCTGGCGAGGTCGGCATGGGGCGACGGGGGAAGATAAACCTCCTTGTTTAAACATTGTCTGAGGTGGCGGCGATAATGCGCCCGGCTTCAAAGCGAAGATGCACGTGGGTAGCATCGTGGTTTTAAATACCATATGATAGTGGTTGAAATTAAGCGGCGTCAACCCGTTCTATCACAATATATGCACCATGCATCTGCAAAACGGCGCCATCAAGAACCACTACATGCAACATGGAATTAAACTAACACGAGAAATTTGAGTACAAAACACCATTATCAAAAGGAGAAGTGACCGCACACGCCTTCATATCCTGGAAGCGATTCTAATCCACGAAGAAAGACCGAAGATTAATGCCCAATTGACCGCCACCCAGCGAACCTTAAAACTCTTTACGGATTAACGGTCAATAATGACCGAAATCCCATTCCCAAATGTACTTTTTCTAACTACTTCCTGTCAACCACCTTCCCCTTTTCATTATCTAACTTATCTTTAGTATATAAATCTAATGCCTTTAAATGTTTAACCAGTGTAAAATTAATTTGCTCTGAAGATGGTAAAACGTGACCGAAAGTCAGTTAGCTAAAATAAACCATGAATATCGGAACACTTATCTATAACCTTCCGCAAGACGAAGAAAGAATAATAAGAAAATTAGAAAAGCAAAGAAAGAAGCTAATCAAGGCTCAATTAGACCTGGTATTTAATAAAACATGCATATATATATATATATATATATATATATATATATGCAACAATTAATTAAAATATGTATATGTATGCAGATAATGTTATACACTTTAAAATATATTTTTTTTAAATCTTAGAGTGATCAAAATTTATAGCACGTGTGAAGTTTAATGGGCGCTTAAAACGTCAATAATACATCTTCGTCAATTAATGAGTTAAACTCCTCTGATGCCTCTAAATAAATCTTCTTCCCGTCAAGGCCTAAGCTGAATGAGCGGCTGAAATGGGAAAACGGTTATTTATTAGCGTCATATAAAACCCGATAAGGCAGATACGAAAGATAGCCAACCCTTGCATTTCGCAGCGTCCTTTCGTTGATTGTATTAAGTTTTCTTGTGTTTTTTTCTTTGTTTTTCTCATTCTTTGTTTTGAATTGATTGCTATGCCTAGGATGTGATTCTTTCATCAAAACTGAAAGCTAAGACTAATAAGGGCGTCTCCTAAGGATAGTTTGTAAGCATGTAGTGTTAAGTTAGTAGTTAGTAGTAAAGATATGTGTACGATATATAGCTGCAGATTCTCCTGAAGATATTGGGGCCTGGAGGGCACACAATACGCAAGATGCCAGGAGCAGAGGCACTGAAGGCAAAGTACATCTGGAACCCCCCCTTCTGGGGAGAGTAATAGAAAAGAAGGATGTGGGGCAGTAAAAATGGGGATTGGTTTGGAAAAAAATAATCATATTAAATACCACTCCTCCAACCATAACTACGAGGATGAGAATAAGCCTAACCTCTCGGACTCAATTGTATATGAGTGGACGAAAGCTGGTAGGCGACTAGCTTACAAAATTAGATAATGAAGGATTATAAAGAAAGTGGCAAAAATGGATGAAATAGATGCCTCATTTAACACTACTAGTAGCACCGCGGCCGAAGAGCGTACCACCACTCCATCGTCTTGCTCTCCATTCAAGCGGACAACCCTTGCGGAAGAGAAGAGTGTGAAGAACGAGTTAATTCCCCCCCTAATATTTTAAGAAATATTCAGTAACTGACTACAAGTAGATGCAGGGGTTTTAAACAAACGTATAATGTGCCGATT
Source organism: Ceratothoa steindachneri (assembly GCA_963969495.1). Classification (NCBI taxonomy): domain Eukaryota; kingdom Metazoa; phylum Arthropoda; class Malacostraca; order Isopoda; family Cymothoidae; genus Ceratothoa; species Ceratothoa steindachneri. The sequence continues at coordinate 119,146,906 of OZ018326.1, forward strand.
AGAGTGATGACTTTTTTACAGACTTATATCCGTGTCATAAATTTATGAGGTTTAATTAAAGATTATTTAAAATCTTACTTTGAAGGTGATTTGCTAAAAAAAAACTCACGCACAAAATGATTTTAAAAATTTTATTTGTCAGCTTTTTTGTCTATTTTTTTAAGTCACTGGCAGCATATACAAGATTGAAAACAAGCTTATGAGTCACATATATATATATATATATATATATATATATATATATATATATATATATATATATATACATATATATATATATATATATATATATATATATATATATATATATATATATATATAACATTATATAGGGTCATGAAACCCACAAGGAAGTAAATTAGTTACAATAATGTCATTGGACAGGATGAATCTCAGTGATACTCGTAGGTTGTCCTTGTTGCGGCAGGACCCTTGCAAGTCTTGTATAACTTTGACCGCACGCTCACAGCATTGGTTGCTTCGGGCAATATTGATTGGAGATTCCTCTGTTTTCCAGTGGCTTTTCAAGCATTTGAGACCTGTTGGGTATTCATTCATAGCTGCAGATAGTTCACAAAAATCTTCAGTGCGGAACAAGTGGGTGCTGAACAGATGGTCAGCCCATGAGTAAGAAGTGAATGAACGGATTTTACGCAGCCTGCTCCGGGTGTCAGGCATCAGAATGAACACAAGAAGGGCTAGAAAGGCACGATTTTTTAATATTTATTTATAGGGCTATCTGGCGACTGCCCACTTAGGTATAAATCACCATAAACAAACAGCCTGGTTCTAGGCTACTTTAATTAGGAAGCAATAACAATAAAATAAGAAAACAATAACAAAAACAACAACTAAACCTAGTTAAATGAAAAAGAGAAGGTCCGCCTCCCTCCAAAAGTCAAGTCCACCAGGCAATGTGCACGCACTCATCCTAAGTACAAAGCACACGCGGTAGCAACCCCGCCCATCTCGGTGCCGGGACAGGTAACGTGCGCGAAGATAACCCAGACTGAGACATTCAACCAGAATGTGCAGAAAAGTCTGGGGGACGACGCAGTCGTCGAAATAGGGCGCTAGTGAGCGCTCCATCAGATAGCGATGCGTCACACGAGTGTGGCCGATTCGGAGACGACAAAAAGTGACCTGAAGCCGTCGTGGCATTGGGGGATAGGTCCATGGGAGCAGTCACGGCGCAATGGCACGCAACTTAAAGTTCCCTTCGACCGTCTCCCATCTTCTTTGCCAAGCAGTCCGAAGAGCTGCCCATATTCCTGCAATGTATCAGTGTGAGGAAGAGCGAAACGCTGGTCCGGTCGCAGAGTCCTCGCTGACTATCTGGCGCCCTCATCGGCGCGCTTATTCTCTGCAATTCCTACATGTCCAGAAACCCAGCAGAAGATAATCTCGACATCCGCCAGGCTCCCCAAAACCGTGGCGTCAAGGATATCGCAAACCAGGGGATGCGGAGATTCCAATGCCCCGAGAGCACTTAGGGCGCTTTTTGAGTCGCTATAGATCACAATCCGATCTCTGAACCGGGCACGTCGCGTAATCTCCCGTACCGAGTGGTGTATTGCCACCAGTTCGGCCGTGAAGACAGATACAGGGCCTGGCAGAGCCCCGCTGACTTTAAACAGAGGGGATACGGAGTGGAAGCCGACCCCCTCTTTAGACTTGGAGCCATCTGTATACACTGGCACGGTTCAGCGTGACGCGAAGTGTGCTCCAAAAAGGTCGAACGCAATACTACCGGCGCCGTACAAGCTTTGGGAGCAGAGGCGTGACGAAAAATAGCCAAATGTGGTTCCCTCCAGGGTGGCGTCCTGGGTAGAACCAGGGGCGCCACCGGCCCGAGAACTATATCTAGCTCTCCAAGGAGTTTCCTGGCACTAAACCCAAAGGGCTTAGGGTATGACTGGAGTCTCTCGGCGGCATAGGCACCGTCGAGATCAGCTGCGGTGCAGTGACTACAGTTGGCGACTGATAGAGGCACCGGGCTCGCGCGTACAGGCGAGTGATGCACTGCACGCGGCCCAGAGCGCGTGGCATCTCCATAGCATCCACCAAATGGCTCTCAATGGGAAAAGTACGGAAGGCACCGGTCGCAAGGCGAAAGCAGTTGTGGTGGATCGAATCCACCTTCCGCAATAAACGCTCGGCTACGTATGCATAAAACTCGCATCCGTAGTCAAGCTTCGAACGAACAAAGGATCTGTAAAAAAGTAAACAGTAGCCCTATCAGCACCCTAAGCGCTGAAAGTCACGGAACGGAGAATATCCATGGCGCGAGTACAGACCCTAAGGCTGCGAATATGAGCCTCCTAGGTGAGACGTCGGTCGAATACAAGACCAAGGAAATGGTGCGACTCACCCACATCCAGGCCCACCCCATTAAGAAACAAATCTGGGTCAGGGTGGAGCCGTGGATGGCCGCAGAAGTGCCCTACCTTAGTCTGGCCAAAAAAAACCGAAACCTGTACGCTTCGGCATAGCGAAAGAGGCGGTTCAATGCCTTTTGGAGTTGACGCTCCAGAGTTGGCATCTGGGCCGCGCCAAAAGAGATCGAAAGGTCGTCCACGTAGAGCGTAGCGAGAACATCTTCCGGAAGCAACGAGGTGATGCCGTTGATGCATAGGGCAAAGAGTGTGACACTGAGGACACTTCCCTGCGGGACACCCTCTTCCTGCTCCTTTGGGCCGGAGATAGCTCCAACCATCCCTCGGTTATGGGGTCGCAAGACCCTTATACCCCAGGAGGGCGGGCAGGGGGCACGTGCCTAGCATAGTCTCCTGCAAAAAGATAGCTAACGGGAAACGGGACGAGACGAGCCTCCGCAGCTCATCCCAGTTGGCCCGGATTCCACGGCAATTCCATTGAAGGAATATGTCCTCCAGGCCTAGCTCGGAGGAGACGCGGGAGCCCTCTTCGATCTAAAGACCCTCACGGGAATGGCCGTAAGCTTCCCGGGAGCAGAACCCTGAGCGCTGTTGGCCTGACAAAGCGCTAAAGGCGCTGTCGCCTTCGAGGACTTATTGGGGGAGGTTGGGCTCGCAATGCAAGTCTTTTCCCCCCTTCGCCTCGAAACCTCAGGTGGGCGTTGTGGCTTCGGGGGCGGAGGGCCCTCTTTTCGAGGAACCACCCTCTCCGTGCCATTCGCTCCACCTCGAAAGTGGGCCAAGGAGCCGAAGCTTCTTTGTTGCTGTCCTCCTTTCGAGGGACAACTTAATGAACCCCGGAAAATGGCCTAGCGACCATCTTCAGGGGTGTTGCCTCTTGTGAGTCTAACGACTCGGTGGAGCCGCGTGGCCGTTTCGCCTTACGTGAAACGGTCACGCTGGTGGAAGAGGGAGGGGGGAGCCCTGGTTTTAGCCGGGGCAGGTATCTAAAGAGAAAGGAAGAACGGAGAGATCACGCCGGGTGTAAACCACGCATCCCCCGACTGGCCATCCTGTGGTGGTGTGGTCGCAAGACCCTTCTACCCCCGAGATGGCGGGCATGGGGCACGCGCCCAGCATGGTCTCCTGAAAAAGATAGCTAACGGGGAACGGGACGAGACGAGCCTCCGCAGCTCCTCTCAGTTGGCCTTCAGGACTTATTTGGGAGCCCTGGTTTTAGCCGGGGCTGGGTATGAACCCTTTTTGCCGCCAGCTTTACCAGGAGAGCGCCCGGGTTGATAGAGACCGCAGAAGGGCTCCGAATAGGCAAGGAAACAACCGTGCTCTTTGGCCTAGATGGGCCAGGAGCAGAGGGTGCCTTTCTAACTATTGAGTCATATGACGTCCCAGGCAGGGCAAGGCGCGCCAGGACCAAGTCCTTAGCCTTGCGGAATGAGATTTGATCTTGGGCCTGAACGGCCAGGATATGCACCACATTGCTTCAAAGAAGCGGGATGCGGCTCTCCGAAATTGACACACTTGGCCACACATGATTTAGACTTTTCGTGTGCGGCCTTGGAGCAATTTACACAGACTTCGGGTGACCCCAACTTTGCACGTCTACAAGATCGATTCGTATGTCCGAAGCGGTGACAGTAATAGCACCTCCACGGCAGTGGCACGAATGCTTTCACGCGGTAACGGCACCAACCAGCACGGACCGACTCAAGGAGCTTGTCACATTCGAACGTGACGAAGAGTGTAGGGGTGGGTCTCGAGGCCCCTCCCTGTTTTCTCTTTACACGTTCGATCTTGACCGCCCCATGGTCGGCCAGCTCTAAGGTGATGTCCTCAATGGAGTAGTCAACGAGTTTCCTCGCATAAACTACTCCTTTCACAAAGTTCATGGTAGAGTGCTGCGTCACCCTCACCGGGGTGCCATCAAGTTTCCGAAGAGCACTTATCTTGGCCGCCTCGGCGGGATTCGCCGCATTCGCCAGAAGGCTCCCGTCCAAGAAACGGGTCACCTTCGGCTCTTTACTAATTACACTAGCTAATCCTCTCCTCTGATGGATCATGTTGCCCTTGGCCAACATGTTGCCATCAGTGGAGCGAATAACGAGGAAGCATTTGAAGCCAGCGGGCTCTAAAATTCCGGATGACCTCTAAATCAGGGGCCCCGATGTCATCGAGGCTCCGCCCTGTGACCTTTTGTTCTTAATCAGGGGCTCCGCAACCGGGTACGGTGCTTGGCACCGAGCCCGGATTTTCCCTCATTGAAGGCCATAACGTCTGAGGATTGGTTGCCTCGAGGACCATGTCTACTTCAGGGGAGGGGCCTCCAGGTGGCAAACCCCCTCAAGACATCGCAGGTTCCGTTGACAGTATCGTCACTAGTCTTGTGTGGGGAGGCACAGGCCTTGACTCCGGCAAGGTTTAATAGTCTTGCCAGCATGTCTTTTGAGGGAAGCGACCGAAGGTGCCTGGCTTTCCTCTTCCCCCTAAGGGGGTTTACCCTACCGAGCCGCTTAGATGTGGAGTGGCTGGCTAAGGGCTGCCTGCTGGCTTTCTTGGCAGTCCGAATGGATAGAACAGAGGGAACTGCCGCTGGAAAAACGGAGGTGCCCGAAAGCACTTCCAGAGAAGGGGGTGAGGGGGAGTCCCCTACACCCGTAGGCGAAGGTGAGGAGTAAGCCTCCTCTCCTGTTAGAGTGATATTGAGGGCCTCCTGCGCAAGCATAGGGGGGACGGACCTCCATTTTTTTTGCTGGAGCTGCCCGAGGGCGACTCCGTTGATGATACAAGGGGAAGTTGAGTGTTGTTTTTTTTTATTTTGATCATTAGGCATGGTCACCCTATTTGTTTTACGGGACGCAATCGCGCATCACCTCTCGCAGTAGCTCACACTGCAAGAGGTGCTTACAGGTTCGGCAGAGCCAGGCGCTTCCATTTGGGACCATCCCTCCCGTCTGGTGGCCTGGCAGTCAATCGGCATGGTGGCTCCACCTTGGACACTCGTAAAAAACATAGATTGTGAAGATGAGAGGAAAAGGGATGTGAGGAAGGTATGGGTGTGGATGAAGCAGGTTGTTAAAAACTAACCACCCCAGACCTGAGCTCAGGGGTTAGGGAACATTGTCCCCTCCCCCCTCAACCCCGATCCGGGACGGTTCGCTGAGAAGAAGGCCAGCATCTACCCTGTGAAATTAGAAGCTGGCCAGAGAAAGCTGTGGGAGAGGTTGTTTGAAAAGCGACGAAGTAGGGGAGAAATACAGGCTATCTGAAAGAAGGAAGAAGAGAGACTAAGCTGGGGCCGGACGGAGCGCTGGGTCCCGTCAGCATGGCGGCCAGGATGGCAAATCGCCGCGCTCTTACGGGGTAGAATAGCACGAGAGTTCCAACGTGCATTGCTGATATTCGACATCTATTGAAACTTTACAAAGGGGACCTCATTCATCGCATTGAAGTGACGGAAGACACGCGTGAGGTGAGAGAAACTCCATGTCGTCTCTCCAGCCGCCTGTTTTCTTAATCACAGTTTTACCGTTGCTGAAGGCTGCTTTCAATTGAGCTTTGAGCTTGTACCAAGGAGTGTTGCTAAGACTGTTGAGTTATGCTTCCTTTTCCTCGTTGATGCTGCATTCTCATCTCCCAAGAACTGTCTTCGCTGTTATTGGATGAGTCTTTGGTCAAAATTGGCTGGTCACGTCACCTTGGTCACGTCAAACAGTTCATTCAAAGAATTAAAGTTTTGTTTCTTTCTGCAGTACTCATAATCTTTTAGAAGGTTTTCTAGTTTTGCACAAATGACTTGCTCAGATATATGCGGGAAGTTCAATATTTTGCTCCATAGGGCTTTTAGCTCCACAACAATTAGGCCGATCCTCTCTCTCCGTTCTTTGACGGTGGAGTCAAGAAATTTGAAGCGTCCAACGACTTGGATTTTCAGGGGCATGCTACTCCATTCACTTAAGGCTGCTTCATAAACTGCCACCTTGCCTCTTCTTGATGGTGCTTGAAACTGGACTAAGTTATTTGTCCAGGTTTTCTTGTTCTTCTCCGTGTTAAAAAAGCTCTTCTTGAACGATGTTTTGTACTCAGCCACTGAAATAGAAAATAAAACTAAATATTAAATAGGTAACAAATTAAAGAAACTGTTATTGAGCTTTTATATATTTTATTAAAAAACCAGCAAATTACAATTATAAAAAATAAGAGAGAAGGCAGATACTAATAAAATATTATATGCTATTATATTATATAATTAGTGAGAGAGTTAAATGTTTCTTACCAAATAATACCAGGATCTCTTTAAAATATACGCTGGAAAATACACAACAATTATAATAAGGCAATAATAATATCAATGCCGTTAAAACTGAATTAGTAACTACCCGCTTTAAACATCTCGCTTATATACCGTCACGCAAAATGGCTTAAGAAAATTCTGGAACTCTACAGAAATCCCCAAGCGATGACGTGAGGATTTTCTGGAAAATTCTATACAATTCTATGGTACATAAATTATTGCACAAGTCTGTTTGATGACATATATTTAATATAAATATTTTTAACACATATAAAATGCTAAAATGGCCTATATTACACTTCAAAATGGTTTGTGCGTGACTTTTTCAATCTTTCAATGGAATAAAATTAATTGTTGTCATTAATAGGCAAAGGTTCATTTATTCGTGCTACAGGAAATATTTTTTGATAAAAAAAGTCAAAAAGTCATCACCCTAGTTTAGATACAGCAGCTTCAACACACCTCTTTACAGGAGGAGCTTGAGCTTCGTATGCAGACCTTCGGTCTGTAGCCAACAACCTAACTGGGTCAAGCAACCGAGTTTTTGTCTTACAAAATATGAAAAGGGTTCCAATACAAATCTATAACACTATAATTTAGGAATGCATTTTTTCCGTACTTTGAATTGCAGTATGTGACTCACCTTGGCATATTTGAATCTTTTATTTAAGTTCTTTTCTAAGATTTTCTTTACATTACGGAAAACAGCCGACAGGGCTGGGTTTCATATATTTGATAATTTTGTCAAAGTTATTTTTAAGAATTCAGAAAAAAAACAAAATGGTTATCGAATGTTTTCAAATTTTTTAAGACAAAGATAATTACAAATCGTGAATTTCAGAAAATGTATTGAAATTAAAGCATGGCTTTTTTTGTATTTTCTCATATATAAACACAAGCTTAGATGAAAAAAAATTTTAGAAAGATTTTTTTCAGATATCAAAATTGAATTGATTATATGTAATTGCCCGAACTTTACACAAAAGGATCTCAGAAGTCCCCCATTATAATGAATTGAGTTTGTTAGTTGGGAGATCAAGGCTCACATGGCGATGACTAGGGGGGGGCCCTGTGGGTGGGAGGTAGACGTTTGCGATCGTGTACCATATCTTGATGTGCATGGTCACGGCGATTGTTTCCAGAGGTGAATTTAATCTGATGGATAATGTGGGAAGATCTTGATGGCTGTAGATGGCACAGCTGCCGAATGTGCTGCCATCATTTGGTATTGGGGTGGTTACGCAACTGTAACTAGGTAATTTTCATGGTGAGTGTATTCTCAACATGGTTTCCTGGAGACAAATGGAGGCGGGACTCTCATCCACTACAAGAAGCCTTAATTCTTCCCAGTTAGGTCTGATTCCGCGGATTAGCTTCATTATTCTCTTGGTTTGTTCGGGAAGTGAGCAATTTCCTCTTTACGGAGGTTGTGGTGCCCATTGATTTATTAGGGACCTGTGGCCACTGGGGTATGATGTGGACTCGGCTTGAGGTTTTAGGTTCTTCTTTCTAACTGCTTTCATTGTTTGTGTCTTGGGTATCTACTGTTGGAGGGGGGTTGATGTTCCGTCAATAATTAATAGAAGGACGGATTATCTTTTCAGCTGCTTCTGTTGGTGGGTGAGTGAAGTGGCTCGTCGGTGGTATGATTTGAGCTTCAATGTGTTTTGTGGGGGCGAGGCCTGTTCCACGTGGGTCTTGGGTGTCTTTCTCGTGTTCTACCTTCTCTTCTTAGGTGATGTCAGTGGTAGGTGTTTTGGTTGGGGGAGGTAAAACACTGTGAGGAGGTGAGCGAGATTGTGGGCGGACGATCTCTGGTATATCCTAAGTGTTCATCTGTTCGGGGGGGGGGGATGTACTCATAGATTTGCTGTGATTTTGATTGTCGATTTACCTCTCTGCTAGGGATGTGGTTTAGCATCGAGGTATCGGGTTAAGGTGCCTTGCAGTGCGGCAACTGCTTTGGGGAGGGGGGATGGTCGATTGTCGACCATATGCGTGGGGTAGAGGAGTTCAATATTCGGAGCATGTGGTGCAGGCGCCTCGGGAAATGGCGGTTGAGTTTTTACTTTAGCCACATGGTATGGGAGTCTGGTCACTCTGCTCATTTTTTAACTACAGAGTCATAAGAGTTTCCTCTGATTCCTATTGATGTCTGTGCCTTTGCTCTGGCATCTTTAAATTTTAGTAGTTGTCGTAGAATTGCTTATATTCTGGTCCAATATTTATTCTAGTCCTTGATCTGGGCACACCGCTTTTGTTTAAGTCGGTGGTATTGACCCTATGACTCAATCCTACGATCATATATATATATATAGGTAGGCTTTAATTCCTACTGAACGTGCGAAAGCTGGTTAGAGGCATGTTGTGCCGTAGCCAGGATTCTCACGATAAAAGTCCCCCTTGTTACTGGGGGGATGTTTGTGATTGTTGAATTCTAAGAGTGCAAAATACAGGTTGAATAAATTAGCCGAAGGGATGCTCAATTAAAGTCTTACCAAGGGTACGTCAAAAGAAAGGAGCCACACGTACTCAAAATAAACTTTACTTTACACAAATATAATAATTAGCAATAGTTAACAGGCAAAATTAAGGATTAAATATTAAACACTGACCTTAAGCGTCTAGATTTATAATGACTCAATAGGAGTATCAATCACGGTTAATTAAATAGGTAAATTAAAAATAGAGGAACACTGGGTTTACAGATTACCAATAATTGTGATGGATTGGAGAGACGAATACTCAGGTCCAGACGGGGTAGTTCGGGTAGCGTTAACACGAGTTCTCGGGGAGAGGGGGGATAAGAGACGGGTTCGGGGCTGCTGGCTGCAGTTCCGGTTAGTTCACTCCTAACTAAATGTGACACTAACAAATAGTAACTTCCAGTAACTATTTGGATGTTCCTTTTCTTACTCAAGTTACGTTGAACAACAGAGCGTACTCTTCTAGTCACAGACTCTGCGGGGCGGGATTTACTTCCAGGAACAATTTTGAGACAGCGACCAGGTTGACTTAACGGCGCGTTGGTAGTCGATACGTTACGGCAACGACTCTTGTTCAACGTGAGGATTACGCGAGTAGATTTGGAACACTGCTCTAGAGAGATGGGTGGCGATATTATTTATACCCAGGATTGTGGGAAATCGAAAGAGAGATTCCCTTTACGACAATTCGCTTATCGCAGCGCCTTCTGGACAAATCTCCATTCTATCATAAAGAGAGAAAATAAGATTTAAGTTTCTTTGGGAGATTGGCGTTCTTTTCGTCCGACTTCCTGTCGCCCGTTGGGGGAAGGGTTTCTGGGAGAGAGGGAGGAGACGAAGGTCAACTCAAACGACAAATTTCTTTCGTTCCCACGATTGTCTGGCGGCATTTGAGTATGTACGTTCCATACCCTCACAGTAGTTCTTTTTCACGTATGGATGCTACTTCTTCGAATTTGTAGACATTACATTTTTTGATTGATGCTGGGTGGGGCCCTCCATAATTTACACATTTCGTCGGGCAATTATCGATTTTTCAGGGTGTAAAGCATTTACGCAGTTGATGCAGGTGGGCGCAAAGCCCTGATTTCTGCGACAACAGGTGTTTGTAAGTGCCAAAAAGTTTGGCAGGAGTAGCATCTTCAAGGGCGAGGTTTGAATTCTTTAACTGTGAAGCGGCGCCATCCTAGATATATATTTTTGGGTAGGATGTCTAGGCCAAATGATATAAAGTGAGTGTTTGTTGGTATCTTGCTGTTGTTGATCGTTTTATGTACTCTGTGTACTTGAGTGACAGAGTACTCAATTAATTCTTCAATCACTCCGCTTCTGACTATTGGGCGAAGTCTGGTTCTATTATTACGCATTTAGTCATGTTAAAGGAGGGGTGTGCTTTTACTATTACTTTATCTACTGCCAATTCTTTTAATGTTAAGGTTTTTTGCGCTTCTTCTTTTGTTTTTACTTCAACTAGTATACTACCATCTGGTTGAGGCGATAGAGGTAGAAATTGTGATATGGGAGGTTGAAATAGTTTTTGGAAATCTTTACTCTGTTTGACCTTGCATGTCTCCATTAGGTTTGTTTGTTGGCTTTCTGGTTTTATCAGGTAAATTCTCCTGAAAGATTGCTCAACAAATTGTCCTGGGAATACCTGCAGTGAGAGCAGTTCAGGCAGCGTCTTGGTACATCGTGCTGGACCTGCTGTTTGCTGGGAGTTTGAAACTTCCTGTGGACTTCGTACTGACTTTGGTCGTTTTTTTGGTGGTGAGTTTCGATTTCCTGAGACCGTGCTCGTTTCTATACATTTTTCTTGTATCTGTCCAGTTGTTTTAGGGGGTAATCTTGTCTTTAAAGTTCTCCCACCAGTTTTTTACACGTCTTGCGTTCTTTTTCTTTCTCGAGTTAGTGGATTCGTATCCATTTTCTTCGATTGGCTGGGAAGTAATGGGGGTAGGGAGAGGGGGAGGGGATGCGCAGCTTAAAACTTTCTTTGCTGGTGTCATTGGGTTTTTAAGAGGGATTAGCTAAATAATTTGTTCAAACATAAACAGGAATCTGCCGCCCGCGAAAGTACCATCTTGCCAGATCCGTGGCCTCGAGACCCGAGAGAGAGGCCTATGGCTTGGTTTCCATTAGCCCCGCCAATGCCCATTGGCGGGGACAACGGGCCGGTTCTAAACGACGCAGTAGGCGTGTGGGCGTGGAAGCGGAGCCACTTAAAGAGGAGGCCATGGACTTCACCGCCAGGTAACCTCAGGGTAAGCCTGGCGGTCTACGCAGGATATACTTGGTGGGCCTTAACCCTTTTACCGCCCCCCCCCCATGGCCACGGCCCGGTCCCGCAAACAGAACGCCGACTGTGAAGTTTTATCCCTTCTTGGCAGCCAAAAAAAGGGGAGGTGGGAAGGGGATGGTTTGGTAGCCGCCAATATTCCGCAGTTGTTAATGAGGGGCATCAAGCCAGGACAGACTCCCGAGAATTAGACCTCTCGCCGACCGAAACTAGCACAGGCCCGAACGCAAGTAGAGAACTCCAATCCCATCGAAACAAATGCTTTAAAGAGAGGGAGGAAGTAGTAGAGTTTGTAAAGAAATTGCCAGAGAAGGCTAAAGGGTTGTTAGCGAAGGGGGGAGAAGAGGCTAGGCTGGTGCCGGACGGGGCGTTGAATCCCGTCAGCACGACGATCAGAGATGCAAATCGCCCCTTACGGGGGGTCCTACAGCGGGCAGCGAGTAATTTGTTGCCTAACTTCAATAAAAAAGAAAATAATTTGACCGATATCTACCAAAGTTATCTACATGTTAAAGGCAAAGGATTGTAATATATTAATGTTATTCAATGAAAGTTGATGATGAAAGAAGGTTCATATGCTTAAGAGATTTTTCGACGTTTTACTGTGTTCTAGTTTTATCAGGCAAATAATATTTCTACGAAGAATTAAGTGTAATCCTTAATCCAGAACTGATATAAACTTTAATACGATAATTTACTGCTCTCCCATTAGTTGTAAGCAGTTTCCTATATCCTTATTCTGCATCTAAAAGGATTATCTCGAATGTTTAGCGTGCAATAAAGCACACAATCGTTACATTACCATTCAGTGTATGAAAATTAGCAATTGTCTTCCAGAAAACGGGAAAGTTCTTAGAATACGATTTCTTTCAGCTCTGAACGTATAAGCAACACCTAATTTTTGGTATAATTATTATTTTCTTGAATACGTAGCACAACATCAAGCGTCGTAATAAAACTCTTTAGCCTACAAGCCTTCTCTTTATCCTTCCTTTGTCACATAGTCCCAATTATTTGCTTTTCATTTAAATTTTTATTTCCGTCGTTATACTTAATAAATGTTACGTAAAATTGTAATCATTTAGCAAGAATATAATGAACTGTATAGTGTGATTCTCCTAATTTTGGGGACTTGTGCCGAGGGGATGAACGAGAATGCAAAGGCAAGAGAGGCAAAAGTGTAAATTAATGTTTCTTGAAGTTTGATATGTAGAGACACTGAAGATTACTCTTAGTAGTGTTAGCAGTGAATAAAGGACAACCCATTTGTTAATAATATCAATTTAAAATGGTTTATTTTCGGTGCAATTTCAGGGAAACTATACTTTAACGTCCAAAACTATAGAAACAAATAGCAAACTCAAATTTTCTCGGAAATATTTGTTTATTTTTTATAACAATTGCACAGAATATTAATTGCAATTTCCTTTGTTAGTGTTCAAGTTTCATTCAAAAGAACATCGGATAAAAAATAATAAAAAACTAATTTGTATTAGAAGAAATGAATACAAAACTAGAGAACGCTAAATTATTTATTAAATTTTACACGTAAAGGTTCGTAACATGAATATATGTATAGGAAATCACTATCGCGTATAATGTATAGTGTACTGATGGTATTTCTCATTTATCAAGATAGCGAAACAACTTAAGGAAAACAAATCATTCAGAAAGGTAATCCAATGGAAGAGTGAAAAAATAAAATTGACATTGCGAGGCATTGTAATCGACCAAAGAGAGTGAGTTCGTGAAAAATCAAGCTCCTGGAAGTCGAGAGAGAAAAACAGGTGGTCCTCGAAAATCCACTCTAAAGGGAGAACGTACGATGGAAAGGATGTCAATCAAGATCCGATTGATTACACCAACTGGTATTTAACGACAAGTTCTAGAGAACCTGAACCTAAACCCGTATCGCCAGAATATCTAACGTTGTTTGAGATTGGTAGGACGCATAGCAATCTCCTCTGCTCAGATATCAGCCATAAGTAAAAAAGAATTTAGAGGGTGGTTTGCTTTCGTTACTGAGCATTATTTATGGAGTGCTGAAAAGAGGGAAAGACTTTTATCACTTTTGACAGAGAAACAAATGTGGTTAATAAGCTTTAATTGCTTCAGATTTTTACCAATATCAAGTGTGATTATATAGTAGAATAGGGGATAATCAAAGGTATATATACCGAAATAAAAAGTTTAATACTCTAAATAAAAATTTAATTCATAAATTTATTATTTAGTACCTTTGCCCTTTCTCTTCATGAATTACGCAACTTGATCTGACATTGTAGATAATTTAAACTGATTAAATTAAGTCAATTTTTGATGGAGCTCACACAGAAACTACCTATGTCTATTGTAATCTATAAAAACCGACCAGACTTGGTTTCAAACAAAGTTTCCGGCACATATTTAAAAATATTTGGGGGAAAGAGTGTTGAGGTATGCCTGTGTACACCCTTTTGGTGTAAGCGCGTGTACACTTGCACGGGCAGATAGCCTACACGAGGCCTTCTGCGATAGGCTTTGGAGCAATGGATGGAAGGAGTGGAAGGCCGCCTCCTTGGTTGAGAGCGTTTACAATTGGTCGGGATTTATCTACTGCCTTGCCAAGTTATAGCTCACGGATATATAAAGATCAAGACCTAAAAATATAATTTTAATATAAATAATAAACGGGGAAATATATATATATATATATATATATATATATATATATATATATATATATATATATATATATATATACAAAGGGGAACAAATTATGCTTTATAAAGATAGTTATTTAGATCAGGACAATGTACAATGTGAAAGAACTAAGCGGGGAATGCAAAATTATTGTTAATCCGAATAATGGAGATTATTTATTTTTGAGCGGGGAGTCAATTAAAAGGGGATGCTACGGAATCCAGATATCTAATGACGGATGGGGGGTGTAATCATGGGATTACAAAGCAAAATCGCTTTACCTTGAAGCCTATAGTTGTTCGGAGGGGGAAAAACAACTGCACAGGTCTTCGAAGAGACACTTCTGAGGGTGTTGATAATGAGGTCTCGCAGGTAGTGGTTTGAGAGTACTTCTTGCAGAAGGATGAGATTTCTCTGCTCTAGAGAGATGTGATCTCAAACACGAAAGACTTTTCTGCGGCACGGCAGGGAGTCTCAGACAAGGGGCAAGGGAGTCTTGAAGGGAAATGCGAGACAAAGGGGGCCACACAGTTCTCCTAAATAAGATGAATCAATAAGCTATCCTCTGAACATGGGCCAAAGTTCACGAAGGGCGATCTGCTGGTGAGATCTTAACGACGAGGTACGACTCAAACGCGAGTTGCGAGGCTTCACGGGGAACAGACACACAGTCTGAATGGAGGGACTGGCAGGCTCTCAATCTCATCGAGGAATGGCTGATGCAGGGTTAAATAGCCCGGTGGCTTGTCCATTAGATAGTCCCAGGGCATAGCTTTTCCAAGAGAATTCATGACGCTGGTCTCTGCAAACTTATTTAGAGATAAGGGGTTGGATCGAACGGCGAAGTTTGCTTAAGGATATAGGGTTGAGCTTGTACGAGCGCGTTCGCGGTAGAAATAAATGTCTGCAAGGCATGGAGGCGAGGACTCGGCCTTATCGTGGGGAAGGGAGAGCGATGTGCGTCCTGCTTAAGCAAATACAGCCGAGTCGGCGGCTCAGCGCGCGACAGCTTCCTTCTCGTCGATTCTAGAATTCCCACGCCAAGGAGCACGTGGTCTGGGGCTCAAAGGGGCTGAAAAGGGAGTCTTTCGAGGGGCTTGCTCTCACTCTGGTCCTTCGAGGGGCATCCTCTCACAAAGAGATTGGAGGGGATTCTACTAATTGCTCATTTGCAGCATCAAGATGTAAACTCTTGGAACCATCAAATTGAACAAATAATGTGCGATGATATTTTTTCAGCAGTGAACTATATAAATAGAAAATGTTTTTCAATTTAAATTCAGTTGTGGCTGAGACATCTTTCGAGATGATGAACTGGCTCGCGTACAATCAAATTAAAGTTTCTGAACTTTATAGATATCAAAAACTCATTCTGAGATTCACTTTAATAATTTCCTCTGATTATTTCATTTAACACTATAAAAAGTTCAAGTATTTCATTGATTAAACTTTTCTTAGACTCATTATATGGCAGAAAATATATCAAAATGTGGAAAGATAAAATAAGAAAGTAATGGTTTTATCTATGTTTATGTTAAATATTGTATGCCAATATTAAGTCACTGTAAAGTTATTAATTGTAATTTATCTTGACATTTTTCTAGTTTATTATTATTAATATCATATTATTCTTAATGTATATGCTTATATAGCGTCATATATGTATGCAAATATTAAGTTTGTGTAGACTTATTAATTCTTATTTTACCTTTACATATTTCTAGTTTTGAGATTTTGAGATGCCTAATAAATTTCCAACATTTAGTTGTTTATATAATTTCACGTATTAAGAAGGCTTAGCTTAGCAATATATATAGCAATAGCAATATCCTAATATGCGTTCTATATGCTTCATTTATATATCAAGTAATTAATTTTCATACAATTTTTTAACAGACAAATTACAACATAGCGATTAAATAATGGACACCAAGTTACCTTGGTGAAAACTAATAGTTTCCTTCTAGGCTAAGGCTCTAGTGCTCCACTAAATTTGGTATAAATTAGTCCAATCGGTTTGATCACATAATTTCCGACTTTCTTGTCATATTTATAACAATAACCTTTCTTATAATTTTTTTAAGGAGATATGGTTGACTTTAAAATTTTTAGCAACTTCTGCACCAAATAGTCTGCACCCAAAATGGTCTGCGCCGGCGGAAATGGGTTTTGCGCCGAAACGAGTCTGCACCGACCTGAGCCATTCCATATACAGCCTTGGCCAAAATTATTGGGCAGGTATGAAAAAGTGAAGAATATGATTGGAACTCATTTGTTTTATACTTGAAATGATACAAATAAGCATTTTTGGGTATATTCTATCAATAATTAATATTTGATGTGTCTTCCTTTTGCTTTAATAACCGCTTTTATGCAGTTTGACTTTTTTAGACTAATTTGGCACAAGTAGGTAGCTCAATTTTCTGCCATTCAATGTGGTTCTGAGTTTCGGGCAGCAGCAAACAAAGAGATATCAAGACGTACAGTGAGAAGGTTATTATAAGCTGGGCTCAAAGGATGCAAGGCTAGAAAGTAAACGTAGCTGTCTCGGGTGAACAAAACGAAACGATTGTCTTCTTGGCTAAATCAGCATGAAGATTGGACTGATGATGATTGGCTAAAGTTATTTTGGTCTGATGAGGGCAATTTTGACGTAGGTTCAAATTTGGAGATGGCAGTGTACTGGTTTGGGGCTGCATGTTGTCTTCAGGTCTAGGAGTGTTGTTTACTTGTTAGGGCAGAATGAATTCTAACACTTGCTCCACCAGCATGTTACACCAGATTTATCAACCTTTCTTGGGTAAAATTTTCACTGATGACATACCACATGGTGTAAACTTTCAACAAGATAATGCTCCATTTCTCACATCAAGAGTCTCAAAAGTTTAGTGTGAAAAAAGCGGTGATGTTGATGGAATGGCTCCCTTAATCTTGAGACCTTAAACCCATTAAACATTTGTGGACACACTTGGGCACAAGTGTGAGGGTGCACAAATGTTCCTAAAAAATTTAATTAAAAGCCAAAATTCATGAAGAGTGGCAGAAAGTTGAGCCAACCAACCACCAGTGCCGACTTAGTCTCAAGTTTGAATAATATTCTTCACTTTTCATACCTGCCCTATAATTTTGGCCAGGGCTGTATATATATGTATATATATATATATATATATATATATATATATATATATATATATATATATATATATATATATATATGTATTGTTAGAATTATTATCCCGAAACCAGGGTAAAGCTATGCAAGATGGTAGCGCTTAAGTGAGAGATATTAGTGTCAATTGATTTGAAAAGTTTAGTGATCTCTCCTCAGAACTTCGAAACGATGTTCAGGTCAGAATGCCTTCGTTAGTTAGAATTTAGTTTAAGGGTACTTTGATAGTATGAGGAGAGTTTGCTAGAAGTTTGATGGTTCCGAAATAGATAGAAGGTTACGAGTTTAAAGGACCGAAAGTTAAAGGAATTTATGCGAGAGAGGGGGAAGAAAGAGGTTAGAGTTGGATGGGAATTCGAGGGAACTCGCAGAACCAATGCGAGAAAGAGGGTCTAATATCTTATCTTGGCCGGAGAACCCGAGCAAGGACTTACTTGCGAGGAAAAGGAGTTCGTGGTGCCACATACTTCAGAACGTTTCCGTCCAGCCGAGTCCCTGCCCAGAGACCAGGAGTTCGGGTAGATAGAGGTTTCAGCGAGTTGTTTCTTCCTCTAGCTTGTGGTGACTAGTGGTTGTTTGTCCCTCCTACAAGGGGGTTTTGAAGGAATGGGAAAGGGGGTAGTTCGGGGATGATTAAAAGGAAGGAGTCGAAGGAAGGTTTCCGAGTCCAAACACCCTCTACCCATAGTAAAGCCACAAACTAGCATGTCCACTGTGCCGATCGCTAGGGGGTGGAGAAGGGCAATATTCGTCCATCTGTCCAGGACGGTCGTAAGCTTATAACACCTTCTCTCTCCAACCATAAATACTCAGAAACCATTTTGGTCAGTCTTCGATCGCTAAAAAGTGGGCCATAGAGAGGATGGGGGGGGGGGGGGGAACCCAATACAGAAGAAAATCCAAACTATCTTCTTTGGAGTTACATGCATTCAGGCACGCCCACACAGACACACGTGCAAGACTGCAATAAGCCCTGCAATTAGCAATTTGTAAAAAAGCCATAGAGTAAATATAACGTCTCCAGTTTAGTTGGAATCGAAAAGCAATCCATTAAACACTTAATCAGTTTCTATTGAATTCAATGCTGCTACTAGGGATTCGAACACGAGCTCACACAAATCCAATATTTAATCGCAAGAGAACTGAATAGCATAATTTAAGCGCGTAAAGAGAGATATTTCTCCGATCAGTAGAACTAATGAAACATAGTTCGTACTAACTGCTCAATGAGTTAGTGCAACTTATTATAATTATTTAAAAATGAATGTTTTTAAATTATTCAAATATACATATTCCCTCTTAAGGCTTTCCTTTTGTATTCAAATTTTAAATTAAAAGTTTCAAGCGAGAAGAAGAGGCAAAATGAAAAGATTTAACAGTTTAAAATGAGATCGTTAAAAAAGTGACGGAATTTCTTCTTCCTTAACCTCAAGGCTGTAACCTCGATCTTTTATTATGAGTGAAGAGAAGAGCTAAGAAAGAACGGAATATAGTAATACTCGATTGGGCAATTCTCATGCGGTTACTGTCTGTAGTTAGTGTATTTTTGGTATTTACCTTGTGATAGAACGGTCTGAGGCCGCTTAAATTTAACCGCTATCACATGTTGTCCAGAAACACGTTGCTACCCACGTGCATCTTCGCATCGAAGCTGGGCACCTAATGGCCACTTGAGTCAATATTTAACCAAGGAGGTTTCCCCCTCCTTCCGTTTTACCCCATGCGTCGATCTCGCCAGATTGAGTTAGGCTTATGGGCAGATAAGGTATGTTCCAAGGCGCGGCTGGGGCAGTCCCTCGAAGCCCCCCAGTCCATTGTTCCCTACGCCAAGGGGATGGCTCCGACTATTTATATGGAAACTTTACCGATTAGAACAGATCAGATCCAGATTATCTTCGCGAGACATCACGCCGATCCGGTCTCACCTTGTGCACCAGGGGCCCTCTACCTCGAGATCCACCATTATTGTCCAGAAGAGGACAATATCCCTTGAGTGCCAAGGTTCGAACCTTTAAGACGCCAAGTCCACAAAGCCCCTTCCTGTTGTTCGGAAAGAGAACAACGTTAGAACAGCCATTGTTCTTTGAGCACGTTGACAAGAGACGATTCTCACCCTCCCTCCCTGTTGTTCAGAAAGAGAACAACGTTAGAACAGCCACTGTTCTTTGAGTTCGTAGACAAGAGACGCTTCCCCCCCCTCCCCCCTGTTGTTCAGAAGAGAACAACGTTAGAACAGCCATTGTTCTTCAAGCCCGTTCGTCAAGAAACGGTTCTCATTCCCAAGACGTCACGTCAGAATAATTTAACTCCCCTTCCCCCCATTCGGCTTGAACTCGACAGCGGACCGAAGATTCCTTCGCGTCGCCTTCCTCTGCACAACAACTTGTAATTACGTAAGCTTAGCATTATCTTTGAGTCCTTAACCTTTCGTCAACCCTACCCTGTGCTTTAAATGGTTTACCGATCCACCCATCCCTTTAATTTTTATTTTTATACCTTTTTAAATCTCTCCCAAATCTTAATCCTCGGATTATCCAGATATTCCCACGACCCTTTCCATTCTCTGTTTATGTAAACATTTTCCGTTTTGTGTGGTGTTGATAGTTCAATTAATAGAACTCTATTTTATTAATGATAGCCATATTATAATCCTTGAGCTCAGTTCCACTTCTTAAGCATATTGAAGATAAATAAGATCCGTTAACCAGATAACCACGCACTCGAAATATAAGAATAGTTCCCTCAACGAATAGTTATATATGGTATATCGTCGAGAGTCTATTCTACGATATATATATATATATATATACTATTTAAATTTGGTACCAAGTGTGTAAGGTTTAACGCTATATCTTTGCAAACACTGGTCTCGGTCGAGTAAAGCATAGTGTTTTTCGTTATAAGAATAGAGTATAGTAGTTCCCTTTTGTTTTAACGATTGCTATTCCCTTTTTTGGGAACTTAAGAAGCAGGAGTAGCTCAAGGAACTGTTATAATAATTTGTTTGTGTTTTATTTGCGTGATTTTAGTCATTGGTTATCTAGGTCAAGAAACCAATTACGAATAGGTCAGTGCCCATATTTAGGTAGGCTATTTCTCTAGAAGGCATAATTCTTATTGCAAGGAATTTAATTGGTTGATTATTGCGCCCCCAAGTGCAAATATGACTCAGTTCGAAATCTTCAAAGCACAAGGAGAATCCTTGGGACTTTCCGCCACAGAATTAATTGAGTACGTTCAAGAAGAGCAACGAAAAGAAAGAGAAAGAGAAATCCAACGAGAAGAAAGAGAAAGAGAAATCCAACGAGAAGAAAGAGAAAGAGAAATCCAACGAGAAGAAAGAGAGGAACGGAAAAGACAAGCTGAATTTCACCATCAGATTAAAATGGCTCGTGTAGAAGCTAAAATACAATCAGCCAGTTCACGTTCAGAAGCCCCGACCAATCCCCCACTTAAGCTCTCCAATTAGAGGGATGGAGAGGATTTCGGAGCATTTTGAGCTCACTTTGAAAAGATCCTCGAGATCAATAACCTGGATCTGGAGGCTGAAGGTGTAGCAAGATTACTTCCCCTGTTAAATTGTAAATTGCGCGAAATTTTCATATCTTCACAATCTGAATGTATAATTAACTACAGGATTTTAAAAGCTGAGTTATTGGCCGCTCATAATATGACTCCCGATTTCTACCGCCAAGAATTTCGAGGAGGTCGTATTAAACCCCGACAGACGTTCCGTCAATTCAGATACATTCTTCAGAGGAATCTTAAATTTGGGTTAGAATCCTCAAAAGTGGAACCTAACTACGAGTCCCTAACAGACTTCGTGTTGCGGGATCAATTTTTGGCGTCTCTCCCGACGGAGATTCGCGCGTTCGTCAAGGATCATCGGTGCCAGACCTTTAAAGAGTGTACCGAAGAAGCGGATGTCTATGCCGCAAGCCATAATTTATACCCCAAGGAGAATTGAACTTCTCACCATTTCCTGAACCAGGAAAGAAGGAAGGATTCGCGCCCCTTCCCAGGAAAGCTGACGAAGTTTTCGAGCTCCATAAAAACCTAAAACTTCTTTTCCCCAAACCAACAACGGGATACCAAACCTCCCGTTAAGATTTCTCCTCCATCACTTTTCCCGAAGTGACCAATCATATGCTTCACCTGTGGTGTAGAAAACCACATGAGCTGGAATTGCCCCCAAAATTCTAGGCTTAAAAGCGGACTAGCCCACCAAGTTCACCAGATTAATGCCACCCGGCTTTCCCGGGGGTGCAGACCCAAGCAGCAACTTCTCCCCCTCCGTCAGGCCACCAGGTAAATTTTATTTTTGACAAAAGTTCACCGGGAACTTTGAAATTTGAGGAGGGCAGCGTGGACGGCTGCCGTTTATCGACTCTCGTCAGGGACACAGGGTGCACGTGTTTTATCGTGTTCGATGAGCTCCTCCCCCCAGTGGACCCTAACCACTGAAAATTTGCGGCGGTACATGACTACCTTGGGCGGGTGAACCGATTCCCCGTCGTTAGTTGTTACCTGCAGTGTCAGTATTATGATGGCTGGGCTGAAGTCATTTCAGCACCCATACAATTCTGTTCCGTACTTATAGGACAGAGCCTCAAGTAAGCTCTGGCCCTGTGTCCCAGGCCGCCCTTCCTCGAGGCCGAGCTAAGAAAGAAGCCCAGGAGCCCGTCCCCCTCAGAACCCCGATACCGTCCGAATTCTCGGAGATCCTTAACCAGGACTTTAGGTCGGCACAAAAGGAGTGTAAGGTACTAACATCCTTATGGGATAAGGCCCAAAACAAGGACACGGAGACTATCCGTGGACCCAAAGTAAAAAAGTACCACCAACGCGCCCATGGAGATACGTTCGTAGCACTGGACGAAACATCGGCGCTTGAAGAGGATTACCCCGCGGAGTCCCTTAATGTAATACAGACAGTGTTTATTCAACCTGATGCCGATTACCCTCTTCCTTCCCTACCAGGCGAGTCTTTTGAACCCTCTGATCTGGATATCGACGCGCAGCTGACACCACATCAAAAGAGTCAGCTACAAGAATTATTATGTCAGTTCGACTACGTTATTTCCGAGAAGCCTGGATGCGCTACTAGTTTCGAGCATGATATTAAATTAACAAACTTAGAACCCGTCTGTTTAAAACCCTATCCCATGCCGATTCATTTACGCCAAGCTTTTAACGCCGAAGTTGATAATTTAACTAGTTTAGACATAATAGAACCGTCCACCTCTAGTTATTGTTCCCCAATCGTCATAGTCAAAAAACCTGATGGCTCCTATCGGATATGCATCGACTTCCAGAAGTTAAATTCGGTAACTGTGTTCGTCGCCGATCCCATCCCGTTGGTAGACCAAAACCTCCACTTTTTTGAAAACGCTAAGTTCATCTCAGAACTCGATTTGTGCAAGGCGTATTATCAAATTCCCCTCCGGCCCGATGTGAAAGCATATACCGCCTTTGCAACGGAGAAAGGCTTAATGCAATTTAAGCGACTTCCTTTTGGCCTCGTGACCGCTTGTAGCAACTATAATCGTCTCATGAGTAGGTTGTCGATGGACTTCCGAATGTATCCTTTTAATTCACTAACGTCTACGTCGCTACTCGTGAATGGAGTCACCATTTAACCACCCTATTAGCTCTCTTCGAGCGACTGCGCGAAAATGGCCTCACCATTGGCCCCAGCAAATGCCATTTTGCCCACGAAACCATAAAATACTTGGGTTTCAAAATGGGACAAAACCAGTTAGGTCCCCAAGAGGACAAGATTAAGGCAATCGCCGCATGCCCCTCCCGAATACTAAGAAGCAATTAAGATCATTCCTAGGATCAGCTTCTTACTATCGGTGATTTGTCCGGAATTTCGCTGCAATTTCGGCACCCCTCAGCTCCCTTTTAAGAAAGAATTCCCCCGATCGTCTACGTTGGAATGATGTCGCTGTATCCCATTTTAATCAGCTCAAGAGTAAGCTTATTTCTGCCCCCATTTTAAAGTTGCCCAACCCGGAAAAATCCTTTGGGATTAAGACCGACGCGAGCAACGAGGGCATTGGAGGTGTACTTCTTCAATATGAGGATGACCGAACGAGTCATCCAGTTGCATATGATAGTCGCCAATTATTACCACGCGAAAAGAGATATGACACTATAGAGAAGGAAGCTCTAGCAATTATCTGGGTCATTGACAGGTTTAAAATGTACTTGATAGGAAAAGAATTTCGGATAGGAACTGACCACCGCCCGTTGGCCTATATTTGGAATGTACGACACTCCAACGGCCGAATTATGCGCTGGAGTTTACTCTCGCAAGAGTACCAATTTAAGATAAATTATATAAAAGATTCCGATAAACAGGTCGCTGACGCACTCAGTAGGAATGCGTTACCAAATAGTGTAGATTAATTGTATTCGTAGAAGAAGGATCTCCATGTATGTATATACCGTCTTGTACGACTTAAATTAGATTCTCTTGTAATATAATTAGTTAATGTATATGTCTGAATTTTGTGGCTCAATGTCTATTTTTTTCGTATGTGTATATATTTGTACCCATTAAATTACGTATAAATTATTTTGTCCCATATGTACTAATTTTATATCATTTCATTGCTCCATGTCTCTTTTATGGTTAAGTTTGTATTAAAGGTTAGTTTCCCCTATAATCAAAAGATCAAAATAATCATATGTATTGAGGTAATACTAGCTAGGTGCATGAAGGTACGGTCGTTGCAAGAAAGCGAGTCCTCCACAACGGAGCTTTATCGTTGTCCCTTCTCTCCTTTTTTTTTAAGTGACAACTTACCCCAGAATGGAGGGGTGTGATAGAACGGTCTGAGGCCGCTTAAATTCAACCGCTATCACATGTTGTTTAGAAACACGTTGCTACCCACGTGCATCTTCGCGTCGAAGCCGGGTGCCTTATTGCCACCTGAGTTAATATTTAACCAATGAGGTTCACCTCTCCTTCCGTTTCGCCCCATGCGTCGATCTCGCCCGATTGAGTTAGGCTTATGGCCAGATAAAGGATGTTCCAAGGCGCGGCTGGGGCAGTCCCTCGAAGCCATCCACTCCATTGTTCCCTACGCCAAGGAGATGGCCCCAAATATTTATATGGAAACTTTACCGATTAGATCAGATCAGATCCAGATTATCTTCGCGAGACATCACGCCGATCCGGTCTCACCTTGTGCACCAGGGGCCCTCTACTTCGAGATTCACCATTATTATCCAGAAGAGGACAATATCCTTTAAGGGCCAAGGTTTGAGCCTTCAAGATGCCAAGTCCACAAGGCCCCCCCCCCCTCTTGTTCAGAAAGAGATCAACGTTAGAACAGCCATTGTTCTTTGAGCCCGTAGACAAGAGACGCTTCTCACCCCCCCCCCCTGTTGTTCAGAAGAGAACAACGTTAGAACAGCTATTGTTCTTCAAGCCCGTTCGTCAAGAAACGGTTCTCATTCCCAAGACGTCACGTCAGGATAATTTAATCCTCCCCCGCCTTCGGCTGGAACTCACCAGCGGACCGAAGATTCCTTCGCGTCGCCTTCCTCTGCACAACAACTTGTAATTACGTAAGCTGAGCATTACCTTTGAGTACCTAACCTTTCGTCAACCTTACCCTGTGCTTTAAATGGTTTAGCAATCCACCCATCATTTTAATTATTATTTGTTTACCTTTTTAAATCTCTTTCAAATCTTAATCCTTGGTTTAGCCAGATATTCCCACGAACCTTTCCTATTCTCTGTTTATGTAAACATTTTCCGTTTTGTGTGTTGTTGATAGTTTAATTAATAAAACTCTATTTTATTAATGATAGCCATATTATTATCCTTGAGCTCAGTTCCACTTCTTAAGCATATTGAAGATAAATAACATCGATCAACCAGATAACCACGCACTCGAAATATAAGATAGTTCCCTCAACGAATAGTTATATATGGTATATCGTCGACAGTCTATTCTACGACATACCTTATTGTCTTGGACCTTATATTACACCTAGCCGTCTTTCTAGGCTGCCGGGTAGGAAGTGAGAAGCACGAACTCGTTTGTGCCTTTAAGTGAAGATGAGGAATGTTTTTAGATTTGTTTATTCTGTCTGCGCATATAACACTTGTTCCTTTGTTGTGAGCCTGGACGTTTGCTTTTGTGTAACCCCTTGGAATGGCCCGTATATTTTTTAGCAAAGCTGGCACAAACTTGTATGTCTACAAAGTAGACGTATGAAAACTTATTTAGATGCTTTGTAATAAAAGATTCCTTATGCCAATTCAAGTGAAATGTGGCTACTTAGGTATAAATTACCGTAATTCCCTCAAATCATAATGCTCTGCTAGATTTTTTAAAAAACGTGTGAAAGGCACTAAAAGGCAAAACGGAACAAAAAACAAAAGCAAAATGGTTCAAACAAAAAAGAAAAAAGCAAGAAGAAGAAAGAAGCACACTCTGGCGTCGGGGGAAGACCATCCTTCCTCCGCCTCCCTAAAATAAGGTCATATAAAAGGAGGAGACCTGCCTTCTCCCAAAAGTCAAATAGCCTAAAAGTTTGTGTGCACTAACTCGTCCCAAGTACGATGGACAAGAGCTAAGGATGACAATCCAGTCTCCAAACCGGGCAAGAAGCGTTATACCCCATACCAGGTAATGTATTGCAAACAGCTAAACCATGAAGCCAGAAACATCGCCTGATAGAGCCTCATTGATTTCGAACGGAGCGGATACGGCGTGGAATTCGACTAACTCCCAGCACTTGGATCTATCCGTGTACACTGGCAAGGATCCAGCATGACAGGAAGTATGCTCACAAAATGTCGGACGCAATACTTACCGAGATATAGAAACTTTTGGAACAGAAGCGGGGCGACAACTAGTCATATGTGGTACCCACCGGGATTGCGTCCTGGGCAGAATCAGATGTGCCACGGCCCTAGAACTACACCACGATCTGGAAGGAGTTTCGTATGCGTAAACCTCAATGGAGAGAGAGATAACATCCCTCCAGTTTCGACAAATAGGCTCTCTATGGTAGACGTGTGAAAGGCACTGGTCGCCAGTCGGAGACGTATGTGGTGGATCGGGTCCAGGTTTGCATCTATAGTCAAGCTTCAAACAAACACAGAATTGGGAGAAAATAAGGGAGTTGTCCTATCAGCACACCAAGTGCTGAAGGTTAAGCAACGAAAAATGCCATTGGAGTGGGTAGAAGTGACCTTAAAATTGCAAATATTAGCCTACCATCTGATCCCCGGTCGAAAACAAGAACAAAGAAAGGGTGCATGTCTACAACTTACAGGCATACCTGTAGGAGAATCGTCACTCCCCTGTTCTCTCTCAGGGGAGACACGGGACAGTAACTGCAAAGACATCCGGCCCCGGCACCGTGGGTCAAACTCGTAACCACAGCGCCTCGCCACTCGACGTTATGAAAAGCCGATAGGCTGTAAACTGCAAGATCTTCCCTACGAGGGTATATTCAATTTCACCTCAAGTAAGAAATTGGAGATGCGTTTCTCTCAAGCTCGAAGGCCAGCTAGAGCAGAGTTGAGATCTGATGAGAAAAACCGTTGGAGTAACAACCCTCCTGGGCCCGTCCACAATCCCCCCTCCTACCCCTATCCCAGTGGGGTGACGAGGTATAAATAACAGACACTTGGGAAAAACGTGGTAGAATACGTCAGTCTCCAGGCTACGAAGTCCCCGGATTGAGGCCGAGCTGCCAAGACTGTACAGGTAGAATACGTGAGTCGCCAGACTAAGAAGTCCCCTGCAAGAGAGGCAGGGTTACCAAGGGGGCTAAGAAGCAGCTCATCCTCGAGCTAGTCTCTGGTTATCAAACCGAAGGTTAAGTTAACTTGCTCAAGTTCAACTTACTCTCGTCAGAGAGACTCCTCATATCCTGGTGCATCCTAAAGCCCAGGGATATTCCTCGACCTTGAGGAATTATGAAAAGAAAAGGAAAAAGGCTCCCCCTTGAGCTCGTTACCCGGTGGCCACACCAAACTCATAAGTTAACTTGGTTGAGGAACCAAGTTCAACATATTCTCATCAGAGAACCCCCCTCCCTTCTATCCTGGTGCATCTCAAAACACCGAGAAAGGCCTCACCCTTGAGGAAGACTGGAACTAAGAAGATGCTTGTCGTAGAATGACTCCCGACGATACTATATATAACACTATTCGTTGAGGGAACTTCCTTAATTATCTCTAGAGTGCGTTTTACTGTCTTGGCGGCCGATATTATGTATCTTCAAAAATGCTTAAGAAGTGGAACTGAGCTCAAGGATAATAATATTGCTATCATTAATAAAATAGAGTTTTATTAATAATAACTATAAACAATACACAAAACGGAAAATATTGACAAACAGAATGGAAAGGGTCGTGGAGACTCGGGCTAATCCAAGGATTTAAGGGATCAAAAAAAGGTAAAACAAATATGGAGTTAAAGAGATGGGATGGTTCGATAAACCATTTAAAGATCAGGATAGAATTGACAAATAAGGGATCAATACTCAAAAGGTGACGCTTGGCTTACGTAACTTCCGTTAGGGTGCAGTGGAAGGTACTTGAAGGAATATTCGGTCCGCTGGCGAGTTCCAGCCGAAGGGGGGGATGAAAGGATCCTGACGTGGCGTCTTGGGAAGGAGAACCGTTCTCGACGAACGGCTTGACGAACAATGGCTGTTCTAGGTTGTTCTCTTCTGAACAAAGGGGGGATGAGAACCGTCTCTTGTCTACGGGCTCAAGAACAATGGCTGTTCTAATGTTGTTCTCCTTTGAACAACAGGGGGGGTGAGAACCGTTTCTTGGCGAAAGGCTCAAAACGAACAATGGCTGTTCTAATACTGTTCTCCTCGAACAATAGGGGGGGGGGGATGAGAACCGTTTCTTGGCGAAGGGCTCAAAACGAACAATGGCTGTTCTAATACTGTTCTCCTCGAACAGCAGGGGGGGAATGCCTTGGGGACTTGACGTCACTAAAGGCTCGAACCTTTGGCACTCAAGGAATATTGTCCTCCTGGACAAATGATGGTGAATCTCGAGGCCGAGGTCCCTTGGCGCACAAAGGGAGAGAGGGTCGTGGTGATGTTTCGCGACGAAAATCTGGATCTCCAATCTGATCTTAGTGGTAAAGTTTCCATATATATAGCCAGGACATCTCCTTGGCGTGGGGGAGAATGGGGTGGAAGCTTCGAGGGAACGCACAGCTGGGCCGGAGAAAAATGCCTTATCTGTTCATAAGCCTAACTCGATCTGGCGAGGTCGGCGTATGGGGGCGAACGGGGGGGACGATAACCTCCTTGTTTAAACATTGACGTCCGGCAGCTGTTGATAAGACTCCAAGACTCGAATCGAAGATGCACATGGGCCTCCTCGAGGTTTTAACTAATATGGGATAGGAGTTGAATTTAACACAGATTCAACTCGTTCTATCACACCGCTCATCCTCGAGCTAGTTGCTGGTTACCAAACCGACCTTTAAGTTAACTTGTTTAAGTTCAACTTATTCTCGTCAGAGAAACCACCCTCCTCTATCCTTGCCCTTGAAGAAGACCCCCCCCCCCAGTCTTCGCCCATGAGGAATTAGGTAACGAAGGAGAAAATAAGCTCCTCCTCTAGCCCGCTACCCGGTGGTCACACCGAACTCTATTTTAACTTGGCTTAAGAACCAAGTTCAACTTACTCTCGCCAGAGAGACCCCGCCTACCCTGGTGCCTGCTAAAGCTCCGCGATTATTCCCGCCCTTGAAGCCCCCCCCCTTCATTGAATACCGTGTGGAACCCCATCTGATACACTCGCCAAACTACCTCGTGATCTCCACCACCTCCAACAATGTGGTCGAAGCATGCGTCAAAGGACCTACCAGATTCCTGTGGTGTCTGGGGCTCATTGAGTTTAAGGTCAGACTCAAATCCGCCTCCAGTACAAACAAGGTATTTAAACTCTAATAGAGACAATTAGCCTATTTCGCGTATATTAGCCAATATTAGAGGGTCAAGTTAATTGAAGTCATTATTGTGTATTTTAATATTCGAAGTATTCCTGTGGTTCATGTTTATTTTTTGTGTAGTAAATTGTTAAATTTAAAAATATGAGTTTATTTTTTGAATTCCTGTGTGTTTCCTTCTTATCCTTACGTGTTGAAGCGGCTCTTCCTTAAAAACAACAAAATTAGCACTCTTAGATCAAAGCCCACTTCATCAAAGAAGTACCTCACGTACCACCACGTATACCGCGACAAAAGTGGTTTCAGGAGTGAAGTGATCAAAAGGGGCATTCTACAACAATACCCATTTAGGAAAAATTGCGGGTTGAGATGGAGCCCTGGATGGCAGCAGAAGTGCGACAACTTAATCTTGACCAAGGTAAACCGATACCTATGCGCTTGGGAATAGAGAGAGATGCGGTTCAATACCTGTTGTAGTCGGTGCTCCAGACTTAGCATCTGGGCCGCGTCAAAATAGATCAAACGGTCATCCACAGAGAGCATAGCGAGAACATCTTCTGTCAGTACAGATGTAAAATCGTGGATATTCAGGCCAAAGGGTATGACACTATGGACAGTTCACCCCTACGGGACACACTTTTCTTGCTTCGTTTTGATGAAGAGTGCTTTCCCACCCGTGCGCAGAATTGCAGATCTCACAGAAATAAAAAAAAAAGAATGAGAGGGGTTCCCTCGCCCCCATCCTCTACAAAGTTTCCATGATACCCTATCTCCATGCAATATCATAAGCCTTTTTGAGATCCAAAAACACCGTGACGTAGTGCTTTTTCCGAACGAAGGCCTCACAGACAGAATTTCTCTGCGCTGAGCATCCTATGTGGATTGGGATGTGCAGTACTTGTGGTATAGCCACATGGATGCACCCCGTGGGCAGTTGGACATTATGTTAGTGGTGACCCAAGCCAAGGGGCAAACCTGGACTTAAGTGCCAAACACCAAAATATTATTCTGCCCCTGTGCAAGCTTCTCCTCTGGCCGCCATTCAGAACACTCACAATCAGAGGATAGACTTTATTCCCTGACTGATGCCAATTGGGCAGCTTAATCATCTCCATTTCGGAGAAGAAGCAGCTGAGCCTGGTCCATTTGGCCTAGGGGTCCGTCCCCGGGTAAAGAGAAGTTGTTTGATTCCCCGCCCTCCTCTCTTAAAAAGAAAAAAAAGAGTTGTAAGAAGAAGACTAAGAGTATTAAGGATTCCTATCCGTCTGATTAGGATATGGGGATGGACGGATCCGCTGCAGTTTCGCAAGATGACCAGGCATTGACAGGTACGTCAGGCTCCGAGGCGCCCTTGGGTGGGGAGGAACAGACTAAGATCAGGTGCGCTGCGCGAGCATCGAGTAATTGGGGTCACTAATTCAGAGACTAACTATTGTTTATGAGCTCACAGGCTTCAAGCGCGTTTTAATTATTTGCTCTTGAGAGGGCAGATTTTTGGCAAAAGGCAGCAGGATAGATCAGAGGAAAACACTAGCAAGTTTTATTGGTAAAAATCTGAAACTAATACATTTCTCGGATGCTAGTCTTCTAGCAATGCGTTGGATCCTTTCGAAGCAGGCAGCCATAATTAATGCCATTTAGAGACTTAATAGCTCGCCGGTGAGCGTGACGCCGAACTATACTGTGAACTTTGTGAAAGGAGTAGTTTAATCGAGGGAACTTGTGAATTACTCCTTAGAACACATCACCTTACAACTTGACGACCACGTGATGGTCAAGGTAGGAAGTCTGATAAGAAAACGGGGAGCGACATAGAGGCCCACCCCTACACTCTTGGTCACGTTCGATCGTGACAGGCTCCCTGTTTCGGAGCGAGCGCGTTGGTATCACTATCGCGTGGAGACATTCGTGTCGCTGCTTTGGCGCTGCTACTACTGCCACAACTTCGACTATACGAATCGCTCCTGTAGATGTGTAAAGTCGGCTTTATCCGAAGTTTATTTAAGTTTCTACAAGGCTGTACACGATAATTCCCTATCGTGTATGGCTAAGTGTGTTAATTGCGTAGAGCCCCACCCCACTTGTTTGAAGCAATGTGGTGCGTATCTCCTGGGGAATGAAATCATGGCCGTTCAGCCTGCAGATCCTCTCTCATTTCGCGAGTCTATGGACTTGGTTCTGGCGCGCCCGGAGGTGCCTAGCCGTCTTATGCATTAAGATTAAAAAGATACTATCTGCTCCTGACCCTTCCAGGCCTACGAATGAGCTTGTTTTCGTGCTCTTTCGGAACCCTTCTGAGGGTTCTTCCTGCCTTGGAAAGCCCTGGCTAAAATCAGGGCTTACCACCACCCTCCCACAACTGGACCGTTGCCCGTAAAGAAAAACGTCCCGCGTGCCTGCACTGAGTCGTAAGACTCTCAGGAGGCAATACACATGGTGTTCGCGAGACCGTCTTTCCTGGTTCCTAAAGCTGCCCCCTAAAAAAGAAACAACAGAAAAGGAGCTAGTATTCTGTCTCCGGGTAGCCTACGCCCATTCCTCTTAGGGTCTTCTCCTTGAAGATAGCCCCTCCATTACTCCAAGCTTGGCCTTGAAGCCATATTCCTTCAATCGAATTTACCGGTTCCTCTTTACTGTTTAGGGCTTTGAATAGTTGACAACCCCTCAGGAGATATTATTCAATTATTCTCAGGGTTCAGGACTTTGCCGACCTGAATAAAAAACTGGTAATAGGTGTTCTAAATGTGGAAGAGTTGCGCATCACTGTCAGAAAACTACTTCATTTTCGTGTCTTAATCCATCCATATGGTCTCCGGATACACAGCCCGATTTTGGGTGGGGGATAGTCGATGACCATTTCATTTAGTGATCACTTTTCCATTCAACTATACTTTTCTGGGTCGCTGCCGGCTAAAAAGAGCGCAATGGAGCTCATCGCCGTAGGTTTAACTATAATTATTAGAACATGTGGTCGTTTCGCATGCCGTCAGCATCCTTGGTGGTCAACAGAGTGTTTGGGGGCCATCAAATAGAAGCAATATACCTAAAAGCGCTAAAACCACTGACCAAACGACATAAATGTCGTTGATCTAGGCTAGGTTCCTATATATTTCGAATCATTCATGTATTATATTATAAGCAAGACCTCTCTTGTAGAAGTGTGAAAGCGAGTCAAAAGGATTCCGGGCAAGTTCTCGCATGACCCACCTACAATTATTCAGGAGATTATTATTGCAATGTCGAACCACACGTCCGCGGAGAAGTCCGCGGTCACTCACTCTAGCCTGGATTGTGCTCCCTAGCATTCAATATGCGGCATGATGTCACTGAAGGAACCCGAATGGAGCTTACCTCCAGTGATAGAGAACTTTCGAAGACTGGTTTACATTGAGTTTCATTTTACTCTCGATTCATGCGAATACATTTTAAATGATGGGCTAGCAATGTTGGAAGGATTATTTGTCTTGTTGTATGGAGATATAATATGCATATTCGAGGTAATTGCGTTGTCCAAGGGGGGATTTAGGGGTATTTTTACAAATAGATATTTAGGTGGTCTAGTTGTAAATCTATCATGCGATTTTTTACTCTTTGAGTGTAGGACAGGTAGATGGTTGGCCTTTGAGCTCTGTCTGGTACTGATTTGATGAGCTGGAGAGGTTTGGAGTTGGTACGGTATACACGAGCTAGGTCAGATTCCATCCTTTGGTAGGCTAATCGTGGGAGTCCTGTTTCGGCACAGAGTGATGAGGTTGGGGTGGATTTAAAAGCGTCTGTAGCCAGTTGTAGGCCCTGGTAATGAAGAGGGTCTAATTGGCCTAGGGTTGACTTTGTAGCCGCTTAATATAGATGACAGTTGTAAACAATTCTGAAAAGGAGCAGGGTACGGTGTAGATACCATACTGTGTTTCTCTCTGCACCCCGATGGAGGTGGGATAGTTTTTTGAGGAGGTTGGTTACGCTGGTGCAGCGTCTCCTGAGATCAGTTATATGATCCTTCCATGTGAACCTTTGATCTAGTATCAGGCCTAAGAATTTAGTTTGGTTTTTATAGGTAATTTGCTGGTGGTTAATCTGTAGGGCCATATGAGGGGTAGTTCTTTTTCTAGTAAAAGGGATGGCCACAGTTTTCTCCGCTGATATGTTGAAATCGTGGTGTGTAGCATAATGGACAATATTGCTTATTACGATTTGTAGATGGTTTGCTACTCAATTTGGGGTTTTACCGTAGTGCCAGATTGCTAGGTCATCCACGTATAAGGCGCATGTAATAGCGGGCGGAACCTATAGGGCAAAGTCGTTTACCGCGATGATAAACAAGGTCGTGATAAGAACAATCTCTTGTGGTAATCCTTGATATTGGATGTATGTTCCATGTATTTCCCCAACAAAACTTTGGTCACTGAGAATTTTTTTAATCAAAAAGCCATCGGGACTCTGATGCCTAGTTTATAGAGTTGGTTAGAAATATGAAATCGCAAGACAGTGTCCTATACCTTAGCTAGATAAAAAAATACAGCAGTGACAAAATTTCCTTGAGCGAATGATTGTCCTACATCATGGTCAAGGATTGTTAGAGGGTGTAGCGTGAAGCGTTTTTTTCGGTAGCCGTATTGGTTAGGTGATAACATATTGTTGTTTTCTAAAAGCCACTTCAGTCTGTTGTTCACCATCTTCTCTAGCAGCTTACATAGAAAAGATGTGAGTGATATAGGTCGGTAATTGTCGGGATTAGATGGGTTCTTACCTGGTTTTAGGAAAGGCAAAATTACCGCCTGTTCTCAGTCGTCCGGAAATATGCCTTCTTTCCACATCCGATTGTATTGTTTCTAGGAGGAACTGTAGGCAAGTTGGGTGACTTTTTTTCAGAATGGTGTATCATATGTTGTCGTTTCCTGAAGCTGTATTAAGGATTTCTGAAAGAGTTTCTTCTAGCTCTGCTTGGGAGAAGGGGAGGTTATAAGGTGGAGAGCTGCATGTGGTCAAGTTTAGTGGGGTTTGGTTGACTGTGGCTTTTTGGACCAAAAATTATCTTTCATTCGAGCCCCTAGATATAATACTTAGGGAGTTTGCAATAGTATTGCAAACTTCTTTTTGGTCACTGATGGTGTTGCAATCTATCATTAAAATTGGGAGGTGTGTTGGACTTTGTTTTCCTAACATTCACTGTACTTCCCATATTTAGGGGATGGGCGTGTTGGAGTACATGGTTGACGTGTATCTTCTCCAGGAAGATCTTTTGGCCCCCTGAAATTTCTTTCGGGTAACAGCGCATAGATCTTTATATTCTATGTAATCTGCTACTAGCCGTGTTGCTCTAAAGATTCTGTGTTCCCTATCTCGTTTTGTTTTTATTTCTTCGCAGTCTTCGTTCCATCATGTTTTAGAACGGTGTCTTGGTTTTGAACTAGTCGTTGGGATGCATTCTAGTACAATTGTCTGTAAGTCCTTCGTAAATGAGGAGATCTTCATTTCCTTATTATTTTGTTTTAAGGTAGATTTTATATTAGCTGTTTTGGTTGCAAAGGCAGTCCAGTTTGCCCTATTATAGTTCCATTTCCTCTTGGGTTTCGGGAGGGTTGCCCTGGGAATTCGATTAAAATAGGGTAGTGATCACTACCACAGAGATGAGGATATGTGATCCAGTATGGTTCTGTGATAAAGATAGGAGAGCTAAGGCTTAAGTCTATGTGAGAAAAGTTGTTGTTCAGTAGGGGTAGTGAGTTGCGTTATTGCGATCGAGGATATTAAGGCCATGGCTTTCAACTCTGCCTCTGCTTTTTGTTTTTGAGTCATACCAGTAGGGGCTTTTTGCATTGAAATTGACGTAACCTAGCAGTTAGAATGGTTCAGGTAGCTGTTATATTAGTAGTTCAAACTCTCGTTGGTTTACGGGAAGATTGGGCGACAAGTATAGTGAGCAAATGGTGGTGAGGATTGTATTTTGTACTCTAACTGCTATTGCGTTTAGAGGTATGTTAATGGGTGTAGGATATGGGGGGTATCATGGCGAATGTATATAGCGTTGCCTTTGGTTGGAGCCGTCAGAGGTGAATGGCAGTTATATTGGTGGTTTAGGAAATTTTGCGGATTAATACACATGTTTTTGCTGAGGCATATGCATATCGGTTCTTGTTCTGCTATTAATTTCTGGAGGAATTTTAAGTTGGCAAGAGGCCGCGTATGTTCCATGGATGAAGATTTGCTTGGTTTAGGTGCTGTTAACCTTGAGGGCTTTTGCGATGTAGGGTTCGAGCTGTTCAAGTAGATTTGGGTAGATGTCATTTTACTTATATGCGGTATCCTTTTGTTTTCTGGGGGCGTTGCAGTTTGGGTTTTATATTGCGTGATGTTTCTGCTAAGTGCATTTCTCTCTGTGAAACAGGGGAGAATGTTCTTTGTAGGATCTGTTGTGTGGGTCTTTATTGGTGAGATTATTTTGTGCCCATCGCATGAGTCAAGTTTTTCCGTTACTCTAGGTCTTTTACTTGATGCGAAAGTCACCGTTGGTCGAGGATTTGATGGTGGGGACTTAATCTGTATACAGTCTGCTAGAAGCTGAGCATCCAGGTGGGCCTTCGTACTCTGAGTTTTTTCTAGATCTGTTTCAGTCCATCTGTATTGCTGTGGTGGGTTCTTTGGTTGCTGAGCAGTGTGTATCTTGGATCGTTGGATGAAGTACAGGGGCTGTACAAGGGGGAGAGGTAAGTAACTGATCTCCGTAATTGGCTGTTTCATCACTAAAGCAGGTATTCTTTCTGGTTGCTTTTACTTCTAGACTTTTTGTTCGTGATTTGGGATATTAATGTCTGGTTCTTTTATTCAATGTATTTGGAGTTTCCAAGTGGGGGTACCAGAGATTTCGGGATTCAAAGATTTTGGATTGCTGTGATTTAGGGCTTTCTAAGGCGTGTTGCTTTTTGAAGTTTTGTTTTGGAATCTGGCTGGTTTTTGCTATTTTCAGACTTCCTTCTGGATCTTTTGGTTGGGAGGTTGCTCTACTGGTAGAGGCTTTAGTGCTGAGGGTGTCTTTTTTAGCATCAGCATAGCTGGGTCTATTGAGAGATTTTTAAATTTTTTTTTAAGAGCCTATCTGGCGACTGCCCACTTGGGCATAAGTCGCTGGAATCATGACAGCCTAACACTAGGCTACTTTAAAATAAGAACACGAAAAAACAAAAAAGATATAAATTGAAAATCGCAATAATTAGAGGGAAATCTCCGGGGTCGGGGGGAGGTCACCCTTCCCCCGGCACAGGAGCGTGTGACCTACAAAGAAAACGACAATAAAAAACAGCAACCACATATAACCTAGTTAAATCAAAGGCAGAAGGCCGGCCTCCCACAAAAAATAAATCTACCAGTCCACCATTCAAGGTGCACGCACTCGTCCCTAGTACAAAGGACAGGCGGTAGCGAGACCGCCCATCCCGGTACTGGCACAGGTAACGTGCTCGAAGATCACCCAGACTGAGACATTCGAGAAGAATGTGCTGAACAGTCTGGGGCACGACGCAGTCGTCACAATAGGGCACAGGCGAGCGCTCCATCAAATAGCTATGCGTCACACGAGTGCGTCAGATTCGGAGACAACAGAAAACGACCTGAAGCCATCGTGGCATTGGAGGATAGGTCCTTGGGAACAGTCGCGGCGTAATGGCACGCAACTTTAAGTTCCCTTCGACCGTCTCCCATCTTCTTTGCCAAGCAGTCCAAATAACTGCCCGTATTCCTGTCATGTACTCGGTGTGAGGAATAGCGAAATGCTGGTCCTCGCGGACTCTTTGGCGCCCTTATCGGCGCGCTCATACCCCGCAATTCCTACATATCCATGAACCCAGCAGAAGATAATCTCGATATCCGCACAGCTCGCCAAAACCGTGGAACCACGTATATCGCGAACCAGGAGATGCGGAGATTCCAATGCCCCGAGAGCACTCAGGGCGCATTATAAGTCGCTATAGATCATAATCCGGTCCCTAAACCGTGCACGTCACCTGATCTCACGTACCGAGTGGTGTATTGCTACCAGCTCGGCCGTGAAGACAGACGCAGCGCCTGGTAGAGCCTTGCTGACTTCAAACAAAGGGGATACTAGGTGAAAGCCGACCCCCTCTTTGAACTTGGAGTCATCCGTATACACTGACACGATTCCAGAGTGACATGAGGTGTGCACCAAAAAGGTCGATACTTGCGGGGCTGTACAAGATTTAGTAGTAGATGCATGGCGACAAATAGACAAAGGTGGTACCCTCCAGGGTGGCGTCCTAGGCAGAACACGGGGCGCCACTTACCCGAGAGCTAGAACGTGCT
Organism: Ceratothoa steindachneri; assembly: GCA_963969495.1. Taxonomy (NCBI): domain Eukaryota; kingdom Metazoa; phylum Arthropoda; class Malacostraca; order Isopoda; family Cymothoidae; genus Ceratothoa; species Ceratothoa steindachneri. The sequence continues at coordinate 119,184,493 of OZ018326.1, forward strand.
CTCGAAAGAGTTTCCTGGCCCTAAACCCAAAGGGCTTAGGGTATGACTGGCGTCTCTCGGCGGCATGGCACCGTTGAACTCCGCTGCGAATGCAGTGAGAGCTGTTGACGACTGAGGGAGGCACCGGGCTCGCGCGTACAGGCAAATGATGCACTGTACACGGCGTAGAGCGAGTGGCATCTCCCTAGCATCAACTAGTAGGCTCTCAATGGGGGAAGTGCGGAAGGCTCCGGTTGCAAGGCGAAGTCTGGTGTGGTGGATCAAGTCCACCTTCCGCGATCAACGCTCGGCTACGGATGCATAAAATTTGCATCCGTAGTTGAGATTCGAACGAACAAAGGATCGATAATAAGTAAGGCAATGGCCTGGATGGGCCAGGAGCAAAAGGTGCCTTTCTAACTATTGAGGCATAAGACATCCCAGTCAGAGTCTCGCGCGCCAGGACCAAGTCCTTAACCTCGCGGAATGAAAGTCGATCCTGGGCCTGAACGGCCAGGATTTTTTTTCTTGCAGATATGCACCTCATGGCTTCTAGGAAACGAGTTGTGGCTCTCCGCAATTGACACTTGGCAACATACCATTTGGACTTATCGTGTGTGGCCCGAAGCAATTTACACAGAATTCGGGTGACCCCGACTTTGCGCGTTTACAAGAACGATTCGTATGGCCGAAGCGGTGACAGTAATAGCATCGCCGCGGCAGTGGCACGAATGCCTTCATGCGGTAGCGGTACCAACCGGCACAAACCGACTCAGGGAGCTAGTTACAGTCGAAAGTGACGAAGAGTGTAGAGGTGGGTCTCGAGGCCCCTCCCTGTTTTCAAATCACACTTTCGACCTTGACCGCCCCATGGTCGGCTAGCGCTAAGGTGATGTCCTCTATGGAGTAGTCAACGAGTTCCTTCACATAAACTACTCCTTTCACAAAGTTCATGGTAGAGTGCGGCGTCACACTCACCGGGGTGCCATCAAGTGTCCGAAGAGCACTTATCTTAGCCGCCCCGGAGGAGTCCGTGGCATTCGCCATAAGGCTCCCGTCCGAGAAACGGATCCCTTTCGGCTCTTTACCAATTAAACTAGCTAATGCTCTCCTCTGATGGATCATGTTGCCCTTGGCCAACATGCTGCCATCAGTGGAGCGAATAACGAGGTAGCGTTTGAAACCAGAGGGCTCGAAAACGCCAGGTAACCTCTGAATGAGGGCCCCCGATGTTATCGAGGCTCTGCCCTGCGCACTTTTATTCTCAATCGGGGCTACGCACCCTGGAGGGTAATGGGGCTGGATGTCCCGATCTTTGCTTGGTCACTTACCCTAGCAGCAAACCAATTCGTTCCCGCAGCCTTCGCGGGTGGAGCGGAGCCCCGATACTTTTAGTGTCTTTCCTGTTCTTTTTCGTTTTTGGAGAGGAGAGTGGGGGATGCACTCGTTAATCACCCCTGCCGGCAGGAGCCCCGAGGCCAGATGGACCGGCCTTAGCCAGGTCCTTCTCCAAAATACAGAAGGTCCTGGCAGTCGTAGGGGCACCGGTCAGAGGAGATCCTTCCCCTCTTTGTACTGCCTCGGAAATCATAGCTGTTTGAGGAGGACCTTGCATCGGGGCGGATTCGGTCCGGTGCTTGTCGCCGAGCCCGGATTCCTCCCAAAGGAAGGCCCTACCGTCTGAGAATGGGTTACCTCAAGGACCATGTCTATCTCAGGAGGGGCTTCCAGTTGGCCATCTCCTTCCAGGACATCGCAGGTCACGTTGGCAGCGTCACCAGTCATGTGTGGGGAGGCACAGGCCTTGCCCCCGCAAGGTTCAATATTCTGGCCAGCAGGTCTTTTTGAGGGAAGCGACCGAAGGGGCCTAGGTTCCCTCTCTCCCCTAAGGGGGTTTTCCCTACGGAGCCTCTTCAACGGAGGGCGGTCGGCAAGGAACTGCCTGCTAGATTTCTTGGTAGTCCCCCTGAAAAGAAAAGGGGGGACTGCCTCTGGAAAAATAGAGGTGCCTCGAAAGCACCTCCAGAGGAGGGAGTGAGGGTGAGTCCCCTACACCTGTAGGCAAAGGAGAGGAGGAAGCCTCCTCTCCAGTTGGAGAGATATGGAGGGTCTCCTGCGCAAGCACAGGGGAGAGGGCTCTATTTTTTCTGTGGAGCTGCCCGAGGGCGGCTCCGTCGATGGAACAGGGTAAGTTGATGATTGATTTTTTATTTGTTTATCATTCGGCATGGTGACCTTGTATTTTATACGGGAAGCAATACCTCATTCCCCTTCGCCGTAGCCTGCCATGTAAGGAGTGCGTACAGGCCTGACAGAGGCAGGTGCCGTCATTCAGGACCACAACTGCGGCCTACATGCCTGGCAGTCCGTCGGCATGGCGGGTCTACCTTAGACACAGCGTAAAAATATAGATTGGGAAGTGAGAAGGAAAGGGGATGTGAGGAATTTATGGGTGGGGATAAAGCAGTTTGTTAAAAAACAACCACCACAGACTGGACCTCAGGGGTTAGGGAACATTGTCCCCTATCCCCTCAGCCCCGATCCAGGAAGGTTGGCTGAGAAGAAGGCCAGCATCTACCCTGTGAAATTAGAGGCTGACCAGAGAAAGTTATGGGAGAAGTGTATGAAAAGCGACGAAGTACGGGAGAAATACAAGCTATCTGAAGGTAGGAAGAGATGCTAAGCTGGGGCCAAACGGAGCGATGGATCCCGTAAGCACGGCGGCCAGGGTGGCAAATCGCCGTGCCCCTTACAGGGGAGTCTATTCAGAGATTTCCTTCTTCCGACATATCGGCCAAAGCTTGGTACCTGCGAATGCCGTAGCGGACCATCCTAATTCGCACTTCTTGGTTTGTTGGTTGAGTGGTTATTTGTTTTGGGGTAGGGCTATTCATGACCGAAATTATTCATTCGCCACCCCTATCCGTGACGGCCAACACTGACCCCAACAAGAGAACGGCACTACTGGGTTCCTTTCGATTTTCCCGGCCGCTATCACTAGGTGGGATGGGATACGCCTTCTCCGCCACCCCTTGGGCAAACTCCGGAACAAATCCTACACGTGGCGTGGTAGACAGGTTTGAAATTCGGATCCGCCTTGGTGATTGGCTTAAGAGCGGTTGGGGTCACCACAACTAACATCGGGTCGTAGGAATGTTCAGTGCCGTTGTTGGTTCCTAGTCATTGGCTGGGGCCTAGATGAATTGCCTACCATGGCTAAGGAGCAACATCTGCCCAGGTTTGAAGTCAGAGTTGTCCCTCTCCTAGGTGGAATGTCAACCAAGACTATGAGCTCCACCTGCCCAGCCAGGTTATACCGCCTGACACTGGGTGGTTGGACAAAATTTCTGTTTTAGCAGGGGCACCACGAGCAGATTATGCGCCAACAATTGGGGTGTAGGGGCTAAGTAGCCCTAACGGCTATATATTACGCATGCAGCCCCGAAACTCCCATGCAAAGACATGCCCCTATTCCAACGATTTTCCCTATGCCATGCTTTGACACCTAGGTGAGCGAGGCATGACATTTCTAGTAAATTTCTTCAACAGGATATGTACAGCAGGTATTCTCCCAAAACTACAGGCAAATGGCTAATGTACTCGCCATAGCAAATTGGGGAGAGATCACTATCCCGACTGGTTTCCGTCCAATTTCTCTAACCTCTTGCGTGTCCTGGCCGGCGAATCCTCCAGGTATGAGAAGAGAGGGGGGGCAATTACACTGGTCCACTGCAAGCTGCATATGCATGCTCGTAGGAGCGTAGCCGGCAATGCCGGACGTGCCTTGCTACCCCTTGCACTTCTAATGAGGTTGTTCCTATCGAGTCGCTCCCACCGCAGCGTTCGATTTTGACTCGCCTGCCTGCTCTCTTGGCAATCCCTTGTGATAGGAAATGGAGGGAGTGCTGATGATGGTACTAAGACAGAGTCGCCCACCAAGGGCACCTCCAAAGAAGGGGGTAAGGGAGAAACCTTAGAAACTTTCAAGAGAGGAGAGGGAGAAACGCCTTCTACGCTTGATTAAGTTTCCAGGGTCCCTGAGAATGCTCAAATGTCAGGGGGAGGGGAGGTACCTCCTTTTCTGATGTTAACCTGCTCGAGTGTGGCTCTCAATATGGCAAAAAGTAAGCCTCTTTGCATCATGGTTCTGGTAAAATGGGCTATGCTCTCCAGCTTTTGAAGTTCTACTTTGTTTTACCTCGTTCTCCCCGACACCTAGGGAGGACGAGGACGCGCTTCGAAGCAGAGCTCCAAGCGCTTCCGGTCACCCACTCTTCTCGTTTCGAGCCATGGTAAGTAAAAAGAAGAAAGATGCATGGGAAGTAGATACTATGAACTCCTAACTATTTGGGAGGTTAAGTGAAAAGTCTCCATTTGATCATAAAATTCCAGAATGTGATCATTTACACACACTAGGCCTATCGGTTTCAGCTAAAATAGGGCTTGGAAACACGACCCGCCATTCAGGCGAATTTGTCCTCGAGCTTTGACCATAAAGGATGGTGTCAACGTATCCTCCTTATATGTGTACTGGAAGAGGTGAGCAGAGTCAATGGCCCTGTGCACCTCGGCCCTAATATCTGCTTTAGCCGGCGGGCTTTCAACACTAGAAGAAGGGATAACGGGTCCATTAACGATAGGGTGGGTGATCACATAATATTATCCGGTGCTAGGCAAAATCCCAAAAGCCGAAATCCTGAAGGCTAAAATCCTGATAATTCAATACTCCGAAATTCTCAAATCCCGAAAACCGATTTCTCGAAATTCCAAAATCCCGTAAAGTCAAAATACCTCTTTGTATCTTCACGCCTTGCCAGAGGTTGCTCGTGTAGATATCAAATTAAAATGAACCAACCACCCAACCAACATGTAAAATACCACCGAGTAAACATTAGGTCGAACTTTTCATTGTAATGACATTCTGAGAAGCACCCCTCAAGAAGAAGGAGGAAATTTGTGCAATTGTTCCTTCTCAAAAAGGACGTGATAAATTCAACGCACGCAGTCATTTATTTATGAAAGATAAATCTGTGAACTCGCGTTACTATTGGTGCTGCGAAAGTCCAAAATCGCTTGCTTGCAAAGGAAGAGCGATAACTCTACTTTCAAATGGACAGAATTTGCTCGAAAAAATGGGAGAGAGTAACCAGGCAACCGATGCATGCGTGTCGTAGATTTAGAAAATCGTTGGCGAGCTCAAGGCGCAGGCAAGTAGTTCAAGAAATTCACCTTGTCAACTAATCCAATCCTGTACAACGTCAACTTCTCAAGAAATTGTCCGGTATTTGCCTTCAAATAACGCACTTCGCAAGAAAATTACCAGAGTTCGACACGCTCAACGACCAAATAAACCAAGGAAGCTAAGTGATATAGAAGTTCATACAGAATTGCGAAAGATATCAAATGATGAATTATTTTTGGTTATGGATTCTACCGTCGAAGAGCAAAGATTTCTACTATTCACTAGTGAAGCTAACATGCAAACGCTATCACACGCTTCAGTTTGGATAATGGATGGGACATTCAAAACAGTTCCAACAATATTTGATCAGCTTTATACAATCCATGCGCCAGTTGACTCAAATAAGAATAAAACTTATCCATTAGCTTATGTTCTCGTGACGGGAAAATCGCAAGCGCTTTACACAGGCTTATTTGAGGATTTGGTAGACTTTGCGCGAGAAAATGGAATCGAATTAAATCCTCAAACTATAATAACAGATTTGGAATTAGCTGCGATAAATATATCAAAAAGGGAATTTCCCGATGTTAGCCAGAAAATATCCTTGGATAATGTGTCTGAAGAAAAATTGAAGATACTGGATTAGCAAAGAAATACGGCGATGACGAACTTTTTAGTTTGCAAATTGGTCATTTGACAGCATCTCATTTCTTCCTTCAAATGAGATTCTGGAAAGTTTTAAAGAATTAAAGCCACATCTACCCGAAGAAGCAACTGAACTTCTTGACTGGTTAGAAACTAATTATGCACATGGTAGGATCAGAAGACGGCTACGCAATGGTTTATCCATTCGACCTGAAGTATGATTTGCACCAAAATGGTGGTTAGTATATGAATCCTTGCAAAATGAACTATTCCGAACTCAAAACCTCATAGGAGTGTGGCATCGAAGATGGGAAAATTTAGTTGGAAGTGCACACATCGGCATGTATCGAATGATAGAAGAATTTACAAAACAATAATCTCAGGTGGGAAATACGTTTGAACGTCATCTGCGAGGCGAACCGCCCTTCAAAAGAAAGGAAACTACTGTGGAACGCGATGCAAGACTTAAAGCTGTTGTCAGAGACCGTGAAACTCGACCAGTTTTGGAATATCTTCGGGCAATTGCGCATAATCTCGCTCTTTAACCACCTTTTGTGATCTGTGATTTTCAATTTATTGACACTTTTAGAATTATTCCGAAATAAAGCCAATTTCTTTACTTTTTCAAAATTTCAGACCCCAGCTTTTGTAACAAAGTTATAAATGTTCGAAACACTTTCCAGTTTAGATAGACAAAACCAACGATACGCCAAGGTGCTTATTTTGACCTTCGGGATTTAAGGATTTTCGAATTTCAGGAATTCGGCTTTTGATATATTGGATTTTCGGAAATGCGGCTTTCGGGATATTGGATTTTCGTGATTTGGGGATAAAGATACACACCCAATATTATCATGCCACTATGCACGGTGATCCCGGGATGGCGAGCAGTCCACTCATGAAACATGTCTAGTGAAATGAACTCTCTGCAGGTGAAAACAGTTCCTCCTGGTACAAAGTCTGGGAAGATAAAAGGTTATAATAATGATATAAAAAATACTACTACTATTGAAAAAGATAATAAAAATAATAATAAAATAATAATAATATTAATAAAAATAAAAATATTAATCATGAATGAATAAATTATAATAATAATAAATGAATAAAGAAAGATAAAGTAGCACTGAGAGGGAGCGAGGAGAAGGCGAAGAGGAAGCGAGGAGGAAGCGAGGAGGAAGCGAGGAGAAAGCGCACCAACAGCTTTCCAAGCCCACAACAGAGTTGTTCATGTTAAAGGAGTGACGGGGCTTCCAAAGGTTGCACTCAGGCCGGGATTATATGCAGCTCTTACGGGTTCCATGCAATCCACAACATAGGTTTTGGCAATGCGGGGGCAAAATGTATGGTTGGCCGAGTTATTCTGTTCTGCACGTCTACGATAAACCGGTTCTTGGGCTGGTAATTATCTCGAATAACGGAGAGGTCAACTGAGAGATGAAAAATACACACTGGTACTCTGGAATGTGAGAAATTTGCTGCTGCTTTAGCGGGTTACTCAACGTCAAAGAGGCGACATGAAAATTGCTTAGATATGGGGCCATTTTTCTAGTAGGACAGTTTTGCTAACTTTATGCTGATTTTGATCATTGCATTGGCTCGTGGTTAGGAAGAACTTCTAAATATATACTCAGTAGCTATGAGCTCTAAGAGTTGCATGAACAATTCTGACCAAATATGAACCGCATTTCATGAGATAATGCGGACGAGAGCTCATAAGCGTGGGATGTAATTCATTATATGGACTAGGACGTGGTAGTATGTAATGAAAAGGCTTCTAGTCACTTAGTGTAGATACAGATTAAAGTCAAGAGTTATCTAAGCTCATCACAATTGCTGAGGAATACTCACAGTACATCTATGTGTATGCTTTGGAAACTACTGTCTGGGATTGAGAATTGTATATATGTATGTTATTTTGATATGTCTTTGCTCTTTTAACTTCTGGAAAGACGTGCAAGGCTTATTAACCCATTCTTAAATATTTCTTTGCCTGTTTATTGATACTAGTTAATCTGTTTGAGATCGAAATTAGAGTGGGCTGAGCCACTAAATGCGCGAGATTGTGATATTGATCGAATTCATCCATTATGAAACACAAGTAATCAGTATTGGATGAAGATAGAATAATTATATGAAAATTGAAGGAAGTTGAGGGAGTTCCTTTGGAGTGATAGTAATTTCAAATCTTTCGACTGAGCAATTGCCGTCTCTACATAATATATAAACGAGTATCAAGTTATGGTCCCAATAACTAAATTACAATTTTTTAGGAGCAGAGGAGGCCACCAGTGATGCGTGAGATGAGAGCCACGCTTCCATTATGCTGATAAGACCTCAGTACGGACCATCACTATAATTTCTTGCTCTAGAAATATGCCGTATGGTTCGTGAAAAGAACAATAAGTTCGAAAGCACGAGCTTCTCATTTATTGCCATATGGAGTAAATAAGGAACGCCTCAAGAATTTCTTTAAAATCCTTGAATGATGCGCAGTATTTTAACCTTGATCATAACTCACTTCATGACCTTTGAAGGCGTTGCTGAAATGTCCATGCTTTTTCAATTATTCGTTTAGATTTTGAGGAAGGATTGCCATTCAAATAAATTGGTGAATCCGAGTGATGCATACAAGGCACTCAGGAGATTCGAGAGAGATTCAGTAACGATAATATGGGAGAAAAACGAAAGAGAAGAGAAGAGGACTTTGAATGCACCTCAAATTCTTGTGGCCCTCTTTTTTCACGGCCCTGAACACAGTGACTATAGAGATGTTTTTCTTTGCGAGCGCAGTCATTTTGAGCTTCGGGCCACATTCGAAGGCCTTTTACGCCACCAAACGGTTGAAAACTTGAGGTAAACCTGAACAAGATCGATCTATGATCACTTCTCCGTTCTTATACCTCTCTAAGACTATGGGAACGGTCATCCGGTTGGGGTTGAGCCGGTTGCGATGTTTGTGGTTCGCGCACAAGAGAGCAGAGATCTTGATTATTTTCTCTTCCATCTGGACACAACTGCAAACAATTGAAAAGGCGTTTTGATAATACTTGCTGGAGAATTAAAACTAAGTTTGTTTGACAGAACTTTTTCTATTACATATATATATATATATATACATACATACATATATCGAGAATTATTTACAATTGCTCAATCATAATTTTGCGGTTAAGAAAGCAATTTTTTGGCTAACTAGCTCTTTATTGAAGCTCTTAGAAGGAGCTTTTCTCACATAGACCAGAAGGTAACGCATAAATTTAGCTTTTCTAAGACAGACAAAAGACTGTCTTTCGATCAGCCTTTTTAACTGTCATCCCAGCTGACGTTCACTTGATCAAGCCGATGCGGCGAGTTTGGAAAAGGTCCCGTAGCTCCATTTGTGGAGCACTTAGAGACTCGGGACCAATTTCATTATCTTCCTCAGAAATCTTTACATAAGAATACACTTTTAGTTTTTGTTTTTATGTATATTGTCTACAAAACAATAGGTTGGTAGACACACACACACACATACAGACGTCATTTTTATTATATACTTGTGTGTATATATTATATATATATATATATATATATATATATATATATATATATATATATATATATATATATATATAAATTCCAGTTAGATTTCTCTATTACTATGAATTTCATTTCTTCTATAATTTCGCCTTTCCGGCCTGTTTCATTATAAAGTCCTTTTTTCTTCATTCTTTTCTTTCTCTTTCATTTTATATATGTGAACTCGTGCAGAATATGACTTCAGGAAGTATATATAAGTCTTAATTTTCAAAATAGTGAGGCTTTTGGGCGCAAACACTTATCTCTTTCCCTCCGCATTCATGCGATAACGCTACAGCCAATTTTATTGTGCACCTACTCTGTTTTTATGGTTAGAGCGCTTTTTGGCCTGCAGCCTTCTTCAATGGTCAACTTATCAGAACTTTTGCTCTATGATATTCACTATTAGATTAGATTTTATTAGTGGCATTTTTACCTTTTATTTGCCCCTAGCACCTTATCTTTTGCTGGAAAATATATTTTAAAATAATTTACAATGCATTATACCTAATTTCTAGGGAAAAATTTGTAATTCAATCATAAAGTATATAGTCTTGCTTGTGATACATTAAAAAAGTAGTTTCGATAGACGAATCCTTATTCCCCATTAGTACTTTTTGTTGCAGTTCGAAAACATGTTCCTGTTAGAAATTGCCCCGTCTTCTGCATTTTATTCATAGAGAGCCATTTAACAATCACTTTGAAATTCTGTCAATCTAACTATACAGCACCATCTCTGGTTCCTTTTCTATGACTATAATTTTTTTCTTATATTAACTTTCTTCCTCTTCATTCTCGCAAAAACACCAATTTAGACTAACCCTAATCGATCTAACCCGCTTCCTACACTAATCTGGACATGAGAAATGGAAGGAGAATAAAATGGATTGTATGTACAGTGCTTTACTAACAAAAAAATACAATGATATTTACAATCAAAAATCAAAAGTCCTACTTAGAAATATTATTGATCGATCCTAAGAACAATTAAAAATAATCAATAACCCAAATAAAATTGGGACTCTACAGTCAATGAACAACAGAAAAAAAATGGCCTCACGTGGTACAACAGAAATCTTTGTATTGAAAACTAGCGCCTCCGAGCTTGGACTGAGATAACTGACCTGTTACAGTTATTGGGCTATTTTAAGCCCTTCTCCCTCAAAGCTAAACTTTTACATTCTCAAGTAAGACAGAGCGCGGCCTGGAACCTTTGTCCTATACTAGTGGTCTTAGGCTTTTATAATATTCTATTGTTATAGTTAGCTTCTACTACAAGGGTAAATTTACAAGTGCTGGTCATTTTTATATTTCCAAATTATGGCGCCTGGAAAGAAAAACCATCTTATAATAACATGCTAATGAATTTTTAAAAAAACAAACAAACAAACCCATTCCCATTCACACACACATTCTTACAGAGGGAGGGAGAGTGTATTTGAGAAAAAGGGGTGGGAGAATGGCCCTTTTTACAAACACTCACATTCGCTCCACCACAACTATACAACACCATCTCTTGTTCCTTTTCTATGACTATAATGTTTTTTTCTTATATTAACTTTCTTCCTCTTCATTTTCGCAAAAACACCAATATGCATATATTTTCTTTTTTAAAAGCATGTAGTAACATTTCTCTTCCATGTTCACCAATGCAGTATTTACTATTTCATAATTTTCCTGGAGACTTTGCCTTTGACTACTTTTATCTCAGATCTTTTGCACATCTAGAGTTTTAGAAGCAAAGATTCTTGTTTTCTTTCTTTTTCCTAATAAACTTTAGAATTTTTCTATTTTTCAACCATTTCCTTGATATTTTTTACAAAAGAAATTACAAATAACTATTTTCCAATTGCATCATTTTGTTTTGCGAAGAAAATCGAGCTAATTTTCCCACCTATGCAAAGAATAATCGTAAATATAAATCAGGACAAGCTATTTAAAATGGTAACACTTCAGTTTCGGGGCGCACGGTAGGTGGCACTGTTTATAGGCTACAATTTGGGGCTACAATATATGTCTTATGACGTAAGACGGTAGCATCAGAAGTGAACAATTACGGAGTTATATTTTTTTGTATATGAGTATATACTGGGGGGCTGCGCCCCCCAGACCCCCCAATTGATTGAAACTCAGGATCATCGCAGGCTTGTTTCCCCGCAGTGATATCTCCCCCACGAGCAGTCCCCTTGAATTTACCCTTTTTTTCTCCAACAGCTTTTTATTTGCAGAAAAACCTAACCTAATGACAAATAATACTTACTTTTATAAGTTTCTTGATTAGTTTATGCGCCTCTAAATAATCTAAAAGTTTTTCGTGGTCATGCAAAATAAACCCGAATTCGAATAACGAAGAAGCACAACTAGAGCACGCAAAAGCCATAACGAAAGAGAAACAAACGCTAAGCGAGTTCTATTTATAGCTTCGACGTTGCCAGTAGGAATCTGTTATCATTCACTGAGAAACAAAAAATACGAAAACAAAAAAACAAACAATAAAAGACATCAAGAAACCTTACCTAACTTAGAAAAAACTATAAACGAGTACAGGTGCAGATATTTAGTAAATCATACAGACTAAAAGTTACAAATCGCCAAAACAAAAAAAATATAACTCTGTAATTGGTCACATCTGAAGCTACCGTCTGACGTCATAAGATATATTGTAGCCTACTCACAACGCCACCTACCGTGCGCCCCAAATCTGAAGTATTACCTTTAAAATAACCAAATTTTATATAAATAAATTCCCTAAGAACACAAGAAATTCAATAATTATTAACCTAATTTGATCTATATGTATGTATACATTAGGCGTAGTGTCGCAACCAATTTTAGGGCACATTTCAGGTTTTGTAGAGCAGACCATCCAAAATTTGGAAATGAAGACGAAAAAGGCTAAAAAAATAGTAACATCTCCCTATTGGGGGCAAAATTTTGCTTAAAAAATATCTTTTCAGTAGGATGAGGCTGATTGTATTCAGTTATTATAGTTCTCGTCTCTGAAGTTAGAAATAGGTAATTTTCGTAAAGGAAGAAAATTTGCACTTTAACTTCATATGGCAATTTTACATTGAGGAATTCCTTTTTTTGTGAACTACTCGGAGCGCATTATAAATTAATCGATGTATGACGAATTTTGGAGATGGCTTCACTCTTTTGAATGTATGTTATAGATTCACTCATAACGTGTATTATTTCTTTTTTATACTAACGAGTCTTTCTATTATTCATTTTCAGGGTTAAGATGAGTAAAAGAACTAGAATATCAGCAAGTCACAGTGTCTTAGGCTCCCCACTTCCAGAAATTTCTCTTTATGAGCTGCCAACAAAACAACAGGTTGGAAGATATATTTAGTAAGTAAAAGACATTAAATAGAAGAGGAAAAAGGATGTTATTCCTGAAGTATCCGAATCCCTTAGTGAGATTTGGAAAAAGGCCAGTATTCCAGTTCAGCCGATCTAGAATTGCTCCAGTTGGGGAAAGAAGCGTCTGTGGTATCAACACAAGAAATGAATGCCACTAAAGAGGAGGAAATTTATATCATCATTGGGTCAAATGTTTGATATAACAGGCTGCCAGTGTGCTGATCTCTTGGATTGGAAGTGTGAAAAGAAAATGAAAGTGCTACGTCGAGAGCATGAATTTCTTATTGACCAAAGAGCTGAGCGTCACATGAAAATTGGAGGAGTGGATGTAAAAACAATTCGGATGATTAAAAAAAAGGAAAATCTGAGAAGATCGAATTCAGGAAAGAAGAGAAGAAGAAGATGGATGGATGAATTGTTTACGAGTCCCTTGGTGCTCACTGCGAGGTGATTGCACCGTAATTCGTTTTGTAGTAAAAAGAAAAGGTTAGATGCGATATAAAAGTTGTATCTTATATGATGAGGTGGTAATTATGCAGTGATGATTGAAATACTGAAGGGATAAATGGGATGATAATGGAGTAAGATGTTAAAATAGTTAGAATTCCTTAAAATTTCGATCGTACTGTTGGATGATGATGATTAATAATCCAGTGTAATGCTGCTCAGTCTCTAAAGACTATCTTATATCCAGGTTAATTGCGGGTTAAGAGTTTTCTTCATACACCGCGCTTAGTCCAGCTGGGTCATGGTGCATATGAAATCAATGCCATTGGCAGGCATATCAAAATAGCTAAAATTAAAAGATTAAAAGAGGTGCAGATGGTATAAAAATAAACTATTAAAAATTAGTGGTACTCAATACCACATTTGCGCCTTTTGCTAAACATTAAAAACGGTAAAAGGTGAAACAGGCGCTCATTAAAATTCTTTGATTACGTATCGTTGCGCTAGATTTCTTTGCAGACATTAAGGTCTTTCAAGCACCTGGAGAGTGCTTTTTGATCAAAGTTTTTGGACTTTGGAGATAAAACCGATTTCAGGGCTGAGTTTGCTGGATTATTGTTCAGGGAAGGGAATGCTCTTGTCCTCTGGTTAATGAGGGAGGGGCACTCTATAAGGATATAAAGGATGGACACCGGCACATTGCAAAAGACAGAGTTGGGTGGTTGGGCGCCACACATGAGGTGCCCATGCGCGAGCCTTGTGTGCCCAATCCTCAACCTGTTCAATATTGTCTCCTCTCTCCTGCTCAATGGTTGATCTCTATTTGACCATGGAAGCACAAATGGTTTTACGCCATAAAGCTTAGTTAGGGATCTAATACTTCCAACTCCTGCTGCAAAAGTGAGTAGGCATATGCCCTCACCAGTGGGTACTGGTCACTAGCGGGGACTGGTGCCCCAATGGGACCAGGCCTTCTCCCAGCTGCTTCCTTTGCGGCTTCATCTGCTTTTTCGTTTGAGTTTATCCCTATATGGCCAGGGGCCCAGCAGAAGGTAATCGTGTGCTTAGTACTCATCCAGTACAGCCGGTCCTGAATTTTGAGGACAAGTGTTTTTTTTTTTAACCGTTTACTGCTCTCTTTCACCCTTTATCGTGTCTAAACAGGCATCATTTTTTGCATACGTGTCATCTTTTTTTGACTGTTATTAAATTTTTTCAAATAGTTTGGTCTCTTTTAAGTACTTAAACAGAGTGTTAATATATTGGAGATTGTCACCTTTTTTTTAAAGCGTTTTATGCCCTCTTTCACCCATTTATGGGTCTAAACAGGCATGGTATTTTATAGTGATTACAATTTAAAAGCGTGAATAATAGTCATGAGTTGTGAATGGTGATGTGATGGATAAAGTGAATTGAAATGAATGGGTAGTGGTAATGAAATTGTGAATGAATTAAAAGGTTTTTAAAATTGCAAGAAGCGAATTTCATAATTATTTTTTTTCAAATAGTTTGGTCTCTTTTAAGTACTTAAACAGATTGTTAATATATTGGAGATTGTCACCTAAAACATTTTTAATAGTTATATTGTCTCCAAAATAGTTGGTTCTGCTAAGCTGGTATTTCCTGCAACTTAGGAGTATATGGGATGTGGTCAGTTGGGTATTGCATATCGTGCAGTGGGGTGGGAGAAGGTTAGAGAAACGGTAACTATAGGTGAGGTTTGTATGGCAAATACCTAGGCGTCACAAAAAGACCGTCTTTTCTAGACTTTCTATAGGACGTTTTCCATTTCTCAACCGTCTGTTTTATTTGGCGCAGATGTTAATGTCCTTGTGTTCGCCATTCGTTTTCCCATTTCTTTTTTATTACTCTTGAAAATTTTAAGTAGTGTTCTTTGTAGTAAGTGAGCTTGGCTGGCGGTCTTAAATTAATTGCTGCTGCTTTAGCTGTCTTGTCTGCCTTCTCATTTCCTTTAATTCCCACATGAGTGTGGCGCCAACATATTGTTATATTAGTTCGGGTCGAAGCTAGTTGGTCTTGTATTTTTATGGCCAGCAGGTGGTTTTGATTCATGACTTAAGGCATTGCAAAAGCACGGTTCGAGTCCCTTAATTATAGTGGTCTTTTTGTCTTTTAGACTGTCTTGGTGAATCGCCAGCGAGATTCCTGTGAGTTCCGCAGATAGAACTGAGGCCCATTGTTGTAAGCGGTGTATTCTTACAAAGGTGGAAAGAACAACTCCGCACGCCACTCCATTTAATGATTTGGATACATCCGTGAATATAAATCGGTATGGTTGATGTGATTTTTGGTGATTTCTAAAAATGATGGGCTAGCACTGTTGGCGGGAGTATTTTTCTTGTTGTAGGGAGATGTAATATGCATATTCGAGGTGATTGTGTTGTCCAAGGGGGGATTTGGAGGTATTTTTTCAAATAGATATTTGGATTGTCTAGTTGTAAATCTATCATGCGATTTTTTGCTCTTTGAGTGTAGGACAGGTAGATGGTTGGCCTTTGAGCTGTCTGGTACTGATTTGATGAGCTGGAGAGGTTTGGAGTTGGTACGGTATACACGAGCTAGGTATCTCAGTTCAGATTCCATCCTTTGGTAGGATAATCGTGGGAGTCCTGTTTCGGCACAGAGTGATGAGGTTGGGGTGGATTTAAAAGCGTCTGTAGCCAGTTGTAGGCCCTGGTAATGAAGAGGGTCTAATTTGCCTAGGGTTGACTTTGTAGCCGCTTAATATAGATGACAGTTGTAACCCATTCTAAAAAGTAGCAGGGTGCGGTGTAGATACCATACTGTGTTTCTCTCTGCACCCCAATGGAGGTGGGATAGTTTTTTGAGGAGGTTGGTTACGCTGGTGCAGCGTCTCCTGAGATCAGTTATATGATCTTTCCATGTGAACCTTTGATCTTGTATCAGGCTTAAGAATTTAGTTTGGTTTTTAAAGGTCATTTGATAGTGGTTAATCTGTAGGGCCATATGAGGGGTAGTTCTTTTCCTAGTAAAGGTGATGGCCACAGTTTTCTCCGCTGATATGTTGAAACTGTGGTAATTCGCATAATCGGCAATATTGTTTATTGCTATTTGTAGATGGTTTGCTACTCAATTTGGGATTTTACCGTAGTTGCAGATTGCTAGGTCATCTACTTATAAGGCGCATCTAATAGCGGGTGGAACCTGTAAGGCGAAGTCCTTTACCCCGATGATAAACAAGGACGTGCTAAAAACACTCACTTGTGGTACTCCTTTATATTGGATGTATGGTTTAGAGGATTTTCCATGTATTTCCACAACAAAACTTCGGTCACTGAGAAGGTTTAAAATAAAAAAAGCCATCGGGCTTCTGATGCCTAGTTTATAGAGTTTGGTCAAAATATGACGACCCCATACAGTTTGATATGCCTTGGCTAAATCAAAATATATAGCAATGACAAAATTTCCTTGAGCGAATGATTGTCCTACATCATAGTCAAGGCTTGTTAGAGGGTGTAGCGTGGAGCGGTTTTTACGGTAGCCGTATTGGTTGGGTGATAATATATTGTTGTTTTCTAAAAGCCACTTCATTCTGTTGTTCACCATCTTCTCCAGCAACTTACATAGGCAAGATGTCAGTGATATAGTTCAGTTATTGTTTGGATTAGATGGGTCCTTACCTGGTTTTAGGGAAGGCAGAATTACCGCCTGTCGCCAGTCGTCCGGAAATAAGCCTTCTTTCCACATCCATTTGTATTGTTGTAGGAGAAATTGTAGGCAGGTTGGGTGACTGTGGCTTTTCGGACCAGAAATTGTCTTTCATTCAAGTCTCTTTATATAATACTTAGAAAGCTTGCAATAGTATTGCAAACTTCCTTTTGGTCACTGATGGTGTTGCCAGTTATCTTTAGAATCGGAATGTGTGTTGGACTTTGTTTTCCTAACATTCACTGTACTTGTCGCTATATTTTGGGGATGGGCGTGTTGGAGTTAACGGTTGACGTGTATCTTCTCCAGGAAGATCTTTTGGCCTCCTGAAATTACTTTCGGGTTTCAGCGCATAGATCTTTATATTCTATGTAATCTGCTACTAGCCGTGTTGCTCTAAAGATTCTGTGTTCCCTATCTCGTTTTCTTTTTATTTCTTGGCAGTCTTCGTTCCACCATGGTGTAGGACGGTGTCTTGGTTTGGAACTAGTCGTTGGGATGCATTCTAGAGCAATTCTTTGTAGGGCCTTTGTAAATGAGATGTTCATTTTCTTATTATTTTGTTTTAAGGTAGATTTTATATTAGCTGTTTTGGTTGCAAAGGCAGTCCAGTTTGCATGATTATAGTTATATTTCCTCTTGGGTTTCGGGAGGGCTTGCGCTGGGAATTCGATTATAATAGGGTAGTGATCACTACCACAGAGATTGAGATATGTGATCCATTATGGTTCTGTGGGAAAAGTAGGAGAGCTAAGGTTTAAGTTTATGTGAGAAAAGGTGTTGTTCTGTTGGGGTTAGCAAGTTGCGCTATTGCGATTTAGGATATTAAGGCCATGGCTTTTAATGGTATTGGTCACAACTCTGCCTTTGCTATTTGTTTTTAAGTCATACCAGTTGGAGCTTCTTGCATTGATGTCACCTAGCAGTAAGAAAGGTTCAGGTTTTTGTTCTATTAGTAGTTAGAGCTCTCGTTGGTTTACGGGAAGATTAGGCGACAAGTAGAGTGAGCAAATGCTGGTGAGGCTTGTATTTTGTACTCTAACTGCTATTGCCTTTAGAGCTGTGGAGCCGTCAGAGGTGAATGGCAATTATATTGGCAGTTTAGGAAATTTTGCGGATTAGTACACATGGTTTCGCTGAGGCATATGCATATCGGTTCTTGCTCTGCTTTTAATTTCTCGAGAGATTCGAAGTTGGCAAGAGGGCCACGTATGTTCTATTGGATGAAGATTTGCTTGGTGTTTCTTGATGACTTTAAGGCTCCAAATTCGGTGGAGCTGCCGGTTTTGACGGCTGGTTTAGGTGTTGTTAACCTTGAGGGCTTTTGCGATATAGGGTTTGAGCTGTTCGAGTAGATTTGGGTAGATGTCATTTTACTTAATATGCGGTTTTATTTTGTTTTCTGGGGGCGGTGCAGTTTGGGTTTTATATTGCGTGATGTTTCTGCTAAGTGCATTTCTCTCTGTGAAACAGGGGAGAATGTTCGTTGTGGGATCTGTTGTCTGGGTGTCTTTATTGGTGAGATTAATTTGTGCCCATCGCATGAGTCAAGTCTCTCAGTTACTCTTGGTTTTTCACTGGTTGCGGTAGTCACCATTGGTCGAGGAGGGACTTAATCTGTGGACAGTCTGCTAGAAGCTGAGCATCCAGGTGGGCCTTTTAATCTGAGTTTTTTTAGATCTTTTTAAGTCCATCTGTATTGCCGCGGTGGATTTTTCGGGTGCTGAGCAGTGTGTATCTTAGGTCGTTGGATGAAGAACGAGAGATGTACTTGGGGTAGATGTAACTGATCTTCTAATTGATTATTTCATCACTAGAACAGATGTTATTTCTGGACGCTTTTACTGCTTGACTTTTTGGTGGTGAGGTGAAAAAGGTTGATTTGGGCGATTCTTGTCTGGTTATTTTATGCAATGTCTTGGGAATTTCCAAGTGGGGGTACCCGAGGTTTGGAGATTCGGCGATTTTGGATTGCCAGGATTTAGAGCTTTCTAAGTCATGTTTTTTTGGAAGTTTTTTTTGGGAGTCTTTCTGGTTTCTGCTATTTCCAAAGTTCCTTATGGAGCTTTTGGTTGGGAGGTTAGTCTACTGGTAGAGACTTTAGGGCTGAGGGTGTCTTTTGAAGCATTAGCATAGCTGGGTCTATTCAGAGATCTTTCTTCTTCCGACATAACGGCTCAAGCTTGGTACCTGCGAATGCCGTAATGGAACATCATAATTCACACTTCTTGATGAAAGAGGAAGTGTTTGCATATTCTTCTAAATGCATGATGGTTTTCTCCACAGTTAATACAGTGTTCCTTTCAACTTCATTGTTCGCTACTGTGGCTGGGCTGGGACCATTTAAAGCATAGTTGTGGGTTCGATGTGCAGTCCTTGGCCGGATGACCACTGGATTGTCAAGGGCAACCCTTCTTGTATTTGTATAGTTGTTCCAGCAAATCTAATTCTGTTTGGGATGGTTTGTTGTTTAAATATGATTTTAGCGATTTTTAGTGGAATAGGGCGGTTGGGTGATTTCTTTTCGAAGATCGAGACGCTCTCTATTTGGTGGCCGTCATCTTCGAATAGCTTTTGTATACTTTTGCATATAAAGGACTGTGCTTTTTGGCCCAGGCATAAAACTACTGAATAGGGTACTGCTCACTCTAGTATTGTGCCCGTTTTTGTCAGTGGAGTTAATTTCCTGCTCACCTATGACGTTGAGGGCTAGTAACTTTATGGAAATTGCTTCTGATTTTGCTTACACCATGGCCTCAGTTTGAGAAGAGTTCATGGAGAACTCTGGCTGTGCTTCTCTAGTGACTGCTTGCAGTCGCTCCCGGAATTCTAAGGCACAAAATAGGTTATTGGTTATAGTTTTAATAGTTATGTATTGGGACCAGCAGGCGGGCCAGAATATTTGTCTGAGGTTGTTAAAGATTTGTTTTTTTTTGTTTTGTTGGTTCGTTGGTTGAGTGGTCATTTGTTTTTTTGTAGGGCTATCCATGGCCGAAATTATTCATGCCTCACATCTACCCGTGACGGCCAACACTGACCCCAACAATGGAACGGCACTTCTTGTTTTCTTTCGATTGGCCCCGTCCGCTATCACTAGGTGGAATGAGATACGCCTTCTCCGCCACCCCTTAGGAAACCCTGGACCAAATCCTACACGTGGAGTGGTAGACAGGTCGGGATGATGTATCCGGCTTGGTGAATGGCTTAAGAGCGGTTAGGGTCACCACGACTAACATCAGGTCGTAGGAATGTTTAGTGCCATTGTTGGTTCCCAGTTATTGGCTCGGACCTAGATGAATTGCCTACCATGGCTAGGGAGCGACATCTGCCCAGGTTTGAAGTCAGAGTTGTCCCTCTCCTAGGTGAAATGTCAACCACGACTATGAGCTCCACCTGCCTGGCTACATTATACCGCCTGGCATTCGGTCGTTGGACACAATTTCTGTATAAGCAGGGGCACCATGAGCAGATAATGCGCCAAAAATTGGGGTGCAGAAGCTAAGTAGCCCTAAAGGCTATATATTGCGCATGCAGCCCCGAAACCCCCACTACTTCGTCACACATGTGTTTGGTGCCCCACTTTTATTATGCGCTAGTGTGGGTGTTACATCTTCTGAAATCAGATGTATATCTTTGAGCGGGACTGTGTACTCTACTTCAATGCTATCTTTTTCATCAGGCTTCCTCTCTCTAAAACTGGAACTTGGTATATACTCTCTAAGTCAGATATTCTTTAGGTTCTTTGGGGCTTATTTAGTAACTTTTTAGCGCTAGGTGCTTGAGCCGAAGGACAGGGCAGGATGTGGTCTCTTATTTTGCCTTGGCGATGATCTGGTTGTGTAAGATTGGCTGGGCGGTGATCCAGGTGGGGTGCAATATTCTGTTTCTCTAGGTTGGCTGGTGGGTGTGTCCTTGGGACTATACCTGGGTGTTGGTGGCTGGTTATCGGTACTGGTAGCTGTGACAGTTGGTTGTACAATCTTTTGAGTGGTTGGAGGTTGATCTACTGGTGAATTAGATGGCGGGTGGGGTCTAAAATGAGGCCTACTGGGTTTCAAGCTTTTTAATGCATCAGCGAAGCTGCGAGCCAGTGCAATATACAATGATTGGGCCTGTTAGCGGGCTTCCTTAAAGCTTACTTTCTTTTTGTTTCCGATTGCCAGGATTTTCTTCTCATATGAAGATGGTGAATTCTTTACCGGATGCTCTGTCGTTCCCACTGCAGTTTTCCACAGCAAGTTGGTAGATTGCAAGATAGGCCAAGGTATTCTTTGCTGCAGTTAACACATATTCGCATTTGGGTACATGATTTGCTTGAAGAGCAAATCTGTGACAGTGGAAGCACCTTCTGGGGTATTCAACATAGGGTGCGATAGGAATGTTGAGGTACCCCACTTTTATATTTTAAGGAGCTTCGGTTTTGTTGAAAGTGAGGATTATAGTTGATGAAGGTACCTTGACGCCGTTAATTGTACGGGATAGACGGACTGCATCTATCACTTTTTGTTGTTCTAGTTTTGAGATGAATCTTTGCAGGTTGTAGTCAATCAGTTGCCACCACCTTAAGGCACCTTTGCAGGTGTTGAAGATCGGGTGAAGGTTAGGAGAAAGATCGATATCCACCAGTGTTTCTAGCGAAAGGATATCTTTTTGTTGTTCGGGAAATGCAGCTTCTAGCATTAAGCAGCCATCATTGCGAGGCCACATTTTTTTGGCTCACCACACCTTGTTACAAAGTCAGCATAGACATCAAACACATCTACTTTGGAGAGAAGTAAGTTGAAGGTTGATTTAAGAACAAGAAAGCGCTCGTAGTCCAGATCGGGGTCCACTTAGGACCCGAAAGGGTCATACTTTTTCCATTCACGGAGACCAGGAGTTTGACTTCTGGCAAAAGACGTTTTATTATATTTAACCCTAGAATCATGAGCCTTACCTACTCGCCAGAGAGGAGCAGGTGGGTCCCTCAGGTCTGGATGGTTGGCTTGTGCCGAGATACAGCTGCCGGTTTAAAGGCACTAGGCCCTCCCCTGTCGTTTATAAGGACAGCAGGGGGGGCTTGCGCGGAGCTCCGAGGGTCAAGGTTCCTACCATACCCATTATATGGCCTAGCTGCAAGGCTATGTACCCGATAGGCGAGGTTCATCGGGCCCGTACAGGAGTCGATACGTTTTTAGCGGGCGGAGTGATACCAGAGTTTTGTCATCAAACCGCCTCATGGGGTCTTCCTCACCCATCTTTGTACTCGGTGTTGTATCACCTAGTCTTTGTGAATCAATTCACAAAACCACAGGACGGTGGTGTAGAACCCCTGTATAGGGGGAACCAGGTGGGCCAGAAGTGTACTGGAGTTCGGATACAAAGCTGCCCAACAAGGTTTGGGTACGCTTGGTCTGGTTCCTTGCCCAGGACCTGTCTAGTACGGTTAGACCCTTCATGGAGCTTACTTTTACCCTGGTGTGGCTCCTGGGGTCATCAGTGCTCGCATGCCCCTCACCACGATAAGGCGGTACCCCTAGGGGGGGCATACTATTGGCGACTTATCTATAACTTCTTTAATAGTCCCATCTCATCGAGATAGCGGATGATTCTGCTGCCAGGGCGGATATTTTTAGCCGTTAGTGCAGATCCCAGGATATCGAGGGTATCCCCACCATCGATGGGTATGTATCTTCGTCAGAGTTCTCCATAGATTGGGCATACCGCGATAAGATGTGCAATTGTGAGAGCAGAATGCAATCTTCACAGTATGGAGGATAATCTTTCTCCATTAGGTATCCGTGTGTGAGTAGTGAATGTCCGATGCGAAGGTTGCATACGGATACCTCTTGCTGGAGTGTAAGTTCTAAAGGCTTCCATGGCGAAAAGTTTTGGAAAAAGTGTCGCATCTTATTTTGCCCATAAAAATCTACCAATCTGGCCATCCAGTTCTCCCGAATGGCGGCTTTATTACAATGATGTAGTCCTCATATGATACTGGGATATCATTAGGCCTGATTGGACGAAGGGCGGCGTTTTTTGCCGCTGTATCAGCTTGCTCATTTCCAGCAACTCCTACACGTGCTGAGACGCAGCAGAACAAAATTATTTTTTTTCGCATGCTGCTCTATATAAGTAGTGTCATATTTTTAACAGAATTCGATGGATGTCTGTAATTTGTTCAAAGGTTTGTAGGCTGCTGAAGGAGTCGGTGAAGATTGTGAATTTATCTGATGTTGGGTTAGTGTATGCACACTGCACAGCATGTTTCAAGGTATAACACTCGGCAGTAAAAATTGATATGGTTTGGGTTAGTTTTTCAGAGAGGGTGCAGTTATTTGATATCGATGAGAATCCTATTCCATCCCTGAATTTTGATCCGTCAGTGTATATATGTATATCAATATGTGTTGCTGCGTGGTTAAAGAATTAAATTTTCTTCACCAGAGGGGTAGTTTTTGATTGTTTTATTATATTGCCATGGCATATCTTTAAAGTTGTTTTCCAAAATGGAATATCTGGGAAGCAAGTGGATGGATGGGGTTCTCGTTACCTCGATTTCCTCCAACCATAGTCGCACTCTAGTTTCAACTGGTCGTGCGAGAGTTAGGCGTGTTGTAAAAATATTATCCATTTGGTCATTCAAAATGGGGGTCGAAGTCGGCGATGTTTGGAGCCGCTGGATGCGGATATAAAGGCGTAGAGAGAGTTCCATCCTACGGAGGTCTAGTGGTGTCTCCCCGGTATCGCATTGTAGGCTTGGATTGGGTGATGATCAGAAGGTTTCGGTAGCCATGTGGAGACATTCATTAACCACTGTGTTGATGACTGCAAGGCGTTTCTTGAAAGTAGAGAAGTAGATCTTACATCCGTAGTTCAGTTTGGGTAGCACTAAGGAGCGGTAGAAAGGGAGAAGTGTTTCGCGATCAGCTCCCCAGTCGTGGCGTGACACTGTATGTAGGACGTTCATTTCTTTCTTACAAGAGTTTTTAATGTTCCTAATATGTGGTTCCCATGTCAACTTTATATCAAATGTTAATCCTAGGAATTTATAGTTCTTAACGACAGCAATCCTCTTTTGATATAGATATAGCTCAGGTTCCTTAATAAACCTACGACGCCAGAAGTGGACTACTTTGGTTTTTGGGGATTGGAATTAGTAGCCGTGGGTGGTAGAATATCTCGTGATGTTATTGATGGCGATCTGGAGGCGGCGTTCTATTGTTGCCATTTCGGAACCGGCTACATAACAGATTGCTGTAATGTCTTGATGGAGGTTTTGTGTGATATCATTGATTCTTATAGTAAGCGCTACCTAATCTTACAGAGAAGGTGCGGGTGGTTAGGAAATTTTGAATGAAGTTTAGTAGTTGTCCGCGTATTCCAAGGCGATAGAGAGCTTTTAAGATGGCGTAACGCCATAACGTATCATACGCCTTTTTGAGATCGAATAAAACAGCTACTAAGAGCTGTGTCCTGGCAAATGCATTACATATCGCGGGTTCCAGACGGATAAGGGCATCCGTGGTTGAGTGCAATTTTCGGAATCCGCACTACAAGGGGAATATGTAGGATTCTGTTTTAAGGAACATGTGATGCGTACGTTCACCAATTTTTCCATAAGTTTACATATACAAGAAGTTGGGGCGATTGTGCAGTAGTTTTGGGGACTGGTTGGGCTTTCGCCTGGTTTCCGGAAAGCGAGAACTATAGCCCTTCTCAAAGTTTCTGGGAAGGCCTTTTCCATCCATATTTTGTTGAATATATCTAGGAGAAAGTATTTACCCCCCTTCTCCTAGATGGCGTAGCATTGCGTAAGGTATATTGTCTCGGCCTGGGGCCGTGTTTCTAAATGATGCAGAGCTGGATCGAACTCTTTTTGGCAGAATTTATCGTTGTAAGATTGTACTCTCTTGAAGTGAAGTTTAGAGGTATTGGGTATTAGGCAAACGCGGCTGTTGTGTTCGCTTTACTTGTTATTTTGGCAAAGTGAGTCGCTAGCGTGTCTGCTACATCGATGGGATTCAAGATAGTGTTTCTATTTATCCGAAGTACGGAGGTAGGGTCTGGTCTGGGTTTACCTACCATCCCTCGGATCTTGCTCAATGTGCGGTGGATTGGAGTTTTAGAGTTTATCATAGAGACAATCTCTCCATGATTTCTGGCGGGCTGTTTAAGTATGTATCTATATTTGGCTCTCTTTTTATTAAATTCTATTTTAGTCATCGGATTTGGCCATTGTTTGTATGTTCGGTAGGCTTCCCTTTGTTTTTTCAGTGCAGCAGAGCATTTTGGGCTCCACCATGGGATAGATCTGCCACTGGGTTGTCCTGAGCTGGTTTATTATGGATGCTGTATATGCTTAGTATAGGATGGATGTAAAGATTTCCAGCGCTTCCTCCATCTCCGGGATGCCATCGACTTCGATATCGGTGAGTTTGTTGAATTTTCTCCAGTTTGCTTGGTCCAGTCTCCCGCGTGGTATACCCGATGTGGGTAATCCCTCGCCTGAGGAAAGGATAGTCGGGTAATGTTCGCTTCCTTTTTGGTCATCCAAGATTCTCCATTCGAAGTCCACCGTTAGGTCAATTAAGGGAAATGAGCGCGCCGATGAGGGCACTAAAGAGTCCGCGAGGACTCTACGACCGGACCAGCGTTTCGTTCTTCCTCACACTGACTACCTGGCAGGAATACGGGCAGCTCTTCGGACTGCTTGGCAAAGAAGATGGGAGACGGTCGAAAGGAACTTAAAGTTGCGTGCCATTGCGCCGCGCCTGTTCCCATGGACCTATCCCCTAATGCCGCGGCGGCTTCAGGTTGCTTTCTGTCGTCTCCGAATCGGGCACACTCGTGTGACGCATCGCTATTTGCTAAAGCACTCGCCTGCGCCCTATTGCAACGACTGCGTCGTCCCGCAGACTGTTTGGCACATTCTTGTCGAATGTCTCAGTCTGGGTGATCCTCGCGCACGACACCTGTCCCGGTACCGGGATGGACGGGGTCGCTACCACCTATCCCTTGTACTCGGGATGAGTACGTGCACTTTGACTGGTGGACTTATTGACTTTTGGGGGGAGGCCAGCCTTCTCCCTTTCATTTAACCTGGTTTAGATGTTGTTGTTTTTGTTATTGTTATTGTTATTTCTTTTTATTGTTGTTTCCTGTTCAATTTTTTAAAGTAGCCTAGAACTAGGTTGTTTGTTTACGGCAACTTATGCCTAAGTCGGCAGTCGCCAGATAGCCCCTTAAATAAAAAAAACAAAACACCGTGATGTCAGGTGAGCAGGGGGCTAGGTCTAACGCTGTTAGGGTACCTGTTTGTATGTTAAATCTAGTATCTTCCCCCTGGTTCATGATGCCAAGTTGGTGATTTTCTATTAGCTTTGATAGCTCGTTTCCTCTGGCGTTGTATATACTGTCACTTTACTCAGTATGAAGACTGTTAAAGTCCCCGCATTAGAATGAATGGAGTTGTAGGAGAAAGCATTTACCCCCTTTCCCGAGGTGGCGTGTTTTTTGTTTGTTTTTTTAGAGCCCATCTGGCGACTGCCCACTTGGGCATAAGTCGGCGGAAACACGACAGCCTAGAACTAGATTACTTTGAGACAAAAATATGAAAACATAATGATAAAAATGGGAAAACAAAGAAAACAACATAAAAAAATAGAACCTACTTAAATAAAGGGGAGAAGTCCGGCCTCCCTCCAAGAGTCAACAAGTCCACATGACAATGGGCATGAACTCGTCCCAAGCACAAGGGACAGGTGGTAGCGCCCCTGCCCATCCCGGTACCGGGACAGGTAACGTGCGTAAAGATCACTCAGAATGGGACATTCGACAAGAATGTGCTGAACAGTCAGGGAGACAACGCAGTCGTCCTAATAGGGCGCAGGGGAACGCTCCGTCAAATAGGCATGCATCACACGAGTGCGTCCGATTCAGAGACGACAGAAAGCGACCTGAAGCCATCGCGGAATTGGGGAATAGGTCCATGGGAACAGTCACGGCGCAACGGCACGCAACTTAAAGTTCCCTTCGAACCTCCCAGGTGAGGCGTCGGTCGAATACAAGACCAAGGAAACGGTGCAATTCAACCACATCCAGGCGCACCCCATTAAGAAACAAATCTGGGTCGGAAAGGAGCCGTAGATGGCGGAAGAAGTGCACCACCTTAGTCTTGGCCAAAGAAAACCGAAACCTGTGCCCTTCGGCATAGCGAGAGACGCGGTTCAATGCCTATTGTAGTTCACGCTCCAGAGTTGGCATCTGGGCCGTGGCAAAAGAGATTGAAAGGTCGTCCATGTAGAGCGTAGCGAGAACATCTTCCGGCAGCACCGAGGTGATGACGTTGATGCTCAGGGCAAAGAGTGTGACACTAAGGACAATTCCCTGCGAAGCACACTCTTCCTGCTCCTTTGGGCTGGAGAGGGCTCCCCCCACCCGTAGGTGGAATCGACGATTTCGCAAAAATTTAGATATAAACATTGAGAAGCCTTCTCTCGGCCCCATCGTGTGGAGAGTCTCTATGATACCGTATCGCCATGCGGTATCATAGGCCTTCTCCAGATTGAAAAACACCGTGGTGTAGTGCAGTCTACGAAGGAAAGCCTCGCAGATGGGATTTTCCAGTCGGAGCATAGCATCCGACGTTGAGTGAAACTTGCGGAAGCCGCACTGTGCGGAGGACAGATGGCCTCCGCTGTCCAGGAAACAGGCTAATCTAACATTTACCAATCTCTCCATTAACTTGCACACGCAAGAGTTTAGAGAGATTGGGCGAAAACCGGTTGGAGTAGAATTATCTCTCCCCGGTTTGCGAAAGGCGAGCATAGTAGCGATTCGCCAGGAATCTGGGAGAAGACCCTCCACCCAGATCCTTCTGAACAAATCTAAGAGAAAAGCCATGCCTTTCTACCTCAGGTGTCGAAGAATGGCGTACATGACATCGTCCGGACCATGGGCAGTGTCCGCGCACAAAGCGAGAGCACAGGGCAACTCACTCACAGTAAACCTGTCGTTGAAGGGTTCTCCGCCTCTGGAGGTAAAGTTCAGTAGGCGGCCTTCCGCGACATGACGACGTGCATTCAATGCTGGCGGAGCAGCATCCTAGCTAGAGAATGCGGAGAAAGTGGTCGCGAAGGATGCCGCAACGGACGCGGGGTCAGAGATTGCGGTCTTATTCTCCTGGAGAACGAGAGGGGGGTCCTGCGAGAACTTGCCCCGAATCCTTTTGACTCGCTCTACACCTCTGCTAAAGGGGTCTTCCCGTTAAGTCAAGACACGTATGCCCGCCAAGAAGAGCGGCGCACGTGCTTCGAAATAAACCGGAAACTAGCCCTAGCCCGACGAAATTCAGCGACAGTGAAATCGTTCGGGCGGCGCTTATAGCGCATGTAGGCATAGCGCTTCTGTTTGAGGGCCGTCTCACACTCGGCCGACCAGCATGGGAGTGGTCGGCGTGCAAAACGGCCAGACGTCCTAGGAATAGTAGTCAGGCCCACGGCGATGAGGTTGCCGGAGAAGAACCCAACGGCCTCATCTACCGACCTAAACTCGACTGAGATAAAGAATTCAGTCATTTCCTGAAATGCAGGCCACCGCGCCCGCGCCATCACCACCGAAGTGGGCTCTCAGGCGGCAGTTGCCCGGGAAATGATATTTGAATGGGAAAGTAATCAATACCATGGAGGTCATCAACCACCCCCCAATCAAAATCAAGCTGTGCATCCGAAGAGCACAAAGATAGGTCAAGGCAAGATAATGAAGTGGTTCTCGGATAGTGATGTGTAAACTCATATACGTTTAGGACCCGCATCTTAAGCTCTTTGATCGGATCAGCAAGGACTTGTTCCCTGGGATTTATGGAGTAATGTCCCCAGAGAGGATGCCTGCCGTTCAGATCTCCAAGCAAGAGGAAGGGCTTCGGCAACAGTGCCACAACGCGGCGGAAGTTCCCCGCGTCGAAGTCAGCTGACGGTGGATTGTACGCAGAAATGATAGTATACCTCCTATCCAGGTGCAGCTGCACAGCCACTGCCTGAAAGGAGGTATCTAAAGAGAAAGGAAAAACGGAGACATCATGCTGGGTGTAAACCGCGCATCCCCCAGCGCGGCAATCCCGTGGTGGTGGAGTCGAAAGAGCCTAATACCCCGGGAGGGCGGGCAGGGGGCACGCACCTAGCATGGTTTCCTGCAGAAAAATAGCTAACGGTGAACGGAACGAGAAGAGCCTCCGCAGCTCCTCCCAGTTGGCCCAGAGTCCACCTCAATTCCATTGAAGGAATATGCCCTCCAGGCGTATCTCGGAGAAGACGCGGAGGCCCTCATCGCAGACAAGACCCTCACGGTAATGACCGTACGCTTTCCGGAGGCAGATTCCCGGGCGCTGTTGGCCGGATAAAGCACCTCTAGGCGCTGTTGCCTTCGACGACTTATTGGCAAAGGTTGGGCTCACCGTGCGAGTCCTTTCCTTTCTCCGCCTCGAAACCTGATGGGGGCGTTGCGGCTTCGGAGGCGGGGAGCCCTCTTTTCGACAAACTCCTTTGGTGCTGTCCTCCTTTAGAGGGACAGCTTTAGGAACCCCGGAAGATGGCCTGGTGACCAACTTCAGGGGTGTTGCCTCCTGTGAGTCTAACGACTCGGTGGCGCGTTGCCGTTTCGCCTTACGGGAGTCGGTCAAGCTATGGAGCCGTGGTTTTAGATTTTAGACGGGGCTGGGTATGAACCCTTTTTGCCGCCGACTTTACCTGGGGAGCGCTCGGGTTGATAGAGCCGTCAGAAGGGCTCCGAATGGGCACGAAAACAACCATTCTCGTTGGCCTGGATGGGCCAGGAGCAGAGGGTGTCTTTCTACCTATTGGGGCATACGACGTACCAGGCAGAGCCCGGCGCGCCAGGACCAAGTCTTTAGCCTCGTGGAATGAGATTCGATCCTAGGCCTGAACAAGCAGCATTTCTTTCTCGAGGAGATATTCACCACATTGCTTCGGAGAAGCGGGGTGCGGCTCTCCGCAATTGACACACTTGGCCACACACGATTTAGAATTATCGTATGCAGCCTTTGAGCAATTTACAGACTTTGGGTAACCCCGACTTTGCCCGTCTACAAGAACAATTCATATGGCCAAAGCAGTGACAATAATAGTACTGCCGCGGCAGTGGCATGAATGCCTTCATGCGGTAGCGGTACCAACCAGCACGCACCGACTCAGGGAGTTTGTCACAGTCGAACGTGACGAAGAGTGTAGAGGTGGGTTACAAGGCCCCTCCATGATTTCTCATCACACGTTCGACCTTGACCGCCTTATGCTCGGCCAGCTCTAAGGTGCTGTCCTCAATGGAGTAGTCAAGGAGTTCCCTCGCATAAACTACTCCTTTCACAAAATTTAGGGTAGATTGCGGCGTCACACTCACCGGGGTGCCATGATGTGTCCGAAGAGCACTTATCTTGGCCACCTCGGCAGGATTCGCCGCATTCGCCAGAAGGCTCCCTTTCGAGAAATAGGTCACCTTCCGCTCTCTACCAATTACACTAGCTAATCCTCTCCTCTAAAGGATCATTTTGCACTTGGCCAACATGCTGCCATCAGTGGAGCGAATAACGAGGAAGCGTTTGAAGCCAGAGGGCTCGAAAACGCCATCTAACCTCTGAATGAGGGGCCCCGATTTTATCGAGGCTCCACCCTGTGCACTTTTGGTCTTAGTCTTAGTCAGTGGCTCCGCACACGGCGGGGTAGAGGCGCCGGATATGTCAATCTTGGCTTGGTCTCTTGCCAAATGGCAGCAGACTAATCCGTTCCCAAAGCCCCCACGGATGGAGAGGAGCCCCGAGGATTATTTGTCTCTTTTCTCTTTTTCGTCTTTTTCTTTTTTGGAGACAAGAGCGGGGAATGAACCCGCTTCTCACCTCCACCGGAAGGAGCCTACAGGCAGGATGGACCGGCCTTAGCCAGATCCTTCTTCGAAATGGAGAAGGTCCTGGTAGTCTTAGGGGCTCCGGTCGGAGGAGATCCCTCCCCTCCTTGTACTCCCTCAGAAACCCTAACTGTTTGAGGAGGACCTTGCATAGGGACGGATTCAGGTTCGGTGCTTGGCGCCGAGCCCGGATTTCCCTTATGGAAGGCCCTACCCTCTGAGGCTGGGTTTCCTCAAGGACCATGTCTATCACAGGAGGGGACTCCAGTTGGCCATCCCGTCCCAGGACATCGCAGGTCCCCTTGGCAGCGTAACTAGTCTTGTGTAGGGAGGCACAGGCCTTGACCCCGACAAGGTTCTCTATTCTTGCCTAGCAGGTCTTTTGAGGGGAGCGACCAAAGGGGCCTGGCTTCCCATTCCCCCCTAAGGGGGTTTGCCCTACCTAGCCGCTTCGATGGGAAGCAGTTGGCTATGGGCTGCCTGCTGGATTTCTTGGCAGTCCCCTTGGAAAGAAAAGGAGTGTCTGCGGATAGAAGCACGGAGGTGCCCGAAAGCACCTCCAGTTTTTCTGTGGAGCTGCCCAAGGGCGGCTCCGTTGTTGTTACAGGGGAATTTTAGGGTTGGGTTTTTTTTCGGTGTTCATACATGGGCATGAAGACCCTATTTTTTTCACGGGAAGCAATCGCTTATCACCTCTCGCAGTAGCTCACACTGCAAGAGATGCTTACAGGCCTGGCAGAGTCAGGTGCTTCCACTTAGGGCGACCCCTCCCGCCTGGTGGCCTGGCAGTCCATCGGTATGGCGGCTCCACCTTAAACACGGTGTAAAATCAAGGATAGACGGCGAAGTGAGAAGGAAAAAAGAAGGGAGGAAGGTATAGGTGTGGATTAAGCAGGTTGTTAAAAACAAACCGATCCCAAACCGGAGGTCAGGGGTTAGGGAACATTGTCCCCTTCCCCCTCAGCCCCGATCCAGGACGGTTGGCTTGAGAAGAAGGTCAGCATCTATCCTGTCAAATTAGAGGCTGACCAGAAAAAGTTGTGGGAGAGGTTGTAGGAAAAGCGACGAAGTAGATGAGAAATACAGGCTGTCTTAAAGAAGGAAAAGAGGATAAGCTGGGGTCAGACAGGGTACTGGGTCCCGTCAGCACGGCTGCCAGGATGGCAATTTTCCGCGACCCTTACGGGGCCTAGGTAGCGCAGCATTGCCTGAGGTAAATTGTCTCGGCCTGGGCCCGTGTCTCTACATGATGCGATAGCTGTATCGAACGCTTTTTTGATGAATTTCTGTTTGTAAGATTGTACTCTCTTGATGTGAAGTTTAGAAGTAAGCACTCCTTCTTCAACGGGTATTAGGCCAACGCACCTTTTGTGTTCGCTTTACTTGATATTTTGGCAAAGTGAGTCCTTAGTGTGCCTGCTAGATCGATGGGGTTTAAGATAGTGTTTCCATTTATCTAAGGTATGGGGGTAGGATCTGGGCTGGGTTTACCTACTATCCCTCGGATCTTGATCAATGTGCGGTGGATGGGGGTTTTAAAGTTGATCGTGGAGACAATCTCTCCATGATTTCTAGCGAGATGTTTAAGTATGTATCTATATTTGGCTCTCTTTTTATTAAATTCTATTTTAGTCATCAGATATGGCCATCGTTTGTATGTTCGGTAGGCTTTCCTTTGTTCTTTCAGTGCAGCAGAGCATTCTGGGCTCCACCATGGGATAGATCTGCCACTGGGTTGTCCTGAGCTGGTTGCCATGGACGCTTAATCTGCTTAGTATAGGATGGATGTAAAGATTTCCAGCGCTTCCTTCATCTCCGGGATGCCATTGACTTGGATATCGGTGAGTTTGTTGAATTTTCTCCAGCTTGCTTGTTCCAGTCTCCCACGTGGTATACCCGATGTGGGTAATCCCTCGCCTGAGGAAAGGATGATCGGGTAATGTTCGCTTCCTTTTTGGTAATCTAAGATTCTCCATTCGAAGTTCGACGTGATATCAGGTGAGCAGAGGGCTAGGTCTAACGCTGATAGGGTACCTGTTTGTATGTTAAATCTAGTACCTTCCCCCTGGTTCATGATTCCAAGTTGGTGGTTTTCTATTAGTTTTGATAGCTCGTTTCCTCTGGCGTTGTATATACTGTCGCACCAGTCAGTATGGCGAGTGTTAAAGTCCCCCATTAGAATTAATGGAGTTAGTAGTTGTAAGGCGGGAAATATAAGGGGTGATTGTTTCCAGAAGTGAATTTAATTTGATGGGTATTGTGAGAACATCTTGATGGGTGTAGATGGCACAGCTGCCGGATGTGATGCCATGTTTGTTATTGGGGTGGTTACGCAACTGTAACTCGGTAATTTTCATGGTGGATATATTCTCAACATGGTTTTCTGGAGACAGACGCAGGTGGGGCTATCGCCCACTACAAGAAGCTTTAATTCTTCCCAGTTGGCTCTGATTCCGCGAATATTCCAATGAATTAGCTTTATTATTCTTTTGGTTTTTTCGGGAAGTGAGCGATTTAGTTTTTGCGGAGGTCGTCGTGCCCATTGATTTATTAAGGGCCTGTGGCCACTGGAGTTTGATGTGGACTGGTCTTTGAGGTTTTGGTTCTTCTTTGTCACTTGGGTATTCACTGTTAAGGGAGTGTTGATATTTCGTCAATAATTAATATAAGGACGGATTATCTTTTTATCTGCTTCTGTTAGGGGGGGGGGGTGAAGTGGCTCGTCGGTGGTATGATTCGAGCTTCAATGTGTTTGATGGGGGCGAGGTCTGTTTCACGTGGGTCTTATGTCTCTTTCTTGTGTTCTACTTTCTCTTCGTACGTGATGTCGGTGGTAAGTGTTTTGGTTGTGGGAGGTAAAACACTGTGAGGAAGTGACCGAGATTGCGGGCCGACGATCTCTGGTATATCTAAGTGTCCATCTGTTCGGGGTGGGGGTTGATGTGCTCAGGGATTTGCTGTGATTTTGATTGTCGACTTACCTCTCTACTAGGGATGTGGTTTAGCCTCGAGGTATCGGGTGCAGGTGCCTTGCGGTGCGGCAACTGCTTTGGGGGGAGATGGTCGATTGTCGACCATATGCGTGGGGTAGGGGAGTTCAATATTCGGGGCCTGTGTTGCAGGCTCCTCGGAAAGGGGCCGTCGAGTTTTTACTTCAACCGCGTGGTATGGGGGCTGGTCACTTTGCTCATTTCAACTACAGAGGCATAAGAGTTTCCTCTGATTCCTATTGAGGTTTGTGCCTTTTCTCTGGCACCCCTAAAGTTTAGTCATTCTCTTTTACGTATGGATTCTACTTCTTCGAATTTGTAGACATTACATTTGTGCCTTGATGCTGGGTGGGGCCAAATTTCGATTTGTTCAGGGTGTTGAGCATTTGCGCAGTTGACGCAGGTGGGCGCAAAGCCTTGATTCCTGCGACGACAGGTGTTTGTAGAGTGCCCCAAAATTTGGCAGTAGTAGCATCTTCTGGGGCAAGGTTTGAATTCTTTAACTGTCAAGCGGAGCGATTCTAGCTATATATATTTCGGTATTATGTATAGGTCAAATGATATGAAGTAAGTATTTGTTGGTATCTTACTGTTGTTAATCGTTTTATATACACTGTATACTTAAGTGAGAGTACTCTCATAATTATTTTACTAATTCTGCTTCTGAATATTAGGCGAAGCCTGGTTATTTTATTACGCCTTTACGCGGATGTGGTGCTACTATTACTATATCTCCTGCCAATTCTTTTAATGTTAAGGATTTTCTGTTCGCTCTATTGTTTTTACTTCGACTAGTATACTACCATCTGGTTGAGGCGAGAGAGGTAGAAATTGTGATCTGGGAAGTTGAAATAGTTTTTGGAAATCTTAACTCTGTTTAACCATGCATGTCTTCATTAGGTTTGTTTGTTGGCTTTCTGGTTTTGTCAGGTAAAATCTTCTGAAAGATCGATCAACAAATTGTCCTGGGAGTAGCTGCAGCGAAAGCAGTTCTGGAAGCGATTTGGTGGATGGTGCTGGACCTGCTGCTTTCTGGGAGTTTGAAACTTCCTGTGGACTTTGTACTGGCTTTGGTCGTTTTTGTGGTGGTGAGTTTCGATTTCCTGAGACCTTGCTCGTTTCTATAAAAAAAATTTCTATCTGTCCAGTTGTTTTGGGGGGCGATCTTGTTCTTAAAGTTCTTCCACTAGTTTTTTCCACGTCTTGCGTTCTTTTCTTTCCGCGAGTTAGTGGATTCGTATCCATTTCCTTCGACGTGCTTGGAAGTAAGGGGAGGGGGGGGGAGGGAGGGGATGCGCAGCTTAAAACTTTCTTTGCTGGTTTCATTGGGTTTTTAAGAGACTTGTTAAATAATTTCTTCGAACATAAACAGGAATCTAACCCCCGCGAAAGTACTATATGGCCAGATCCAATAGACGAGCGGACGCGAGACCCGAGAGAGAGGCCTATGGCTTGGTTTACATTAGCCCAGCGAATGCCTATTGACGCAGACAACGGAGCGGTCCTAAACGACGCAGTCAGCGTGGAGGCGCGGGCGCGGTGCTACTTACAGAGCCCATGGACTTTACCAACAGGTAACCTCAGTGTAAGCCTGGCTGACCGTGCAGGATACACTTGGTGGGCCTTAACACTTTTCCCGCCTTCTCCGGCTACGGCCAGGTCCCACGAACCGTAAGCCGACTGCAAAGTTTTACCCCTTTTTGGCACCCAATAAAGGGAGGGTGGGAGGGGGATGATTTGGAAACCACCAATATTCCGCAGGTGTTGATAGGAGAGATCAAGCCAGGATAGACTCCCTAGAATCTAACCTCTCGCCGACCGAAATTAGCACAGGCCCGAACGCGAGTAGAAAAGTCAAATCCGATCGAAACAATTGCTTTGAATAGATGGAGAAGTAGAGTTGCAAAAGAAATTGCGAGAGAAGGATAAATGGTTGTTAGCGGAAGGAAGAGAAGAGGCTAGGCTGCGCCCGGACGGAGCACTGATTCCAATTTCACGGCGGTCAGAGAGGTAAATCGACGCGCCCCTTACAGGGGAGAAGAAGAGTCACAAAAAGAGAAGGAAAACGAACTTCTATATGAAGAAACCTCATCTTCTGACATTTCTGATGATGAATGGAAGAAACTCGCTGTGAGAACAGAAAAGAACATCATACCAATACCGAAAATTGCTATGCAAACAGATCGGTATTCTATGTCAAATAGAGATGCTGCTGCTATAAGTAGTGCAGCCCTATTCGACTATGGCATTATAAATTCAGAAGATGGCTCCCATATAATTGACCATCACAAAGTCTGGAGGTGGACACGACAGAAGTTAAAGAAGAATTTCACCGAATCTGAATGTTTGGGAGATAAAAACCTTACTGCTTTGTTTCTTTGATGGGAAAAGACGCAACACTAACTAAAAAGAAGAAACGGAACAAATGGTATAGAAAAAAATAAATTCAAGATCACTATGTGCTTGTAGGAGAACCTGGTACTGTCTATTTAGATCATACAACTATTGAACGAGGAACAGGCGGTGGTATTGCACACGGACTGATGAAAATAATATTAAAGATGAGATAAAAGCAGTGGGACAGACAGCACGGAAACTAATAATGGCTAGAAGAATGGAACCATAAGAGGCATGGAATATCAATTAGATCTTCCTTTACAATAGATCATCTGCGGCTTGCATCTAAATCAGATTCATTTGAGGCGCCTGTGCAGGAAATACGTTGGTCAAACAGAAAGTGGAATTCAATGGGATGGGAAGGACCATTTAGTAAAGCCTTAATCAATTGTGAAACTCTACCAGTATCACTAAATGGATTTCAATGTATTGGTGAAGGAGCTCCTCTTCCAAATGAAGATGTGAATGAGCTTAGTCATGAGCAAGCTTTACATGTCCAGAATCATCAGTGCTATTAGAAGTGGTGTACTTGACGATGATCTCCTACATGTAAAACCAGGGACAATATCTCATGCAAGATGGATCACCACTGCCAGCAGAATATGTCAACTTCATGTGGCAACAGAAAAACCTAATAATGACTTGTATGTCCTCACAGAGTTTGACCTGTGTTATTATGGGCCCATCTGGTTTCACATCAAATTCTCTTCGAAATGCATGGGGGGATCCAAACATCTCCTGGAACAGATCAATCTTCTGCAAATACTCAAACCTGCTAGTGAAGCCATAGCATGGCAAACAATCCAAACAATTCCTACTATGACCATCCTGAGAACGTCCTTTTAACAATGGTGGCAGACCTTGATCAAAAGAACAGGAAATTAGCTATTGCAAGTAAAGAAGATGATCCGAGAAGTTACTGTGTATAAGGAAGGAATACTTAATTTCAGGCAACCGAAAATAGATAGGAATGCTAAGAACCTAACATATCTACTTCCCCCTGAATAGGAGTGCAGGTTTGAGCCACAAGTTACAATGCATCTATCTTATACGGACCTGCAAAATATTGTCGATGAGCCACTCTCTTATGACATTCAATGTGGAGCGTTGTTTGAAAATCGTGACGGAAGCTTTTGGGGAAGTTTATGGAAAAAAAGCAAGAGATGGTTACATTCGGGCTGTACTAAAACCCCATGACTTCATGCCATCGTTTGAGACAAAGCATGATTTTAATGTATCAATTGACAAATTGTATGTATCAGTTAGATAATAAAAGTTAAACTCCTCACTTGTTTATCATTATCCTTCAGTTTAAACTCAATTCTAATGCATTTAGAAGCACTTATAACAACAAACCAAAACTCTGATGGTGTATATCTTTCTGGCTCGAAAATTAAAGGAAATGGAATTTTGAGCTAAAAAAAAGGGCGTTACAAATTCTTCTCCCCCCCAAATTTTCCACCTTTGAAATACGTGTACCTAAGTGTATCAACCTGAACTGTTCATATTGATTTCCTGAAATTTGTTTATCGATTCCTCGGCCTAATATACACTTGATATAGTAGAAGTTGAATTGAACAAAGTATTGTTTCATACTGGTTGCTGGAAGGCAACCAACTAAAAGGAAAAATTATGAATCAGAGTGAACGAAAACAAGTTGAAAAAGGTACCACTAGCTTTGTTCATAGAGATGTTAGAGAAATCATTCTCAATTTACTATCATATGAAAAGATGATTCAACTAAAATGTTTTATTTGTATACACATTTTCTATAAAGTACATACTCATACCCAAACTAATACAAATTTCGATGTGCATTTGGGGTCGTTGTCGCGTTGAAAGTCTCTTTTATCCCAATACCAAGCTTATGAGCATCACTCTTTAGATAATCTTCAAAACTCTTTCTGTAATAAACTTTATTCATTTTTCACAGTTAGCTTGAACAGAATTGACCCATAACATAAAAGACCCATTTTCCTGTTTTACGTTAGAATCAGTTTGTTGGAAGACCTACTTCACCACTTTTTCACCCAACATTAGTGATGTTATTTGTGCTGGAGAACTAAAACTTCGTTTCATACTAGAAACATTGAAATATTTCTCCAAATAATTTTATTGGCGTACTTCAAACGTTCTTTCAAATTAATATTTTTCAATAAACTTGTCTTCATCGACCGACGGCAACTTATTGGACAATGTGTTCAAACTAACATCGAGGCCTTCTTCTCCAACAGATCTCTTCTAGCCCTCTGGTTATTTTTAACAGATAAAGGTTCACCCATGCAGTGCGGAGTGGAGATTTCACTTGAGGACCCGAACTAGGGAGATTTGCAGTTGTCAACATTCCTTTAACTTTTTTAGTATCCCAGGAGGCAGCAGGTCCAGCATGATCCACCAAATCGCTGCCTGAGCTGCTCTCACTACAGCTACTCCCAGGGCAATTGGTTGATTGATTTTTCAGAAAATTTTACTTGAAAAAACCAGAAAGCCAACAAACAAACCTAATGAAGACATGCATGGTTAAACAGAGTTAAGATTTCCAAAAACTATTTCAACTTCCCAGATCACAATTTCCACCTCTCTCGCCTCAACCAGATGGTAGTGTACTAGTCGAAGTAAAAACAAAAGAGCGAACAGAAAATCCTTAACATTAAAAGAATTGGCAGGAGATATAGTAATAGTAGCACCAAATCCGCGTAAAGGCGTAATAAAATAACCAGGCTTTGCCCAATTTCCAGAAGATAAATTAATTGAAGAATTATGAGAGTACTCTCACTCAAGTATACAAGAGTACATAAAACGATTAACAACAACAAGATACCAACAAACAGTTACTTCATATCATTTGACCTATACATCCTACCGAAACATATATAGCTAGGATGGCTCCGCTTTACAGTTAAAGAATTTAAACCTAGCCCCAGAAGATGCTACTACTGCCAAATTTTGGGGCACTCTACAAACCCCTGTCGTCACAGGAATACAGGCTTTGCGCCTAACTGCGTCAACTGCTCAAATGTTCAACACTCTGAACAAATCTAAATTTGCCAAACTAAATGTGTAAACTGTGGAGGGCCCCACCCAGCATCAAGGCACAAATGTAATGTCTACAAATTCGAAGAAGTAGCATCCATACGTAAAAGAGAATGACTAAACTTTAGAGGTGCAAAAGAAAAGGCACAGCCCTCAAGAGGAATCATAATAAACTCTTATGCCTCTGTACTTGAAATAAGCAGAGTGATCAGGCCCCCAACCACGTAGTTAAAGCAAAAACTCATCGGTCCCTTTCCGGAGCATGCACCAAAGGTCCCGAATATTGGACTCCCCAACCCCACGTATATGGTCGACAATCGACCATCTTCCCCCCAAAAACAATTACCGTACCGCGAGGTACCTGCAACCATACATCGCTGCTAAACCCCATCCCTAGTATAGAGGTAAATCGACAATCAATATCATAGCAATTCCCTGAGCACATCGACCACCACCCTGAACAGATGGACACTCAGGATATACCCGAGATCATCGGCCCACAATCTCGGTCACCTCCTCAAAGTGCTTTGCTCCCCCCTCCCAACCAAAACACCTACTAGTGACATCAACTAGGAAGAGAAGGTAGAACACAAGAAAACACCTAAGACCTACGTGGAACAGACCTCGTCCTCACCAAACACATCAAAGCTTGATTCATACCACCGACGAGCCATTACTAACCCACCAACAGAAGCAGCAAAAAAGATAATCCGACCTCTTATTTTTGACGGACCCCCCGTCCCCCCATAACACTAGATACCCAAGACGCAAACGAGAAAAAAAGTGACAAAGGAGAACCAAAACCTCAAAGACCAGTCCACATCAAACTCCAGTAACCACAGGCCCCTAATAAATCAATGGAAGCGACGATCTCCGTAAGAAGAAAATCGCTTACTTCTCGAACAAACCAAGAGAATAATGAAGCTAATCCAGTTGAATATCTGCGGAATCAGAGCCAACTGGGAAGAATTAAAGCTTCTTGTAGTAGGCGAGAGCCCCACTTGCGTCGTTCTCCAGGAAACCATGTTGAGAATACATTTACCATGAAATTTACGAGTTACAGTTGCGTAACCACCCCAATACCAAATGATGGCAGCACATCCGGCAGCTGTGCCATCTACACCTATCAAGATGTTCCTACAATAACAATCAAATTAAATTTACTTCTAGAAACAATCGCCGTGACCATGCACATCAAGATACGGTACACGATCTCAATCGTCTACCTCCCAACCACAAGGACCCTTCCATTACCACCTTACAACTACAAACTCTATTCATTGAAATGCGAGGACTTTCACAGTCGTCATACTGAGTGGGGTGACAGTATATACAACGCCAGAGGAAACAAACTATCAAAGCTAATAGAAAACCACCAAATTGGAATCATGAACCAGGGGGAAGATACTAGATTTAACATACAAACAGGTACCCTAACAGCATTAGACCTAGCCCTCTGTTCACCCGAAATCACGGCGGACTTAGAATGGAGAATCTTGGATGACCAAAAAGAAAGCGAACATTACCCGACTATCCTTTCCTCAGGCGAGGGATTACCCACATCGGGTATACCACGCGGGAGACTGGACCAAGCAAACTGGAGAAAATTCAACAAACTCACCGATATCCAAGTCGATGGCATCCCTGAGATGAAGGAAGCGCTGGAAATCTTTACATCCATCCTATACTAAGCATATACAGCATCCATAATGAACCAGCTCAGGACAACCCAGTGGCAGATCTATCCAATGGTGGAGCCCAAAATGCTCTGCTACACTAAAAGAACAAAGGGAAGTCTACCGAACATACAAACGATGGCCATATCTGATGGCTAAAATAGAATTTAATAAAAAGAGAGCCAAATATAGATACATATGTAAACAGCCCGCCAGAAATCATGGAGAGATTGTCTCTACGATAAACTCTAAAACTCCAATCCACCGCACATTGAGCAAGATCCAAGGGATGGTAGGTAAACCCAGCCCAGTCCCTACCCCCGTACTTCGGATAAATGGAAACACTATCTTAAACCCCATCGATGTAGCAAACACGCTAGCGACTTAATTGGCCAAAATATCAAGTAAAGCGAACACAAAAGCCGCGTTTGCCTAATACCCAACACCTCTAAACTTCACTTCAAGAGAGTACAATCTTAAAACGATGAATTCAGCGAAAAAGAGTTCAATTCAGCTCTGCATCATGTAGAGACACGGCCCCAGGTTGAGACAATATGCCTTACGCAATGCTATGCCACCTAGGAAAAGGGGGGTAAATACTTTCTCCTAGATATATTCAACAAAATATGGATGGAAAAGGCCTTCCCAGAAACTTTGAGAAGCGCTATAGTTCTCGCTTTCCGGAAACCAGGCAAAGGCCCAACCAGTGCCCAAAACTACCACCCAATCGCCCTCACTGTTTTATTTGACCTCGAAAAGGCGTATGATACGTCATGGCGTTACG
Source organism: Ceratothoa steindachneri (assembly GCA_963969495.1). Taxonomy (NCBI): domain Eukaryota; kingdom Metazoa; phylum Arthropoda; class Malacostraca; order Isopoda; family Cymothoidae; genus Ceratothoa; species Ceratothoa steindachneri. Next base: position 119,226,136 of record OZ018326.1, read on the forward strand.
CCCTCTTAAAAGCCCTCCATAGCCTCGGAATACGCGCACATCTACCAAACTTCATTCAAAATTTCCTAACCACCCGCACCTTCTCTGCAAGATTAGGTAGCGCTTACTATATGAATCAACGATATCACACAAAACCTCCATCAAGACATTACAGCTAACCTTTATGTAGATGACTTTTCTATCTTCCTATCAGGTTCCGAAGTGGCAACAATAGAACGCCGCCTCAAGATCACCATCAATAACATTACAAAATAGTCTACCACCCACGGCTACCAATAGTAATCCGCGAAGACCAAAGTAGTCCACTTGTGGCGTCGCAGAAGATGTATTAGGGAACCAGAACTATATCTATATCTATACCAAAAGAAGATTGCAGTCGTTGAGAACTATAAATTCCTAGGACTAACATTTGTAACGCCACGACTGGGGAGCTGATCATGAAACACTTCTCACTCTCTACCGCTCCTTATTTCGATATAAACTGAACTACGTATGTAAGATCTACTCCTATACTTCCAACAAACGCCTTGCAGTCATCAACACAGTGGCTAATGAATGTCTCCACATGGCTACCGGACCCTTTCGATCATCACCCAATCTAAGCCTACAATGCGATACCTGGAAGATACCACTAGACCTGCGTAGGATGGAACTCTCCCTACGCCTCTTTATCCGCCTTTAGCGGCTCCCAAAATCGCCTACCTTAACCACCGTTATGAATGACCAAATGGATATTTTTACAACACGCCTAACTCTCGCACGACCAGTTGGAACTAGAGTGCAACTATGGATGGAGAAAATCGGGGTAACGAGAACCCCATCCATCCACTTACTTAAGGTTTAAGGTAAGTTACCGGTGGGTTGCTGCCCAATCCAAGTGGATTCTATATGGCAGCTAGGGTGAAACGAGAAATATCATCTATAAAAGGTGGAGAAGACCACTTTGTGACAAATATTTAAAAAAACGACGGATTTAAAGATTCCTCCGCCAATATGAATCGAAGACGGGTGTGTTGACGAATAGTTAAAAGGGTCGGGAAACAGGACAACCGGAGAATGGTAAAATGACTAAAATCCAATAAAAGGTGGGTAACCGATTGGTCCCCACCGCAAAAACGACAGCAAGGGCTGATATGACCATCACCCGAAACAAGATGGCCGTGAGTAAGTCTCGTGTGGCCAATGCAAACTCGGCAAAGGGTCACCTCCGACGACCGCATTCTATGCCGACTCAAGAGCCAAGAGCGAATAGAATTTATTATTTTGTATAGTTTGGATGATGAACAGTCATCCCATTCATTCTTCCACAGTTAAAAAATATACATTCTTATTGAAGGAAGGTAGTCCCTAAAAGGTAGAGCTGAGTTCTCAGGGGACACAGAATGTGCTGAGCAGGCCAGACGATCAACTTCTCGTTGCCCAGGACCCCCACATGCCTAGGGACCCAGCAAAAAATTCTATATCGGGATGCATTTTTGATCAGCCAGTTGCAAATTTCTGTGGCCAGGGAATAAGACGCATTAAAAGATCTAATTGACTGTAAGACACTCCTTGAGTCGGTAAAAATGACAAAATCACTAAAAGGTAAAATTTTGATGAGTATAAAGGCTACAAGGATTGCTGAAAGTTCAGCAGTAAAAATGGATGCTGATGGTGGCAAACATAGTTAGGAATTCTCCTCCTGGGTAGATGGCTGCGGCACCCACGTTACCGTCCGACTTAAAGCCATCCGTGTATAGTGGGCAGCATAGTTTGTGTGATCTCGGGATGCTCTAAGAACAGGCTCTCAATGATGCGAGGGTCCAGGAAAAACTTCTCCAGTCTCCACATGGTTTTACATACTGTGGGGAGAGGAGCACGCCACCTAGGGGTCAGTAAGGATGGAAAGGTAAGGAGCCTTGGAGCATCCAGGTTAGAGAGATGATCTCCTATGCAAAGGTTCAAAGGGCGAGGTAAAGATGGCAACTTATCATATACCGCCTTTGATTCGGCAGCATACAGGCTTTTGTAGACCTCTGATAAAGGGGTTTGCTGTACTCGGCAGAGGTATCGCAAGCAAATTTGAAGTCTATGGTAGGGCTAAGGGAGTACCGCACTCTTGCAGTAAAGGCTGTTGAAAGGAGAAGTACGGAAGGCTCCACTAGAAAGGCGAACTCCAAGGCTTCGAATGGGGTTCAGCATTTTAAAGGGTGAAGGGGAAGCTAAGGAGTAAATTTCACAGCCATAATCCAATTTGGATTGAACGAGGGCTGTGTATAATGTCCACAATGTTTTTTGGTCACTGCCCCACGAAGTGTGTGAAAGGACTTTTAAAATGTCTAGAGCCCGCAGACAGCCTGTTCGAAGTCACGTAGGTGTTGATAACCAGGATAACTTTGAATCGAGAGTTACGCCATAGAACCGAACCTCGGAGACAAACTCTATATCTTTGCCTTGTAGGGAGATAGATGGCGGAACAAGACCCTCTCTGCCTCACTGGAAATACATTGCTTTGGTTTTGGTCGTGGAAAAGTGGAATCCCTTAAGTTGTGCTCTTTTGGATAGAGCATCGCCCACCAGTTGTAGCCAACGCTTTGCTGATGGAAGGCGAGGTGAGGAACAATATACTGCTAAATCATCGACAAACAGAGTTGTCGATATACCCTCTGGGAGAGACGAAATAATATCATTGATGGCAATTATCAAACATAAGACACTTAAAACACTGCCCTGAGTAACTTCCTCCTCTTGGGGTTGCACGTCAGAGTATGCGTCTCCAACACGTACCTTGAAGGATCGAGATGCTAAAAACTTTAAATAAATGAAGGTAAAAGGCCTCTCATCCCCCAGACGTATAACTGTTTCAAGATGCCGTATATCCATGCTGTCTCGTAGGCTTTTTCAATATCGAAAAATATGGTCAGGATTCGGTGCTTTAATGAGAAAGGTTTTCGGACTGATCCCTCGAAACGTACTAGTAGGTCAAGGGTACTATGACCTTTGCGCAAGCCACATTGAAATAGAGAGAGAAGGTGATGGCTTCTAGGAACCGGTTTAGGCGCTCCAATGTAATTTTTTCCAGCAATTACTCAAACAGCTGGTGAGAGCTATAGGGTAGGAGTAATCTGCATCCAACCCGTCCCTGCCCGGTTTGAAAAAGAGAAGGATGATCCCAATGCGCCATGATGATGGGTAAAAACCCTTCACCCATATAAGGTTGTACAAATCAAGCAGGAAGAGAGTATAGTGTGGATGTAAGTGCCCGAATCATGTCGAAATGGATTTCATCAAGTCTAGGGGAAGTAGATCTGCAAAGGGACAAAGCTCTTTGCAGCTCATGGATGCTGAATAGAGCGTTATACGAAAGGTTAGATTTTGTTGTGAAGTTGAGAGAATGAGATTCTTACTTTGATTTGTAGGATTGAAAAGCCTTATCGTAACGGCTGACACTACTGACGGCGCGGAAATGGTCAGCAAAAGCATTGCTGACCGCCAGGCCGTCATTCTGAAAGGAACCGTCTAAGTTGAGTGTGGGGGTATGATGATTAGCATAACGGCCCCTGATCTTATTAATCCTCTTCCAGATTTTAGCAGTAGGTGCCATAGAGGAAATCGATGAAACGTATCTGCGCCATGAATTTCGGCGAGCTTGACTAAGGGTTCTTTGGAGAAGCGCACGAGCTTGGTTTCGGTCGACCTTGTTGCACAAAGTTGGGTTCTTTCGGAATTGGGCATGGGCTAACTTGTAATTTTTGATAGCTGTTGCACACGTCGAGGTCCACCAGGGCACGGTTGAGCGGCCCGTGACAGGTCACCTTCGTGGGATGGTCTGTGTTGCTGCATTGTAGATAGTCGATGTAAAGTATTCTACTGCTGCGTCCACTCCATTGAAGGTCCCCACGGATGCATCTGTGAAGGATGCATCTTGAAAACCTTCCCAATCTGCATGCCCTAAGTCTCAGTTAAAGGGCATGGTTGTATGAGGGCTAACTTGAAGGGCCACAAAGAAAATAGGAAAGTGGTCACTCCCATGGAGATATTCAAGAATTTACCATCGAAATTCCGTGAAGCAATCAGAGAAGCAAACAGACAGGCCAACACAGCTAAAAGAGTCCGTCTGGACATGATACGAGGTAAAATCGCCAGTATTTAAAACACAAAGAAGGTCAGATAATAAAACAGACTCTAAAACACTGCCTTTGGCATTTCGAGTGATGTCACCCCAGTATTAGTGACGGGCGTTAAAATCTCCTAGTAATAAAAATATGGAGGGCAACTGGTCTGTAAGTTCTAAAAAGCGGGTCTTGACAATGCTAAACAAGGGGGTAGGTAAATAGAGCAAACGGTAAAAAGCTTAGTGAGAAAAACCCTCACAGCAACAGCTTGGAGGGTAGTATGTAGGAAGATGGGAGAAATATGGTAGGATGAAGATACCATGATTGACACCACTCCATGAGAGGGGCTTCTAGCATGAGCAATAGAGTTGAAAGTGAGAAACCCGGGTACCGGCGAAAATGGCCGTATACCCAGTTTATTTTCCTGGAGACAAATAACAGTGGGTTGGATAGTCGTCAAAAGAATTTTGAGTTCTTCCCACTTTGGAAGAACTCCTTGACAATTCCATTGTAAAATGGAAGATATTATGTGTGATGATTAGATACCACTGTGGATATCTTCTTCTCTTTTGAGGCCGATATTGTATTTGAGGTTCGTCCCAAAGAGCTTGGGAGACGGAGAGCTGATTTTGAGGAGCCTGCTTTTGCAGGGGGAGAGATCCTAGATGGAGCAGTAACTTAGGTTTTTTTGGTGGGTTTTGGAGAACCGACCGAGGCCCTTGATTGTAATTCGGGCTCACAACCTGGCGGAAAAGGAAGATCAAGAAGGGTATTCCGGCCGGTAGATCCGGATTCATGGGTCGAGGGTATTTTAGGTGTCTGAGGAGTTGGTCCAACCGCCGCAGTTGGTGATGTTGGAGTATCAACTGCTTCCATCGGATCTTGGGTTGAAGGGTGAGCGGAACGAACAGGTGATCTGAGCGAGGTGTGTGGGGCTGGGTGTATATCTGCCATCGTTTGGATCAGGATGGGGCCTATGTCCTGTGAAGGGCGAGACGGACTTAAGGGCAGAGAATGTTCAACCATAGGGGAGGAGTCCAGTGGAGATTGTAGAGATTCGGCCGAGTCAGCGTAGAGGCTGCCTACTTACTGGTGGTCGATAACCCACGTGAGGAATCCTTTCTCTTACTACTGGGCTTTGGGTCTCGTGGCCGGGTGGATGAACCTTCACTGGTCGATGTTGAGGATTCTTTCAAATAGCGTCTGATGTCTTCAAGTGTCTCCCCCTGAGCGTCTCTCCTAGCTAGAGCTGCTGGAGAGAGGAGGGCTACATTGGTTATTTCGGTGTGAGAGCGATACTTCGACTGCATATTCTGAATGTTTTCGACGCTGTGAGTAGATATAGGGTGAAGTGCTTCAGGCTGGTCGGAACTCGCGCGTGATGGTCGGTTTCGTCCAGCGTCACGTAAAATGTCAGAGAAGAGCCGGCCGAGTGGCGAGGTTTGTGCTCGAGCACGCTGGCGGGCCTCTCTTATATCTAGACGTAGGGAGTCACGCAAAGCGAGAACTTCCTTTTTATATAAAAATATAGAGCAGAGTTTTGACGCAGCACTGTGGGTACCTCCGCAGTTGGCACAGTGGGGCGTTTTGGTACATTCGGGGCCATGGTAGTCAGAGCTACAATTCATGCAGGAGCGAGGGTGCCGACAGGCTCGGTCAAAATGTCCAAATTGATTGCAATTGAAGCAGCGTCTGGGTAGTTCGATGTAGGGACTTACCGGGACACGAAGGTACCCACCTTTAATATACTGCAGCAGTTCTTGTCGGTCAAATGTTAAAATCAGTGTGGTGGTTGGGACTTTAGTGAAGCCTAATGTTTTAGTTACCCTGTGTACGTGTGTGACACGTTGGGTACTGAACTTACTCTGAAGGCGGGTGGTGTCGTAGTCCTTTAGTTCGTTTGAACGGACGACACCTTTGACGAAATTCAGACGCGGATGGGGCGAGACAGTTATTGGAATTTCAGCTATCGAAGATGGATTTCGCACAAGGTTGTGTTGAAAGTGGGATGATACCTCGACTACGACATCACCACTTCCTCTTGACCACATCTGGCGGGGTTCATCAAGCGGCACTCAAAATATTCATTGACGTCAAACACATCGAATTTGACACGTGGGATGTCAGATGATGAATTCATGACAAGAAAGCGAGGATAATCAAGATCTGGGTCTACTCCGTTGGAATAGGGGTCCAACGAGCGAGGAAAGGCTGAAAGGGGAGCTAAGGAACGTTTGGCACGAGAACCCTTACGAGAAGGGGAGGATTTTGGTTTATGGCTAGCCATTGCAAAAAGAAAAAAAAATTCGCATTCTCTCCTCGGGGCTCCCCACCATGAAGGCCTACAAGGGCCCGGCACTACTGCAACTATACAATCAGTTTCGTCCGGTATGTCCTCTTGGAGAATGGATACGGATCCACCACCCTATCTTTATAACCCTAAGAGGCTGCCCGAGTTCTCCTACGCTCGGAGAAAAGGGGCCAACGATGTGTTTTTCCTCGGGCATTCAGTAGATGAATGCGGTGGAGATGCCCAGCCTCTTTCACTTTCATGAAAGAAAAATTTGGAATCAATCCATTAAACGAACAGCAGTCGGGTATCGATAAGGATCCCTTGATAGGTGAAGAAAGAGGGGGAAATAAAGGGCAGTTGAATAGCGTAATAGAGGAGGAAAGAAAGAGGGGCATGTTAACGGTCTTGTTGGCAGCACCATGGGTCCCCTAGGGGGCCCAGGGCTGAGCCCCCTCGCCACGAGAAGGCCAGAGCCTCTCTGAGAACAACCCCTGAAGAAAAGATCCCAGAGAGGGAGGGGGCTATTTTGTAAAACGACTTTAAAGATATGCCATGGCAATATAATAAAACAATCAAAAACTACCCCTCTGGGAAAGAAACTTTAATTCCTTATCCACGCAGCAACACATTGATATACATATATATACCAACGGATCAAAATTCAGGGACGGAATAGGATTCTCGGCGATATCAAATAACTGCACCCTCTTTGAAAAACTACACAAACAATATCAATCTTCACTGCTGAGTGCTATGCCTTGAAACATGCTGTGCAGTGTGCATACAATTACCCAACATCAGATGAATTCACAATCTTCACCGAATCCTTCAGCAGCCTACAAATCTTAGAACGAATTACAGACATCCATCGAATTCTGTTAGAAATATGACACTACTTATATAGAGCAGCATGCGAAAAAAAAGAATTTCGTTCTGCTGCGTCTCAGCACGCGTAGGAGTTGCTGGAAATGAGCAAGCTGTACAGTGGCAAAAAACGCCGCCCTTCGTCCACCAGGCCCAATGATATCCCAGTATCATATGAGGACTACATCATTGCAATAAAGCCGCCATTCGGGAGAACTGGATGGCCAGATGGGAAGATTTATATGGGCAAAATAAGATGCGACACTTTTTCCCAAACTTATCGCCATGGAAGCCTCGGTAACTGACATGCCGGCAAGAGGTATCCGTATACAACCTCTGCATCGGACATTCACTACTTACAGATGGATACCTAATAGGGAAAGATTATCCTCCATACTGTGAAGATTGCATTCTGCCCCTTACAATTGCACATCTTATCGTGGAATGCCCAAACTACGGAGAACTCTGACGAAGAAACATACCCATCGATGGTGGGGGTACCCTCGATATCCTAGGATCTGCACTAACGGCTGAAAATATCCGCGCTGGCAGTGAAATCATCCGCTACCTCGATGAGACAGGACTATTGAAGAAGTTATAGATAATTCTCCAATAGTATGACCCCTCCAGGGGTACCGCCTTACCGTGACGGAAGGGCTTGCAAGCACGGATGACGCCAAGAGCCGCACCAGAGTAGGAGTAAGCTTCAAGAAGGGTCTAACCATACTGGACAGGTCCTGGGCAAGGAGCCAGACCAAGCGTACCGAAACCTTGTGGGGCAGCTGTGTGTCCGAACTCGAGTACACTTCTGGCCCACCTGGTTTCCCCTATACAGGTGTTATACCCCACCGTCCTGTGGTTTTGTGAATGGATTCACAAAGACTAGATGATACCACACTGAGTACAAAGATGGATGAGGGGGACCCCATGATGCGGTTTGATAACCAAACTCTAGTATGGTAGGGCGCCTGGACCCTCGGTGCTTCGGGCAGATATTCCCCAGCTGTCCTTATGAACGTCAGGAGGGGGCCTACTGCTTTTAAACTGGCAGCTGGACCTCGGCACAAGCCAACCATCCAGACCTGAGGGACCCACCTGCTCCCATCTGGCGAGTAGGTAAGGCTCATGACTCTAGGGTTGATATAATAAAACCTCTTTATGCCAGAAGTCAAACTACTGGTCTCTGTGAATGGAAAAAGTATGACCCTTTTGGGCCTAAAGTGGGCCCCAATCTGGACTTCGAGCGCTTTCTTGTCCTTAAATCCAACTCCAACTTATCTCTCTCCAAAGTAGATGTGTTTGATGTCTATGCTGACTTTGTAACAAGGTATGGTGAGCCAAAACAAATGTGGCTTCGCAATGAGGGCTGCTTAGTGGTAGAAACAGCATTTCCCGAACAACAAAAAGATATCATCTCGCTAAAAACACTAGCGGATATCGAACTTTTCCCAAACCTTCACCCGATCTTCGACACCTGCAAAGATTCATCTCAAAACTAGTCAAGGCGGATAACGAGGGTTCGAGAAGGTCTCTCTCTCTCATAAAGAAAGTAGAGGGAGAGGTGACGCCCCCTTGTCGCGGAAATAGAGCTTTTGTGTACCTTGGACTTTTCGAGCTATGTCGGCGGGGGTTCCTCGTCTGGGTACCCCTGGTAGGGCTTCCCTTGTCGATTTGGTCAAAAAAGAGATTCCAGACTAAGTGCGTCATTCCTTCCTTTTTCTCCTCTATTATTCTCCTTTTTTACTTTCATCCTATCTCTCCCACTTATACAAAAAGAAAAAAAACAACAAAAAAGCCTACTCCTATCGTGTCACTCTTTCCCTTTCTTCCTCTATCTACTTATAAGGACCTGGCAGCTACCTCACGCGTCAGAAGAGAGGCTTAGGAACCTCTATAAACAACGCCAATCGACGCTCACTGGTTGCGAGAGACTAGGACTAGAGGTGTCCTAGGCGTTGGGGCACGATGAATGGGATGAGGGTAGTGCCCCGTTAACCCCTTCCCTGGCGCGTAATTATTGACCGTTCCCAGTGCCCGTTGATGGGTGCCTCTGGTAGCATCGGTCCGAGGTGACGGCCCTTTGTTCACAGGTGGGTTGCCAGGCCAATAAAAAGCCTTACTTCGAGTATCTTGGTGTGGCGGGATATTCATTTAACGCTGCTCCGAGATCCTGGCCATTGTGAAGGGAACTAGTAGGAGTTTAGTGAGGGGCGTGCTTCGTTGTTGTTCACCTGGTGACAAATCGATGGCTCCTTCGGGGACCGTCTGTGCTGCTTTGTTGGGAGCCACGGCACGCCGAGGCTTGACGACTCGGTCGGACGAACAGCAGCAAATGGAGCGTGCCTTCTGGAAGACTCCGAAACGACTCCGATCAATAGGCGGGAGTGACTTACGCGGGGAGAACTCACCAACTTCCCTTTTTATCATTGATTGGTCGCAAAGTATTGAAAGAGAGAAAGTGTTCAAAATGACCTGCAAGAAAGGACCAGGAGCTCTAAAATACACGTGCGCAATATGCCACATAGATAAGTGGTGCGTGGACTTTCCGGAGGGGTGTTTTTGGAAATGCCACCCGGCCAGTTCCTGCACCGACTGTATTTTAAACGGCCAAATCAAGGAGCTAAAGAAAACATGCAGGGTTTCCAAAGAAAAATCCAGGAAGTTGGTGGAAAAAATATGCAGCCTCGAATTAGAACACGCCGGACTGATTCGCAGGCTTGAGGTCAGAATAGCAGAGCGAACGTCAAGCCCTGTACTAAACACTGCATCTGCAGTATTAACCCCAGAGCTAGGTCCGCATGCTATGGATAAACCCTTAAAGAAAAAGAAAAGAAAGGAAAAGAAACAGGAAGAAGAGAAAGTTGAAACAGAAGATAAAGCATAAGCTGAAAAAGAGAAAGTTGAAGCAGAGGAAGAAAAGAGAAAAACAGAAGAGTATGTAACAAAGGAAGATAAGGGGAAAGAGATAAATAAGAAAAAGAAGAACAATAAAATTAAGATGGAGAAGAGAGATGGAACAAAGAGTTCGCTTCCGCAAGAAAAGCCTCAAACCTCTGCAAGGAAATGACCGAGGGTTACCCTTGAGGGCGATTCCCAAGCACAAGGTTTGCAGCACCTGCTAGCGGCTCGCATTCGCACTAGTGTGGAGGTATGCTGCCAGCCAGGACGAGGAAACCACCACATCAGAGTAGAGGCCGAGAAATCTCAGATCTCCAAGAATTCAGTCGTTGCCCTGATAGTGAGTGGGAATGACCTCTACCTCCGAGGAGGCAAAGTAGGCCCCAGCGAGAAAATTTTCAACGCGGTCATGGGAGCTGTGGATGACTGTGGATTGAAAACTTGCAAATGGGTCGTTGTAGGGATGCTCCCAAGAAGAGGTCCTAGCCAGACAGCTCACTCTAGGAACGTGACCCTGAACCAGCGCCTGTCCGACCTCTGTACGGCGGAAGATGTCTTCTTTCTGGACCCTTACCGCACTTTTTACGGTCGAAATGACCTTTACCAAAGGGACGGAGTGCACCTTTCATTCAAGGGAAAAGCTGTGCTCTGTTACTTAATCCAGGATATCGTAGAGCGGACGCAGAGGAGCGTCCGACCCAGAGTGAAGGCGGACATAAGACAGTATGCCCGTATCACTCCTGGAACGACGTTCTTAGATGTGGCAAAGAGGGGTACTGCCACACAAAAGATGTGGGAAACGAAAGAGCGTAGGGAGTCCTACACTGGGGGACTCCCTAAAAGACCTTCTGTTCAACGCGAGGTCAATCAGAAATAAGTTTCTTGAGCTCCGTGGCCTCGTAGCAACAGAGGAACCTGAGATGGTGGCCATACCGGAGACGAGGAATAAAACCTCAAGCCGAGATTTTGAAGGTGAATTCACGATTTCCGGTTACCAGCTCTTCCAGAAAGATAGGCCAGACAGAGAGGGTGGCGGTGTGATGTATGTCAAAAATACTCTCAACTCGACGGATTGCAACATCGTATCCGACCATGAACTACTAGGTGTTGACCTAGAGTTAGGTCCTGCCAAATACAGGACCCTGGTGCTTTATAGATCTCCTGCCCAACTCGTTGAAAAGGACAGAGATCTGTACCAGCTACTAGGAGAACTTGTCGAAGACAAAATGTGTATCGTCATGGGTGATTTGAACACACAAGTTGACTGGGAAACCAGAGAACCCTGTGGCGAGAACGCACTACTCATGGAGTTCACGAACAACGAGTTTCTCACTCAATGGGTGAGAGAGCCAACGAGAGGAGACAATATCCTTGACTTGGTTTTCACCTCTGAGGATGACATCGTTGAGGACCTCTCTGTTGGTGAAGAGCTCGGTGGCAGTGACCACCGACTAATTAAATTTGTATTCAAAGTCCCCAAGGCAGAGCCTGCAACTAGTCAAATCAAGAAAGCTGGATTTGAGAAAAGAAGACTTTGCAGTTCTACGTGCGGGACTGACTGACGCGAGGCTAGAAGAGTTCGAGGCTGTTGAAGACTCTCTAAACAGTTTCAAAACCACATTCATGAGTCTTCAATCACGTTTTATCCCTCTGAAATGCCCCCGTCCCAAGGAGTTCTTTGGATATGTAAACAGCCGTAAACCAATCCGTAAAACGATTGGCCCTTTGAGGAACAAGGAGGGAACATTGAAGCATTCAAATGCAAAAAATGCTAACCTCCTCAACGACTTCTTCTCTCCAGTGTTTACTAAAGAATGTGGTCCCATCCCCAAGCTGACGGATTCCTACTCGGGGGAAAAGCTGGAGGCAATTGACATTACCGAAGTTGAAATCAAAAAGAAGATCAGTGAACTAATGACGAATAAGTCACCTGGCCCGGATGGGTTTCTACCTAAAGTGTTGGAAGAAGTGTGCGATCAAGTGTCACGACATCTGTGTGCTATCTTTAACATGTCAATCCAGACCAAATGCATTCCGTAGAGACTGGCGTGAGGCGGAGGTGACTCCTATCTTCAAGAAAGGAGACCGTAACCAACCGTCGAACTACCGACCTATCAGTCTGACCTCGATAGTTAGTAAAACTCATGGAAAGCTTCATGGTGGACAAAGTGACGTCGTATTTAGAGTCAACCTGCTACTGAGGAGTTCCCAGCAGATCTTCCGAAGGCAACGTTCAAACCTGACGAACCTTGTAGAATTCTTCCAATTCGTTTTCAGAGAGCACGATGACTACAGGGCGGTGGATGTGGTCTACCTAGACTTTCAGAAAGCCTTTGATAAGGTACCACACCGCCGCCTTCCCTGGAAAGTGCGAGCGCTAGGCATAGACGGAAAGGTAGCCGGCTGGATCGAGAACTGGCTAAGTGGCAGACGGCTACGGGTAGTGGTGAATGGACAGGCTTCTAAGTTGGTGCCCGTTACTAGCGGGGTGCCTCAAGGTTCTGTCCTGGGACCACTACTATTCATCATCTACGTCAACAACATGGACGGTGACATGGTTGCCAAGATTTTCAAATTTGCCGACGATACCAAGCTTGGTATGAACAAGGCAAAGGATGGAAATACTGCCCGCCTGCAGGAAGATCTTGGGAAGATTGGGAAGTGGTCGGACACGTGGCAAATGCCTTTAACGTAGGGAAATGCAAACTGATGCATATCGGCCACAGATACCCCAAATCTCAGTATATCCTTAGGAGCACTGCTCTTGAATCGAGTGCCACTAAGAAGGATTTGGGTGTAACAATGCTGGTGACCTTAAGTTCTCGAAACAGTGCATTAAGGCGGAGAAAAAGGCCCAAAGGATGATAGGCTATATTAAGCGCCAGTTCGGTTATCGGAACCAGGAGATTGTACTCTGCCTATACAACCCACTTGTCTGACTGCACCTGGAGTATGCCGTACAATTTTGTAGTGCTTCATTGCGAAAGGACATCGCAAGATTAGAACGCGTACAAGCCAGGGCAACCAAGATGATTCCCTCTATCCGACATTAAAGTTATGAGGATAGACTAAGGGAATTAGATCTGTTCTCGCTGGAAACCCGTAGACTGGATGGTCAGCTCATCGAAGTCTTCAAAATACTTCAAGGGTTCGACAATGTTGACTACCGGGAAATTTTCACACTGAGTAAGAGCAGAACGCGCAATCACGGTTTCAAACTTGAAATGAAGCGTTACAACGGCAATCTGTGTGGAAATTTTTTCACTTACAGTATCTGCGGTATGTGGAACGCACTTCCAGTTGAAGTTGTCAACAGTGAATCTGTTGACCAGTTTAAGTCAAGACTAGACAAGGTCTTGGACAGTGGCCGTTTATGGACGCAAAACAATTGAGCACCCATGTGCCCGCTCGATTGCTAGTCCAAAGGTACGCTCCTTGAAAGACCTTAAGGTCTCCTAGGTCACCTTCTTTCCTTGTTATTACTCCTTGTTGTTACTCTCTCTCTCTTTCTCTCTCTCTCTCTCTCTTTCTCTCAACTACTCTCTCTCTCTCTCTCTCAACTTTTTACAAACGAAAATAGGGGGAGAGTTGACGCCCCCTTGTCGCGGGAAGAGAGCTTGTGTGGACCTTGGACTTTTTGAGCTATGTCGGCGGGGGTACCTATTCTGGGTACCCCTGGTAGGGCTTCCTTGTCGATTTGGTCGGAAACGAGGTTCTAGACTAAGTGCGTCATTTCTTCCTTTTTCTACTCTATCCCTCTCCTTTTTTACTTTTATCCTATCTCCCACTCGAACAAAAAGAAAAAAAACAACAAAAAAGCCTACTCCTATCGTGACACTCTTTCCCTTTCTTCCTCTATCTACTTATAAGGACCTGGCAGCTACCTCACGCGTCAGAAGAGAGGCTTTGGAACCTCTATAAACAACGCCAATCGACGCTCACTGGTTGCGAGAGACTAGGACTAGAGGTGTCCTAGGCGTTGGAGCACGATAAATGGGATGAGGGTAGTGCCCCGTTAACCCCTTCCCTGGCGCGTAATTATTGACCGTTCCCAGTGCCCGTTGACGGGTGATTATGGTAGCATTGGTCCGAGGTGACGGCCCTTTGTTCACATGTTGGTTGCCAAGCCAATAAAAAGCCTTGGGTTGAGTTCCTTGTTGTGGCGGGATATCCATTGAACGCTACTCCGAGATCCTTGCCGTTGTGAAGGGAACTAGTAGGAGTTTAGTAAGGTGCGTGCTTCGTTGTTGTTCTTCTGCTGACAAATCGAGGGCTCCTTCGGGGACCGTCAGTGCTGCTTGGTTCGGAGCCACGGCACACCAAGGTTTGACGACTCGGTCGGACGAACAGCAGCACATGGAGCGTGCCTTCTGAGAGATCCGAAACGACTCCGATCAATAGGCGGGAGCGACTCATGCGGGGAAACTCAGCAACCACCTTTTTATATATTGATTTGTCACAAGCTTAAGAAATAGTGTTTTCAAAATGGCAGGCAAGCAAGGTCCAGCAGCGCTAAAATTCACGTGTGCCACATGTAAGAATGACAAGTGGTGCGTTGACTTCCCCGAAGGCTGCTATGTGAAATGCCACCCAGGCAGTGTATGCACCACTTGCATTTTAAAGAAGGAAGTAAAGGAAGTAGTCGCCTACTACAGGAAAAGATCTACAGACCTCGAACAAAAATTCGAGAGGTTCAAGGAGGAGCACTCCCGCCAGATCCGCAGGCTCGAAGAGAATTTAAACGAGCTCTCGAGTCCTGTGTCAAACATTACCTCTGCAAAGAGCTTGGGCCCGAATGTGGCAGAGATGCCAAAAGAAAAAAAGAAACAAAGACGAAAATGGGAAAGAAGAAAGAGGAAGAGAGAGAAATAGAAGAAGAATAGATAGAATAAGTTAATGAAAAAGATGACAAGGGGGAAAAGATGATAGAGAAGAAGAAGAAGAATAAGAGGAAGAAGAAAAAAGAAAAGCCTTGAAAGACCATGACGGGAAAGAGAGAGGAATCGGAGAGCTTGCCTCTGAAAATAATGAATCCAAGCTCAGCAGGCAAATGTGCCGAGGTCATCCTTGTGGGTGATTTTAAGGAATGGGATCTGCAGCCCCTGCTAGCAGTTCGCCTTCGCACAAGCGTTAAGGTAAGCTGCCTGCCAGGATGTGGTAACCACTACTTTACAGTAGAGGATGAGAAATCACAGATTTCTGAGAGCTCATTCGTTGCTCTGATGGTCAGTGGAAACGAACCTCTACCTGAGAGGAGGTAGGGTAGGCCCTACAGATAAAATCCTCCACACGGTCATGGGTGCCGTGGACGACTGTGGACTCAAAACCCACAAGCGCGTGGTAGTCGGGATGCTCCCGAGGAGAGGTCCAACACGGACCGCTCACTGAATGTCTCTTTAAGCCGGCGCCTGGCAGATTTGAGTACGGCAGAGGGGGTCTTTTTTGTGGACCCATCCTGCACCTTTTATGGTAGAAATGAGCTATACCAAAGGGATGGGGGACATCTTTCGTTTAAAGGGAAGGCCTTTCTGTTGAACATGATCCAGGATGTCCTAGAGAGGACTGAAAGGAGTATCCGGCCCATAGTGAGGGCGGACGTACGCCAGTACGCCCGTGTCACTTCAGGAACGACCTTCTTAGAGGTCGCAAAAAGGGGTGCCTCGCCAAACAAACAAGCCGGGAAACGAAAGAGCGTAGGGATTCCTACAGTCGGGGACTCCCTGAAAGTTCTTCTGTTCAATGCGAGGTCAATCAGGAACAAGTTTCCTGAGCTCCGTGGCCTCGTAGCGACGGAAGAACCCGAAATGGTAGCCATAACAGAATTGTGGATAAAAACCACAAACCGAGACTTTGAAGGCGAATTCACGGTTCCTGGCTGCCAACTCTTCCACAAAGATAGGCCAGACAGAGAGGGTGGCGGTGTAATGTTGTATGTCAAGGATACAATCAAATCTACGAACTCCAACATTATATCCGATCACGAGCTCCTAGGCGTTGACCTAGATATAGGTCCTGTCAGATACAGGACCCTAGGTGCTTTACAGACCCCCTCCCCAACCCGTTGAGAAGGACAGGAAACTGTACAAGCTGCTGGGTAAGCTTGTTTAAGGCAGAGTGTGTATCCTTATGGGCGACTTTAACAGACAAGTTGACTGGGAAACCAGAGCAGCCTGTGGCGACAGCGCGCTACTCCTGGAGTTCGCCAACAACGAGTTCCTCACTCAATGGGTCAGAGAACCGACGAGAGGAGACAATATCCTCGAATTTGTCTTCACCTCTGAGGATGATATCGTTGAGGATGTCTCTGTAGGCGAAGAGCTCGGTGGCAGTGATCACCAGCTAGTTAGATTTACCGTCAAGATCCGGAAGGTAAGTTCTGTTTCCAGTCAATCAAGCAAACTTGACTTGAGAAGAGGAGACTTTGCAAGCCTTCGTGCTGGGCGGACTGATGTAAGGCTAGCGGTATGCGAAGAGGTTGAGGATTCGTGGAACAATTTCAAAAATATGTTCATGAGTCTTCAATCTTGTTGCATCCCTCTGAAATGCCTCCGTCGGTCTTCTGTTCAACCAAAGTGGTTTAATCGAGAAATCGGCCAAGTGCTTAGGGAGAAGAGGAATGCGTACCGGCGATTGAAGATCTCGGGTGCCTTTGACGAGTACCGGAGGCTAGCCAGGAGAGTGAAGTCCAGCATAAGGGCGGCTAAGCGTACTGAGGCACTCCGAGTGGCGAGACTCTGCAAGGAGAAACCCTAGTAGTTCTTCGGCTATGTAAATAGCCGTAAACCAATCCATCGTAGGATTGGGCCCTTAGTGGACGAGGAGGGTGCATTAACTTACTCAGATGCAGAAAATGCTAACCTTCTCAATGACTAGTTCTCCTCAGTGTTTACGAAAGAGTATGGTCCCATCCCCCAGCCCACGTATTCCTACTCGGGGGAAAAGCTGGAGGCAATAAACTTCACCGGAGGAGAAATAAAGAAAAAGATCGCTGACCTAAAGACGAATAAGTCGCCTGGACTGGACGGGTTTCTACCCAAGGTGTTGAAGGAAGTGTGCGATGAAGTATCACGACATCTGTGCGCTATCTTTAACATGTCAATCCGGACCGGAAGCGTTCCTAGAGACTGGCGTGAGGTGGAGGTGACTCCGATCTTCAAGAAAGGAGACCCCAGCCATCCGTTAAACTACCGACCTATCAGTCTGATTTCGATAGTCGGTAAACTCATGGAAAGCATGATGGTGGACACAATGACGTCGTATTTAGAGTCAAACCTGCTACTGAGGAGTTCCCAGCATGGCTTCCGAAGGCAACGGTCATGCCTGACAAACCTTGTGGAATTCTTCCATTTCGTTTTCAGTGGGCACGATCGGGACAAGGCGGTGGATGTGGTTTACTTAGACTTTCAGAAAGTCTTTGATAAGGTACCACACCGCCGCCTTCTCCGGAAACTGCGAGCGCTGGGCATAGACGGAAAAGTAGCCAGCTAGATCGAGAACTGGCTAAGCGGCAGACGGCAACGGGTGGTGGTAAATGGACTAGCTTCTTAGTGGGTGCCTGTTACTAGTGGGGTGCCTCAAGGTTCTGTCCTAGGACCACTACTATTCATCATCTACGTGAACGATATGGACGGTGACATGGTTTCCAAGATTTCCAAATTTGCCGACGATACCAAGCTTGGTATGAACGTTGCAAAGGATGGAAATACTGCCCGCCTGCAGGAAGTTCTTGGGAAGATTGGGGAGTGGTCGGACACGTGGCAAATGCCTTTTAGCGTGAACAAATGCAAAGTAATGCATATCGGCCACAGAAACCCCTAATCTCATTATATCCTTAAGGGCACTGCCTTTGAATGGAGGGACACTAAGAAGGACTTGGGTGTTACTATCACTAGCGATCTCAAGTTCTCGAACAGTGCATTAAGGCGGAGAAGAAAGCCCAAAGGATGTTAAGCTACATAAAGCGCCAGTTTGGATACCGTAACAAGGAGATAGTACTTTGTCTGTACAACTTACTCGTTCAGCTGCAACTGGAGTATGCCGTACAATTTTGGAGTCCTTCGTTTCGAAAGGACATCGCAAAGTTAAAACGCGTACAAGCTAGGGCAACCAAACTGATTCCCTCTATCCGACATAAAAGTTATGAGGATAGACTAGGGGAATTAGATCTGTTCTTGCTTGAAACCCGTATACTGCGTGGTCAGCTCATCAAAGTTTTAAAAATGCTTTGATGGTTTGACAATGTTGACTACCGGGAGATTTTCACACAGAGTGAGAACAGAACGCGAAATCAAGGCCTTAAATTTGAACTGAAGCGTTACAACCGCAATATGTGTGGAAATTTTTTCACCTACAGTATCTGCGTAAGTGGAACGCACTTCCAGTGGAAGTTGTCACAGTGAATCTGTTGACCAGTTCAAGTCAAGACTAGACAAAGTCTAGAAAAGTGGCCGTTTAGGGACGCAAAACAATTGAGCAGCCATGTCGCCACTCGATTGCTAGTCCAAAGGTACCCTCTTTGAATGGACCGTAAGGTTTCCTAAGGTACTTACTTTTCTTGTTGCTCCTTCCTTGTTACACTCTCTCTTTCTTTCTCACTCTCTTTCTTTCTCTTTCTCTTTCTTTCTCTCTCTCTCTTTCTCTCTTTCTCTCTCTCTCTCTCAGAAGGAGAGGTGACGCCCCCTTGTCGCGGGAAGAGAGCTTGTGTGGACCTTGGACTTTTCGAGCTATGTCGGCGGGGGTACCTCTTCTGGGTACCCCTTGCAGGGCTTCTCTTGTCGATTTGGTCGGAAACGAGGTTCCAGACTAAGTGAGTCATTCTTTTCTTTTGTCTACTCTATCCTTCTCTTTTTTTAAAAATTTTATCCTATTTCCCACTTATACAAAAAGTAAAAAAAACAAAAAAGGTCCTACTCCTATCATGTTACTCTTTCCCTTTTTTCCCTCTATCTACATATAAGGACCTAGGAGCTACCTCACGCGTCAGAAGAGAGGCTTTGGAACCTCTATAAACAACGCCAATCGACGCTCACTGGTTGTGAGAGACTAGGACTAGAGGTGTCCTAGGCGTTGGGGCACGATGAATGGGATGAGGGTAGTGCCCCGTTAACTTCTTTCTTGGCGGGTAATTATTTCTCGTTCCCAGTGCCCGTTGACGGGTGCTTCTGGTAGCGTTGTGGTGGGATATCCATTGAACGCTCCTTCCAGATCCTTGCCGTTGTGAAGGGAACTAGTAGGAGTTTAGTAGGGCGCGTGCTTCGTTGTTGTTCACCTAGAAACAAATCGATGGCCCTTTCGTGGACCGTCTGTGCTGCTTGAAGGGAGCTACGACACGCCGAGGCTTGACGACTTGGTCGGACAAACAGCAGCACATGGAGCGTGCCTTCTGGAAGACTCCGAAATGACTCCGATCAATAGGCGGGAGCGACTCCCGCAGGGAGAACTCCTCAACCCCTTTTTATATATTAATTGGTCACAAGCTTAAGAAATAGAATGTTTAAAATGGCAGGCAAGAAAGGTCCATCAGTGCTAAAATACACGTGTGCCACATGTAAGAAGGACAAGTGGTGCGTTGACTTCGCGGAAGGCTGCTATGCGAAATGCCACCCAGGCAGTGTATGCACCACTTGAATTTTAAAGAAGGAAGTAAAAGAAGTAGTCGCCTACTACAGGGAAAGAACTACAGACCTCGAACAGAAAATCGAGAGGCTCAAGGAGGAGCACTCCCACCAGATCCGCAGGCTCGAAGAGAAGTTAAACGAGCTCTCGAGTCCTGTGGCAAACACCACCTCTGCAGAGAGCCCGGACCCGAATGTGGCAGAGACGCCAAAAGAAAAAAAGACGAATAAGGGACAGAAAAAAGAGAAAAAAAGAGAAATAGAATAAGAAAAGGTAGGAGAAGTTAATGAAAAGGATGACTATGGGGGAAAAGATGATAGAGAAGCAGAAGAAAAATAAGAGGAAGAAGAAAAAAGAAAGGCCTGAAAAGACCATGACGGGGAAGAGAGAGGAATCGGAGAGCTTGCCTCAGAAAATAAAGAATCCGAGCTCAGCAGGCAAATGTGCCGGGGTCATCCTTGTGGGTGATTCCAAGGCACGGGACCTAAAGCCCCTGATAGCAGCCCGCCTTTGCACAAGCGTTAAGGTAAGCTGCCTGCCAGGATGTGGTAACCACCACATCAGAGTAGAGGCTGAGAAATCACAGATTTCTTAGAGCTCAGTCGTTGATCTGATGGTCAGTGAAGCGACCTCTACCTGAGAGGAGGTAGGGTAGGCCCTACAGATAAAATCCTCCACACAGCCATGGGTGCCGTGGACGACTGTGGGCTTAAAACCCGCAAGCTCGTGGTAGTCGGGATGCTTCCGAGGAGAGGTCCAACACGGACCGCTCACTCGATGAATGTCTCTTTAAACCGGCGCCTGGCAGATTTGTGTCAGGCAGAGGGGGTCTTTTTTGTGGACCCGTACCGCACCTTTTATGGTAGAAATGATCTCTACCAAAGGGATAGAGGTACATCTTTCCTAAAAGGAAAGGCCTTTCTTTCGAACATGATCCAAGATCTCGTAGAGAGGACCGAAAGGAGTATCCGTTTCAGAGTGAGGGCGGACGTACGCCAGTAAGCCCGATTCACTCCAGGAACGACCTCATCAGAGGTGGCAAAAAGAGGTGCCTCGCCAAACAAACAAGCCGGGAAACGAAAGAGCGTAGGGATTCCTACAGTCGGGGACTCCCTGAAAGTTCTTCTGTTCAATGCGAGGTCAATCAGGAACAAGTTTCCTGAGCTCCGTGGCCTCGTAGCGATGGAAGAACCCGAAATGGTAGCCATAACAGAATCGTGGATAAAAACCTCAAACCGAGACTTTGAAGGCGAATTCACGGTTCTTGGCTGCCAACTCTTCCACAAAGATAGGCCAGACAGAGAGGGTGGCGATGTAATGTTGTATGTCAAGGATACAATCAAATCTACGAACTCCAACATTATATCCGTTCACGAGCTCCTAGGCGTTGACCTATAGATAGGTCCTGTCAGATACAGGACCCTGGTGCTTTACAGACCCCCTTCCCAACCCGTTGAGAAGGACCGAGAACTGTACCAGCTGCTGGGTGAGCTTGTTCAAGGCAGAGTGTGCATCGTTATGGGCAACTTCAACAGACAAGTTGATTGGGAAAACAAAGCAGCCTGTGGCGACAGCGCGCTACTCCTGGAGTTCGCCAACAACGAGTTCCTCACTCAATGGGTCAGAAAACCGACGAGAGGAGACAATATTCTTGACTTTGTTTTTACCTCTGAGGATGATATCGTTGAGGATGTCTCTGTAGGCGAAGAGCTCGGTGGCAGTGATCACCAGCTAGTTAGATTTACCTTCAAGATCCCAAAGGTTCCTTCTGTTGCCAGTCAATCAAGCAAACTTGACTTGAGAAGAGCAGACTTTGCAAGCCTTCGTGCTGGGCTGACTGATGTAAGGCTAGTGGTATGCAAAGAGGTTGAGGATTCGTGGAACAATTTTAAAAATATGTTCACGAATCTCCAATCTAGCTGCATCCCTCTGAAATGCCTCCGTCGGTCTTCTGTTCAACCAAAGTGGTTTAATCAAGAAATCGGCCAACTGCTTAGGGAGAAGAGGAATGCGTACCGGCGATTGAAGATCTCGGGTGCCTTTGACGAGTACCGGAGGCTAGCCAGGAGAGTGAAGTCCAGCATATGGGCGGCTAAGCGTACTGAGGAACTCCGAGTGGCAAGACTCTGCAAGGAGAATACCAAGGAGTTCTTCGGCAATGTAAATAGCCGTAAACCAATCCATCGTAGGATTGGGCCCTTTGTGGACGAGAAGGGTGCATTGACTCACTCAGATGCAGAAAATGCTAACCTTCTCAATGACTACTTCTCCTCAGTGTTTACTAAAGAGTGTACTCCCCTCTTCCAGCCCACGTACTCTTACACGGTAAAGAAGCTGGAGGCAATGGACTTCACCAAAGGAAAAATAAAAAAAAAGGATCGATGACCTAAAGACGAATAAGTCCCCTGGACCGGACGGGTTTCTACCCAATGTGTTGAAGGAAGTGTGCGATGAAGTATCACGACATCTGTGCGCTATCTTTAACATGTCAATCCGGACCGGATGCGTTTCTAGAGACTGGCGTGAGGCGGAGGTGACTCCGATCTTTAAGAAAGGAAACCCCAGCCATCCATCAAACTACCGACCTATCAGTCTGACATCGATAGTCGGTAAACTCATGGAAAGCATCATGGTGGACAAAATGATGTCGTATTTAGAGTCAAACCTGCTACTGAGGAGTTCCCAGCACGGCTTCCGAAGGCAACGGTCATGCCTGACGAACCTTGTGGAATTCTTCCATTTCGTTTTCAGTGAGCACGATCGGGACAAGGCGGTGGATGTGGTTTACTTAGACTTTCATAAAGTCTTTAAAAAGGAACCACACCGCCGCCTTCTTCGGAAAGTGCGAGCGCTTGGCATAAACGGAAAAGTAGCTGACTGGATCGAGAACTGGCTAAGTGGCAGACGGCAACGGGTGGTGGTAAATGGACAGGCTTCTGGGTGGGTGCCCGTTACTAGTGGAGCGCCTCAAGGTTCTGTCCTGGGACCACTACTATTCATCATCTACGTCAACGACATGGGCGGTGACATGGTTGCCAAGATTTCCAAATTTGCCGACGATACATGGCTTGGTATGAACGTTGCAAAGGATGGAAATACTGCCCGCCTGCAGGAAGATCTTGGGAAGATTGGGGAGTGGTCGGACACGTGGCAAATGCCTTTTAGCGTGAACAAATGCAAAGTAATGCATATCGGCCGTAGAAACCCCTAATCTCATTATATCCTTAAGGGCACTGCCCTTGAATGGAGTGACACTGAGAAGGACTTGGGTGTTACTATCACTAGCGACCTCAAGTTCTCGAAACAGTGCATTGAGGCAGAGAAAAAAGCCCAAAGGATGTTAGGCTACATAAAGCGCCAGTTTGGATACCGTAACAAGGAGATAGTACTTTGTCTGTACAATTCCCTCGTTCGGCTGCACTTTAGGTATGCCATACAATTTTGGAGTCCATCGTTTCGAAAGGACATCGCAAGGTTGAAACGCGTACAAGCTAGGGCAACCAAACTGATTCCCTCTATCAGACATAAAAGTTATGAGGATAGACTAGGGGAATTAGATCTGTTCTCGCTGGAAACCCGTAGACTGCGTGGTCAGCTTATCGAAGTTTTCAAAGTACTTCGAGGGTTCGACAATGTTGACTACCGGGATATTTTCACACTGAGTGAGAACAGAACGCGCAATCACGGCTTCAAACTTGTAAAGAAGCGTTACAACCGCAATATGTTTCGAAATTTTTTCACCTACAGTATCTGCGGTAAGTAAAACGCACTTCCAGTGTAAGTTGTCTACAGAGAATCTGGTGACCAGCTCAAGTCAAGACTAGACAAAGTCGTTAAAAGTGGCCGTTTAGGGACGCAAAAGAATTAAGCAGTCATGTGCCTGATCGATTGATAGTCCAAAGGTACCCTCTTTGAATGGACCGTAAGGTCTCCTAGGGTACTTACTTTCCTTGTTACTCCTTCCTTGTTGCACACACACACACACACACACACACTCTCTCTCTCTCTCTCTAAGTGGGTGACCGTTACTAGCGGGGTGCCTCAAGGTTCTGTCCTGGGACCACTACTATTTATCATTTACGTCAATGACATGGACGGTGACATGGTTGGCAAGATTTCCAAATTTGCCGACGATACCAAGCTTGGTATGAACGAGGCAAAGGATGGAAATACTGCCCGCCTGCAGGAAGATCTTGGGAAGATTAGGGAGTGGTCGGACTCGTGGCAAATGCCTTTTAACGTGAGGAAAGGCAAACTGATGCATATCGGCCACAGAAACCCCCAATCTCTGTATATCTTTAAGGGCACTGCTATTGAATCCCCTGACACTGAGAAGGACTTGGGTGTAACAATCACTAATGACCTCAAGTTCTCGAAACAGTCCATTGAGGCGGAGAAAACGGCCCAAAGGATGCTAGGCTATATTAAGCGCTAGTTTAGTTATCGGAACCAGGAGATTGTACTGTGCCTGTACAACTCACTTGTCAGACCGCACCTGGAGTATGCCGTACAATTTTGGAGTCCTTCATTGCGAAAGGACATCGCGAGATTGGAACGCGTACAAGCCAGGGCAACCAAGCTGATTTCCTCTATCCGACATAAAAGTTATGAGGTTTGACTGAGGGAATTAGATCTGTTCTCGCTGGAAACCTGTAGATGCGTGGTCAGCTCATCGAAGTTTTCAAAATACTTCGAGGGTTCGACAATGTTGACTACCGGGATATTCTCACACTGAGTGAGAACAGAACGCGCAATCACGGCTTCAAACTTGAACTGAAGCGTTACAACCGCAATCTGCGGGGAAATTTTTTCACTTGCAGTATCTGCGGTATGTGGAACGCACTTCCAGTGGAAGTTGTCAACAGTGAATCTGTTGACCAGTTCAAGTCAAGACTAGACAAGGTCTTGAAAAGTGGCCGTTTATGGACGCAAAACAATTGAGCAGCCATGTGCCCGCTTGATTGCTAGTCCTAAGGTACCCTCCTTGAATGGACCGTAAGGTCTCCTAGGGTATCTTCATTTCTTGTTGTTTATTACTCCTTGTTGTTTGTTACACACATACTCTCTCTCTCTCTCTCTCTCTCTCTCTCTCTCTCTCTCTCATTCTGCGTTTAGCCGTGCTCCAATTCGGACGTGTTTACCTCTGCTCCCGCTGTTTAATTTATTAAGTGTTGCTTTTTTTCCTTTTTTTTTGCCTTCACAACGTGTTTTAAGCAGAAAACATTGCTTTATTATGAATTACTAACCGTTTGTATCGTGTGTGGTGTCTTTTTATAAATATTTGATTTTAAAAGTGAATTGTCCATATTTGGACGTTTAAGCCGGTTGCCTTGTCGGCTAATCAGAGTTTCCCATTGTGAGTGACGTCATAATTGATTCGGCCAATCACAGAACAGATTTTATCCGCATCACGCTTCGTCAACAAAATCAACCAATCAGTGAATAGTGTATCTCATTAAACCTAGCTCCGGCCCCATCTTGGATTGGGACGGCTAAAAGCCAGCGCCATCTTGATTTCAAGAGCTCGACGCTAATTCTAAATTGTCTGTAGATTTTCTCATTTATCCAGATATTTTCTTACTGCCATATTTTAAAGGAAAGTATATATCCCTTCAAAGAAAAACAGTCAGTATTATTTTACTATTTCCTTCATTTGTTCAATAGCCATACTTTAACACGTGTTTGTTTGTTTTTTTTTGTTTTTTTTTACCAATTGCGCAGTTTCTAGCATATTTCTATTTTGCAATTAAACTTTTCAAGTGCATAAATTATTTTGTATATCAATTTCTCAAGTATAGAGTGAAGTTTTTTAAATACTAACTTTCATTAGTGCAGGATATAGTGTTTTAATTGGTTGATTTATAAGGTGCAAATAATTGTGCTCAACGATAATTCTATATTAGTAGACAAATCTCTATTTAAAAATGCCAGGTGCAGAGAGATTAAAAGATTTTTGCTCCAAGTGTATGCCAGTAAAGTGGTGTAGCGACTATGAAGAACAATGCTATCAAAGAATTACAGCTGCCAGTATTTGTTTATTCTGTAAACTCGCTGAAAGACATGATAAAGAAAGAAATGAACTTATGACCATAATTACTAACATGCAAAACAAAATTAACGCGCTAGAACTAAAACAATGTGATTGCAAAAACAACGACAAAAGAATAACGAATACTGATACAAAGATAGTCAGATTAGAACAGTCATTTGCCTTGCTAGAAAATAAAGTTGATCAAAACGACAATAATGCCAACGGTTTTTCACTGGTCAAAAATAAACATCCATCGAGACCTATACTTCCTGAACCGACTCAATTAAAGACGCATAATAGATTTTCAGCTTTATCCGAAGAGGAGGACGATACTTACTTAGTTGGAGATTCAATAATAAGAAACCAAATTGATTATTTCGGCGTAAAAAACATTAGTAAACGAAAATTCAGATGTTACCCCGGCGCAGGGATAAAAAAGGTGACTGAAGAAATTGCCAGTTTAAACCTGAAGAGTAGAAAATCCCCTGTTATCGTCAATTCGGAATGTGATAGAACGTGTTGAAGCTGCGTTTAATTTCAACTCCTACCCCGTATTATTTAAAACCACGATGCTGCCCACGTGCATCTTCGATTCGAGGCTTGGAGTCTTATCTCAGCTACCGGATGCCAATGTTTAAACAAGGAGGTTATCGTCCCCCCGTTCGCCCCCATACGCCGACCTCGCCAGATCGAGTTAGGCTTATGAACAGATAAGGCATTGTTCCTCGGCCCGGCTGTGCGTTCCCTCCAAGCTTCCACTCCATTTTCCCCCACGCCAAGGAGATGTCCTGGCTATTTATATGGAAACTTTACCACTAAGATCAGATTGGAGATCCAGATTTTCGTCGCGAAACATCACCACGACCCTCTCTCCCTTTGTGCGCCAAGGGACCTCGACCTCGAGATTCACCATCACTTGTCCAGAAGGAGGACAATATTCCTTGAGTGCCAAAGGTTCGAGCCTTTCCGACGCCAAGTCCCAAGGCTTCCCCCCCCCTGTTGTTCAAGGGAGAACAACATTAGAACAGCCATTGTTCGTTTTGAGCCCTTCGCCAAGAAACGGTTCTCATCCCCCCCCCCTGTTGTTCAAGGAGAACAGCATTAGAACAGCCATTGTTCGTTTTGAGCCCTTCGCCAAGAAACGGTTCTCACCCCCCCCCTGTTGTTCAGAGGAGAACAACATTAGAACAGCCATTGTTCTTGAGCCCGTAGACAAGAGACGGTTCTTATCCCCCCCCTTTGTTCAGAAGAGAACAACCTAGAACAGCCATGGTGCGTTTGGAGCTCTTCGCCAAGAAACGGTTCTCACCCCACCTGTTGTTCAAGGAGAACAACATTAGAACAGCCATTGTTCTTGAGCCCGTAGACAAGAGACGGTTCTCATTCCCCCCTTTGTTCAGAAGAGAACAAAGTAGAACAGCCATGGTTCTTCAAGCCGTTCGTCGAGTAACGGTTCTCCTTTCCAAGACGCCTCGTCAGGATCCTTTTATCCCCCCCCTTCGGCTGGAACTCGCCAGCGGACCGAATATTCCTTCAAGTACCTTCCACTGCACCCTAATGAAAAGTTACGTAAGCCAAACGTCAACTTTTGAGTATTGATCCCTTTTGTCAATTCTATCCTGTGCTTTAAATTGTTTATCGAACCATCCAATCTCTTTAACTCTATATTTGTTTTACCTTTTTTTAATCCTTTAAATCCTCGGATTAGCCCGAGTCTCCACGACCCTTCCCATTCTGTTTATGTCAATATTTTCCGTTTTTGTGTATTGTTTATAGTTATTATTAATAAAACTCTATTTTATTAATGATAGCAATATTATTATCCTTGAGCTCAGTTCCACTTCTTAAGCATATCGAAGATACATAATATCGGCCGCCAGACAGTAAACGCACTCTAAAGATAATTAAGGAATTTCCCTCAACGAATAGTGTAATATATGGTATCGTCGGGAGTCATTCTACGACACGGAACAAACAATATTTTTTGTGGTGAAATATTTCCTGGAACTGAAACGATGATTTCCCTCTATAACGAAATGGTAACGAAAATTAAGTCAAAAACGGATCACGGAATAATTGTCGGAGTATTACCCAGATTATATGAGAAAAAGGAAACTATGAGTAGAGCAATTGGAATAAACGAACGACTACGAAGTATATGTAAACGGGAAAATGTCAAATTCGTCGACTTTTGGATGACCTTTATTAACAATAAAAAATATTTTGCTCATGACGGGACCCATCTTAGCGCAATGGGTAAAAAGGTATATGGAGATTTGATAAACTTGAGTCTTTATGATACCCTCGAAAACAATTATCACCCTGACTCTTCACCGCAGACCTCGGGAAACGTGTCCAACGCGGAAAGACAGTTAAGCAGGTAGAAAAATTAAAAGCTGTGTTGTTCAATGCCAGGTCTATCAGAAATAAAATGGTAGAGTTTAAAGCGTTAGTAGCACTGGATAAATACGATGTAATAGGTATTACAGAAAGCTGGATACATTGTCACACAAGAGATTTCAGAGGTGAATTTCAATTACAAGGGTATAAAATGTTTCACAAAGATAGACTTGGAACGGAAGGTGGAGGCGTAATTTTGTATGTGCGTGATGACCTCTATCCAACAGAATGTAATTTATCCTCTGACTTCGAAGTTATAGGAGTCAAGCTAAATCTCTAAAAAAGTTTATTTATATATTTAGTATACAGAAGTCCTCATCAAGCTGTAGATTCTGATCAAAGATTATACGAATGTTTATCAAATGAGATAAAGAACAAAATATCTTTAATTATCGGCGACTTTAACTGTGGACGAATAGACTGGTCTACTAAAATTTCAGACGCGGAAGGAGCAAGACTGATAAATTATATAGATGATAACTTACTAACGCAATGGGTGAAAGAAGCCACAAGAGGCCCTAATATTTTAGATTTAGTATTATCAAGCGACGATGAATTGATTTTAAATTTAAACGTCAGAGAAAAGTTTGGTAACAGCGATCACAATATTATATATTTTAACATAAACGTGCCATCCATAAGAAGAATAACAAGCACTGTTAAGTTTGATTTTATGAAAGCAAATTTCGAAGGTCTGAGGGAAAGACTTACAAACTATACTATAAAACCTGAAGACATTAATAAAGTGTGGCATGATTTTAAAAACAATTTACTAAATAAACAGAGACAATTCATACCATCTAAAGTTAGTACTGACAAAAAAAATAATTAACCCAAATGGTTGTCCTCTCAGCTTAAAAAAGCCATTAGAGAAAGAGATAAAGCGTATAAGATAATGAAATCCAATATGAATATTGATAATAAAAAACATTATGTTGAACTAAGAAGAAAAGTAAAAAGTGAAACCAAAATAGCGAAACGGAACGAAGAAATAAGACTAGCTTTAAAATGTTAACAAAATCCAAAGAAGTTTTTTGCATTAGTAAATAGTAGAAAACCAATAAAAAATAGCATTGGTCCAATAAAAGACAAAAATGATATATAACAATATAACGATTTTGACATAGCAAATACTTAAAATGAATACTTTGCATCCGTTTTTGTAAATTAAAATACGAGTAATAAACCCACGCCAACTATTAATAATACCGGTATTAGACCACTCAAATCTATTAGATGTACCGAAATTACTACAAACAAAAATATTGAGAAAAGGAACAAATTTAAATCTCCTGGACCAGATAATATACTTCCACGAGTCTTGAAAGAAGTTAAAGACCAAGTGTCTGGACAATTGGCACAGATTTTTAATAGATCATTAGAGAGTGGAATTGTTCCTACGGATTGGAAGCTAGCAAATGTGACACCGATATTTAAAAAAGGTCACAAAGAACTAGCTAGAAATTATCGCCCAATAAGTTTGACTTCAATAGTTGGAAAACTCCTTGAAACCCGTATTGCAGCTGAAATAGTGGAACACTTAGAAAATAATAAATTATTAAAGGATTCACAGCACTGATTTAGAAGAAAAAGGTCTTGCCTTACAAATTTATTAGACTTCTTTCACTTTGTAAATGAAGAATATGATAATACCAGATCAGCAGACATTTTGTATTTGGATTTCCAAAAAGCTTTCGATAAAGTACCCCATAAGAAATTGTTGACTAAAGTAAGAGCCCTAGGAATAGAAGGAGATGTAGCCAAATGGATCGAGAATTGGCTCACTGATCGCAAGCAGAGAGTAGTTATTAACGGCCAACAGTCAGAATGGACAATGGTAACTAGTGGAGTACCACAAGGTTCAGTCTTAGGTCCCTTGCTATTCATTATATATGTCAATGATTTAGACGATGAGCTCTTGTCAAAAATTTCAAAATTCACAGACGATTGCAAGCTAGGAAAAGAAATAGTAACTGAGGATGATGTTATTAATTTTCAAAACGATATTGATAAAATAGAGAAATGGTCGAAAAAATGGGAACTGCCCCTAAATCTAGAAAAATGTAAAGTAATGCATGTAGGCCATAAGAATCCCAAAGCAAATTACAAAATTTTTGATCAAAATATTAGAATAACCAATGGTGAAAGAGACCTAGGAGTTCACATATCTAATGATCTAAAATTTTCTCAACAATGTATCGAAGTAGAAAAGAAAGCAATGAAGCTTCTCGGATATATTAAACGTCAATTTAGCTTTAAAAATAAAGCTACAATTCTAAATATATTTAATGCATTAGTAAGACCACAGTTAGAATACTGTGCTCAGGTCTGGTCACCATACCTACATAAGATATTGATAGATTGGAAAAAGTGCAAGCTAGAGCCACTAAATTGATACCGGAACTCCGAAATTATAAATATGAGAAAAGACTAGATATGCTAAACTTATTTACCCTAGAGAAAAGACGTCTGAGAGGTCAACTGATAGAAGTATTTAAAATAATGAAAGGAGTCAATAATGTTAACTCTTCAACTTGGTTTCAACTTTGCACAAATAATACACGAAATAACAGTTTAAAAATCGTCCCAAAGCGTTTCAGAACGAATATATGCGGAAACTTTTTTTCATATAAAATTGTTAATTATTGGAATCAGTTGCCGGAAGAAGTAGTGGCCAGCAATTCATTAGAAACTTTTAAAAATAAGCTTGACAAAATAATTTCATCGATGAAATAACGAGTGACAAAACATATGTTGCTAAAATTAGGATAAAAACAGCATGCTGTAAGCATAGATGTGTAAAAGACCCTGTATAATATGCAAATAATTTTCTCATAGGTTATTATTAGTTTAAGAATTTGATGTAAAATATTGCCCTCAAAGGCAGTTCTCAGAAGAAATATAAAATTAAAAATTGATGTAAAAATTAAGTATGTACATATTAAGTACATATCTTCCTTTTATCGAACCCGTCATTGGGTGGGAGAGGTGGGTGGGGAGAGACTTCATCTTTGCTTTCCTATTCCTTATCTTTAGGATTGTAGATATTTAATTTAGATAATGACATGAGTACTTCCAATTAAATGGATCGAATGGTCTTTTGAAGTACTTAGCTTCCTTGTAACTCCTTGTAACACACACTCTCTCTCTCTCTCTCTCTCTCTCTCTCTCTCTCTCTTTCTCTTTCTCTTTCTCTCTCTCTCTTTCTCTCTCTCTCTCTCTCTCTCTCTCTCTCTCTCTCTCTCTCTCTCTAATATTTGTCGACTCTAATATTTGGTTTCAGTTTAGCACATCTACTACGTGATCAAACGGAATGAAAATAAAACCCAAGAATTTTCGCACAAATATATGTGGGAACTCATTTGCTTATAAAATTGTGAACAAGTGGAATCAATTACCAGAGGATGTAGTGAAATGTAATACAGTAGAAAATTTTAAAAAGAAATTAGACAAAATTTTAAGAAATCTAACATAATATGTGACGTGACTAATAAGTTAAAATAAAATCTGTATGCTAATTTGAAGATTTACAAAATATTAATTGTATTTATTATAAAATATATTTATTGTGTGAACTCATAATAAAATGCTTTTTGACATGAATATGTTCTAAATATTCCTTATAGCTCAGAATCGTTAACTAAAGACAAAGAACGAGTTTATGTTCTAATATTGGACGAGGAACCCTAATCTAAGTTGAATGTATATATATATATATATATATATATATATATATATATATATATATATATATATATGTATAAATATATATGAATATATATATATATATATATATATATATATATATATATATATATATATATATATATATATATATATTAGCATGTAAACTATTATATAAAATATGTGAGTTATGAGAGAACAGCAAATTGACAAAAAAGAGTTAACTCTTGCATAATATAGCACAAATAGCATAATAAAAAGTTTTGATGAAGCAAAAAAAAAAAAATAAGGACATCCATTGAAATGAAACGAATGTTCTTTTGAGGTACTTACTATCCCGGTAACTCCTTGTAACTCTGTCTCTCTCTTTCTCTTTCTCTTTCTCTCTCTCTCTCGCTGTCTCTCTCTTTCTCTCTCTCTCTCTCTCTCTCTCTCTCTCTCTCATGAGTCTTCAATCGCGTTTTATCCCTCTGAAATGCCCCCGTCGGTCCTCTGTTCAACCAAAGTAGTTTAATCGAGAAATCGGCCAACTGCTTAGAGAGAAGAGAAATGTGTACCGGTAATCGAAGATCTCGGGTGACTTTGACGAATACCGGAGGCTAGCCAGGAGAGTAAGGTCCAGTATAAGGGCGGCTAAGCGGTCTGAGGAACTCCGAGTGGCGAGACTCTGTAAAGAGAATCCTAAGGAGTTTTTTGGATATGTGAACAGCCGTAAACCAATCCCTCGAACGATTGGCCCTTTGAGGAATGAGGGGGGGGGGCATTAAAGGATTTCAGATGCAGAAAATGCTAACCTCCTCAACGATTACTTCTCTTTAGTGTTTACTGAAGAGTGTGGTCCCATTCCCCAGCCGACGGATTCCTACTCGGGGGAAAAGCTGGAGGCAATGGATTTCACCGAAGGAGAAATAAAGAAAAAGATCGCTGACCTAAAGACGAATAAGTCCCCTGGACCGGACGGGTTTCTACCTAAAGTGTTGAAGGAAGTATGCGATGAAGTATCACGACATCTGTGCGCTATCTTTAACGTGTCAATTTGGACCAGATGCGTTTCTAGAGGCTGGCGTGAGGCAGAGGTGACTCCTATCTTCAAGAAAGGAGACCATAACCAACCGTCGAACTACCGACCTATCACTTGACTTCGATAGTCGGTAAACTCATGGAAAGCTTCATGGTGGACAAAGTGACGTCGTATTTAGATTCAAACCTGCTACTGAGGAGTTCCCAGCACGGCTTCCGAAGGCAACGGTCATGCCTGACGAACCTTGTGGAATTCTTCCACTTCGTTTTCAGTGAGCACGATCGGGACAAGGCGGTGGATGTGGTCTACCTAGACTTTCAGAAAGCCTTTGATAAGGTACCACACCGCCGCCTTCTCCGGAAAGTGCGAGCGCTTGGCATAGACAGAAAGGTAGCCGGCTGGATCGAGAACTGGCTAAGCGGCAGACGGCAACGGGTGGTGGTAAATGGACAGTCTTCTAAGTGGGTACCCGTTACTAGCGGGGTGCCTCAAGGTTCTGTCCTGGGACCACTACTATTCATCATCTTCGTCAACGACATGGACGGTGACATGGTTGCCAAGATTTCCAAATTTGCCGACGATACCAAGCTTGGTATGAACGTTGCGAAGGATGGACATACTGCCCGCCTGCAGGAAGATCTTGGAAAGATTGGAGAGTGGTCGGACACGTGGCAAATGCCTTTTAACGTGGGAAAATGCAAAGTAATGCATATCGGCTACAGAAACCCTCAATCTTAGTATATCTTAAGGGCACTGCTATGGAATCCACCGACACTGAGAAGGACTTGGGTGTAATAACCACTAGTGACCTCAAGTTCTCGAAACAGTGCATTGAGGCGGAGTAAAAGGCCCAAAGGATGCTAGGCTATATTAAGCGCCAGTTTGGTTATCGGAACCAGGAGATTGTACTGTGTCTGTACAACTCACTTGTCCGACCACACCTGGAGTATGCCGTACAATTTTGGAGTCCTTCATTGCGAAAGGACATCGTGAGATTGTAACGCGTACAAGCCAGGGCAACCAAGCTGATTCATCTATCCGACAAAAAAGTTATGAGGATAGACTAAGGGAATTAGATCTGTTCTCACTGGAAACCTGTAGACTGCGTGGTCAGCTCATCAAAGTTTTCAATGTACTTCGAGGGTTCGAAAATGTTGACTGCCGGGATATTTTCACACTGAGTGAGAACAGAACGCGCAATCACGGCTCCAAACTTGAACTGAAGCGTTACAACCGCAATATGTGTGAAAATTATTTCACTTACAGTATCTGCGGTATGTGGAACGCACTTCCAGTGAATCTGTTGACCAGTTTAAGTCAAGACTAGACAAGGTCTTGAAAAGTGACCGGTTAGAGACGCAAAACAATTGAGCAGCCTTGTGCCCGCTCGATTGCTAGTACAAAGGTACCCTCCTTGAATGGACCGCAAGGTCTCCTAGGGTACCTTCTTCTCTTGTTTTTACTCTCTCTCTCTCTCCCCGTAAGAGGCGCGGTGATTTGCCATCCTGGCCGCCGTGCTGACGGGATCCAGCGCACCGTCCGGCCCTAGCTTAGCCTCTCTTCCTTCCTTCAGATAGCCCGATCTCTTCCCCACCCCGTCGCTTTTCATTCCTCTCCCACAACTTTCTCCTGGTCAGCCTATAATTTCACACGGTAGATGCTGACCTTCTTCTCAAGCCAACCACCCCGGATCGGGGCTGAGGGGTAGATGACATTATTCCCTAACCCCTGAGCTCCGGTTCGGGATGGAGGTTTTTTAACAACCTGCTTTATCCCCACCCATACCTTCCTCACATCCCTTTCGCTTTCCTCTTCACATTCATCAATTTTACGCCGTGCTCAAGGTGGAGCCGCCATGCCGATGGATTGCCAGGCCACCAGGTGGGAGGGGTGGTCCCAAATGGCGGCACCTGGCTCTGCCGGGCTTGTAAGCACCTTTCGCAGTGCGGGCAACTGCGAGAGGTGATGAGCTATTGTGTCCCGTATTAAAAAGAGGGTCACCATGCCCATGTATGTAAAACAAATAAAAAACCAACCCCTAACTTTCCCTATAACAGCGACGGAGCCACCCTCGGGCAGCTCCCGCAAAAAATGGAGGTCTTTCCCCCTGTGCTTGCGCAGGGGACCCTCCATATCTCATCAACCGGAGAGGAGGCTTACTCCTCTTCTACGCCTACGGGTGAAGGGGACTCCCCCTCACCCCCTTCTCTGGAGGTGCTCACAGGCACCTCCCTTTTACCAGCTGCATTCCCCTCTTTCCTTTCTGAGGGGACTGCCACCAAAGCCAGCAGGCAGCCCTTAGCCAGCCGCTCCACATCGAAGCGGCTCGGTAGGGCAAAGCCCCTTAGGGTGGAAAGGGAAGCCAGGCCCCTTCGGTCGCTTTCCTTAAAAGACCTGCTGGCAAGGATATTAAACCTTGCCGGGGTTAAGGCTTGTGCCTTCCCACAAATGCCTCTTGACCCTGCCAAGGGGACCTGCGATGTCCTGAGAGGGGATAGCCAACTGGAGGCCTCTCCTGTGAAAGACATGGTCCTTTAGGAGACCTAGCCACAGACGTTAGGTCCTTCCAAGGGGAGGAATCCGGGCTCGGCGCCAAGTACCGAACCCCAGTCCGCCCCTATGCAAGGTCCTCCTCAAACGGCTGAGGGCTCCGAAGCAATACAAGGAGGGGAGGGATATCCTTAGACAGGTGCCCCCACGACAACCAGGAACTTCTCCATTTCGGATAGGGACCTGGCTGAGGCCGGCCCATCTGGCATGGGGGCTTCTGCCGGCGAAGGTGAGAAGCGGGTTCATTCCCCGCCCTCCTCTCCAAAAAAGAAAAAGACTAGAAAGACAAAGAAGACTTGGGGCTCCTTTACTTCCGCGGGGGCTGCGGGGACGGATGGGTCTGCTGCCACTTTGGTAGGCGTCCAGCCTAAGATTGGCACATCCGGCCCCTCTACCCCCCCGTTGGCGGAGCCCCTGACTAAGACACCGAGTGCACAGGGCGGAGCCTCGATAACATCGGATCCCCCTCATTCGGAGGTTACCTGGCGTTTTCGAGCCCGCTGGCTTCAAACGCTTACTCGTTATTCGATCCACTGATGGCACTATGTTGTCCAAGGGCAACATGATCCATCAAATAAGAGGATTAGCTAGTGCAATTTGTAGAGAGCCGAAGGTGACCCGTTTCTCGGACGGGAGCCTTCTGGCGAATGCGGCGAATCCCGCCGAGGCGGCCAAGATAAGTGCTCTTCGAAAACTTCATGGCACCCCGGTGAGTGTTACGCCGCACTCTACCAAGAACTTTGTGAAAGGAGTAGTTAATGCGAGGGAACTCGTTGACTACTCCATTGAGGACATCACCTTAGAGCTGGCCGACCATAGGGCGGCCAAGGTCGAACGTGTGATGAGAAAACAGGGAGGGGCCTCGAGACCCACCCCTAGACTCTTCGTCACGTTCGACTGTGACAAGCTTCCTGAGTCGGTGCGTGCTGGTTGGTACCGCTACCGCGTGAAGGCATTTGTGCCACTGCCGCGGCGGTGCTTCTACTGTCACCGCTTCGGCCATACGAATCGCTCCTGTAGGAGTGCAAAGTTGGGGTCACCTGAAGTCTGTGTAAATTGCTCCAAGGTCGCACACGATAAGTCCAAATCGTGTGTGGCCAAGTGTGTCAATTAAGGAGAGTCGAACCCTGCTTCTTCGAAGCAATGTGGTGCATATCTCCTTGAGAAAAAAATCCTGGCCGTTCAGGCCCAGGATAGACTCTCATTTCGCGAGGCTAAGGACTTGGTCCTGGCGCGCCCGGCTCTGCCTGGGACGTCATATGCCTCAGTAGTTAGAAAGGCACCCTATGCTCCTGGCCCATCCAGGCCAACGAGCATGGTTGTTTCCGCGCCTATTCGGAGCCCTTCTGCGGGCTCTACCCAACCCGGGCGCTCCCCTGGTAAAGCTGGCGGCAAAAAGGGTTCATACCCAGCCCCGGCTAAAACCAGGGCTCCCCAATCTTCCCCCAGCGTGACCGTTTCCCGCAAGGCGAAGCGGCCACGGGCCTCCACCGAGTCGCTAGACTCACTGGAGGGAACACCCCTGAAGATGGTCGCTAGGCCATCTTCGGGGGTTCCTAAAGCTGTCCCCCGAAAGGAGGACAGCAATAAAGGAGCTTTAGCTCCTTCGCCCACGCCCCGAGGTGGAGCGAGTGGCTCGGAGACGGTGGTTCCTCGAAAAGAGGGCCCCCCCCCGCCTCCGAAGCCTCAACGCCCGCCTAAGATTTCGAGGCGGAGGGAGGAAAAGACTCGCATGGCGAGCCCAACCTCCCCTAATAAGTCCTCGAAGGCGACAGCGCGTCCAGCGCTTTGTCCGGCCAACAGCACCCGGGGTTCTGCCCCGGGAAGCGTACGGCCATTCTCGTGAGGGTCTTCAATTCGAGGAGATCCTCCCCGTCTCCTCCAAGCTAGGCCTGAAGGGCATATTTCTTCAATGGAATTGCCGTGGACTCCAAACCAACTGGGAGGAGCTGCGGAGGCTCGTCTCGTCCCGTTCACCGTTAGCTATTTTTTTTACAGGAGACCATGCTAGGCGCGTGCCCCCTGCCTGCCGTCATGGGGTATAAGGGTCTTGCGACCCCACCACCGCGGGATGGCGGGGCTTGGGGATGCGTCGTTTACACCCGGCATGATGTCTCCGGTCTTCCTTTCTCTTTGGATACCTGCTTTCAGGCAGTGGCTGTGCAGCTGAACCTGGATAGGAGGTATACTCTGATTTCTGCGTACATTCCACCGTCAGCTGACTTCGACGTGGGGGACTTCCGCCGCGTCGTGGCACGGTTGCCGAGGCCCTATCTTTGCTTGGAGATCTGAACGGCAGGCATCCTCTCTGGGGAGATTACTCCATAAATCCCAGGGGACAAGTCCTTGCCGATCTGATCGAAGAGCTTGAGATGGGTGTCCTAAACGTGGATGAGTTTACGCATCACTGTCCAAGAACCGCTTCATTTTCTTGCCTTGACCTATCTTTGTGCTCTTCGGATGCACAGCCTGATTTTGATTGGGGGTGGTCGATGACCTCCATGGTAGTGATCACTTTCCCATTCAAATATCATTTTCAGGGCAACTGCCGCTTGAGAGACCACCTCGGTGGTGCTTGGCGCGAGCGCGGTGGCCTGCATTTCAGGAAATGACTGAATTCTCTATCTCGGATGCACAGCCTGATTTTGATTGGGGGTGGTCGATGACCTCCATGGTAGTGATCACTTTCCCATTCAAATATCATTTTCAGGGCAACTGCCGCTTGAGAGACCACCTCGGTGGTGCTTGGCGCGAGCGCGGTGGCCTGCATTTCAGGAAATGACTGAATTCTCTATCTCCGTCGAGGAGTTTAGGTCGGTAGATGAGGCCGTTGAGTTCTTCTCCGGCAACCTCATCTCCGTGGGCCTGACTACTATTCCTAGGACGTCTGGCCGTTTTGCACGCCGACTACTCCCATAGTAGTCGGCCGAGTGTGAGACGGCCCTCAAACAGAAGCGTTATGCCTACATGCGCTATAAGCGCCGCCCGAATGATTTCCCTATTGCTGAATTTCGTCGGGCTAGGGCTAGGTTCCGGTATATTTCGAAGCACGCCCGCCGCTCTTCTTCGCGGGCATACGTGTCTTCACCTAACGGGAAGACCCCTTTAGCTGAGGTGTGGAAGCGATCTAAAAGGATTCGGGGGCAAGTTCTCATAGGACCTCCCTCCCGTTCTCCAGGAGAATGGGACCGCAATATCGGACCCCGCGTCGGTGGCGGAATCCTTAGCGACCGCTTTTTCCGCATTCTCTAGCCGTGATGCAGCTCCGCCAGCATTCAATGCACGTCGTGATGTCGCGGAAGGCCGCCGGCTGGACTTTACCTCCAAAGGCGGAAAACCCTTCAACGACAAGTTTACTGTGAGTGAGTTGCGTTCCGCTCTCGCTTCGTGCGTGGACACCGCCCATGGTCCGAACGATGTCGCGTACTCCATGCTTCGACACCTGGGTGAGCGAGGCATGGCCTTTCTGTTAGATTTGTTCAACAGGATCTAGGTGGAAGGTCTTCTCCCAGACTCCTGGCGAATCGCTACTGTGCTCGCCTTTCGCAACATGGGAGAGATCACTCTACTCCGACTGGTTTCCGCCCAATCTCTCGCGTGTGCAAGTTGATGGAGAAATTGGTAAATGTTAGATTAACCTTTTTCCTAGACAGAAAGGCCATCTGTCTTGTGCACAGTGCGGCTTCCGTTAGTTCCACTCCACGTCAGATGCCCTGCTCCGACTGGAAAATGCCGTCTGCGAGGCTTTCCTTCGTAGACAGCACTACGCCACGATGTTTTTTGATCTGGAGAAGGCCTATGATACCGCATGGCGACACGGTATCATGGAGACTCTCCACACGATAGATGCGAGGGGACGCCTCCCAATGTTTATATCTGAATTTTTGCGAGATCGTCGATTCCGCGTACGGGTAGAGGGAGCCCTCTCCAGGCCAAAGGAGCAGAAAGAGGGTATCCCGCAGGGAAGTGTCCTCAGTGTCACACTCTTTGCCCTGAGCATCAACGGCATCACCTCGGTACTGCCGGAAGATGTTCTCGCTACGCTCTACATGGACGAATTTTTGATCTCTTTTGGCACGGCCTAGATGCCAACTCTGGAGCGTCGACTCCAACAGGCATTGAACCGCGTCTCTCGCTATCCTGAAGCGCACAGGTTTCGGTTTTCTTTAGCCAAGACTAAGGTGGTGCACTTCTGCCACCATCCACGGCTTCACCCCGACCCAGATTTTTTTCTTAATGGGGAGCACCTGGATGTGGTTGAGTCGCACCATTTTCTTGGTCTTGTATTCGACTGACACCTCACCTGGGAGGCTCATATTCGCAGCCTTAGGGTATCTTGTACCCGCGTCATGGACATTCTTCGTTCCGTGACGTTCAGCGCTTGAGGCGCTGATAGGGCTAATGCCCTACTTTTTTACCGATCCTTTGTTCGCTCAAAGCTCGACTACGGATGCGAGTTTTATTCATCCGCAGCCGAGCGTTTATTGCGTAAGGTGGATTCGATCCACCACACTGGCCTTCGCCTTGCGACCGGTGCCTTCCGCACTTCCCCCGTTAAGAGCCGGTTGGTCGATGCTGGGGAGATGCCACTCGCTCTGCGCCGCGTGTAGTGCATCACTTGCCTAGGCGCGCGAGTTCGGCACCTCCCTCAGTCGCCAACAGCTCTCACTGCATCCGCAGCTGATCTCGATGGTGCCTATTTCACGAGAGACGCCAGTCATACCCTAAGCCCTTTGGGTTTAAGGCCAGGAAACTCCTTCAAGAGGTAGATATAGCTCTCGCGCCCTTGGCGCCCATGGTTATGCCCAGGACGCCACCCTGGAGGGTACCACATTTGGATAGACATGAGGATAGACTAAAGGAATTAGATCTGTTCTCACTGGAAACCTGTAGACTGCGTGGTCAGCTCATCGAAGTCTTCAAAATACCTTGAGGGTTCGACAATGTTGACTACCGGGATATTTTCACACTGAGTGAGAACAGGACGCGCAATCACGTCTACAAACTTGAACTGAAGCGTTACAACGGCAATTTGTGTGGAAATTTTTTCACTTACAGTATTTGCGGTATGTGGAACGCACTTCTAGTGGAAGTTGTCAACAGTGAATCTGTTGACCAGTTCAAGTCAAGACTAGACAAGGTCTTGAAAAGTGGCCGTTTAGGGACGCAAAACAATTGAGCAGCCATGTGCGGCTCGATTGCTAGTCCAAAGGTACCCTCCTTGAATAGACCGTAAGGTCTCCTAGGGTACTTTCTTTCCTTGTTGTTACTCCTTGTTGTTACTCTCTTTCTCTCTCTTTCTCACTCCCTCTCCGTT
Organism: Ceratothoa steindachneri; assembly: GCA_963969495.1. Taxonomy (NCBI): domain Eukaryota; kingdom Metazoa; phylum Arthropoda; class Malacostraca; order Isopoda; family Cymothoidae; genus Ceratothoa; species Ceratothoa steindachneri. Next base: position 119,266,903 of record OZ018326.1, read on the forward strand.
TTGGTGAACTCTGGGTATATATGCACCCTCCCAAGGATTACCAAGAGATTCGGTTATTCGATGCTTCCCCGATAGGAGTTCGATCTAATGATGCTCTCTCACCAGAAGTGTTTAGTGAGGGTCGCAGACGTCGGAACAGCTAAACATTACCCTCATGTCTTCGGGTCAAGGAGAAAAGTCTCGTGAGGCAACGTCAGCCTTTCTCAACCACCTTCAGATCAAGAATTGAAAAGCCATCCTTCGAAGTTCTTCTAGTGACCTCTTGGGGAACGCAGTCGCCAGATAGCCCCTTGAAAAAAAAATAAAATCTTGGGGAACAAGAGGCCCGATAGCTCGCTCAATCCGAATTTAGAGTAGTCACCTCCACTCTTGAAGTAAGTCCGGTGACTTCTTGAGGACAAGAGGCCCGCATATCGCAAAACCCAAGTTCTGAGAAAGTAGCACTACCCTCTGCGGGTTTTCGAATACCCCGTGAGTAATCAAGTTCACCCCGCTTAACTCTCGAGGTTCAAAGGAACTAAATTGCTCACTACCCTAAATCTCCCATTATAACCATTTAATAACCCTGGTTATCCAATTAGTATTCGGAACCTAATTCCGTTTTATTTATGTCCCTATATATATCCATATTTATTTTGAGCTTTTTATTTAGTGTGTATTAAAAATCTATTTTTGTCGTTGTGTTTGGAATATTTCTTGGTCACGCAGCTGCTGCTAACTATTCAAATTGCACTCTTAGAACAATAACAGTTGTTGTCTTGTGTCACAAACTAGAATCAGGCGACATGCTCAGATTCTTTAAACAAAAAAGTTTATAGCCAAGGATAGAAGATGCGTCGACTTAAAACGAAACTTTATTTACAAAAAGGGATAATGAAAAAAGGGATCTGTCCTAAGTTGAGTTTCGCTTCTGAACGAAATAGTATTGCCCAAAATAAGGAAATTTAATTGTTAACTTAAATCTAACGGGCAGCTACGACAATTACCTATTGATTCCAAATAATCGTATATCCTTCCCTCAAACTAATAAGTGAATACTTACAGATGTACCACAAACCCCAAAATGATATCTATATACATCACATTAATAGTATTAAAAAGTGCAAGTTTGACTAATTAATTTAAAGGATGAACTAGTTTACTCTAAATCAAATTAATTCAAAAGCAGTGATTTAAATCTATCACAGATAAACATTACAAATGTTTGATAATGAATCCACTTGAAAATGCCGATATATTCAAAGACTAGATCATTATACGAAAGACCTTAAAAATTAATTACAACTTTGATAGATCGAGCTAAGGAATGGCATTTTGTAATACGTAAATAGATTTAGAGTATGGAAGACACAAGAACTCAAATATGTAGACACAAAAATAACGCACGTATGCTATTCCTATTGATATGAGACCATGGAGAAAGAAGGTTGAGCCACAAAGGGAAGCACTCACAGGTAACGTGACCATCATGCACCAACGCGCAATGACCGACCATATGCATAGTTATGAAGGCTTATACAAAAATAAGGGTCACTCACGACCACCAAAATCAGGCCTAGTATGGGCCACACAAAACAATGACACCAAACACGGTTGTCCTACCAAAAATGCACGAGAGGTACAAGACTCGAGGTAATCCCGCACTAAAATACAAAAGGGGTACAACTCTACCGGTTGTCAATAAATCCCAATAGCCTTCCGAGACGCACGGAACCGGAAAATAAGAGCACTAAATCCACCTTGCTCCTGAACACAACTTTCTTCTCCAAGCACGAAAAAAATGGTCTGTCTTCTGTAAAGAATGAAGGCCTCGACATCGAATTCTACGGAACACTAATAAACATGGATCGTTTAAAACCCCAATGCTATATCAACATATAATGAAAATTCTTAACTCTAGATATCAAATAACTTTCTTTCATAACAAAATCGCCATAATTCTTAATCCAATTTAAATATTCAATTAAATAACAAGCAGGGAACTGGCAAATCAAAGCGAACGAGAATTCTAGAATTTTAGGATGACCTGTCAGCCTCAATTAATCGAACGAAGGTCCTATGATATTACGTCATAGCCCTCGTTATAAAAAAAATGCAAACTATCAGGTATTACGTGTGTGACACCTTGCTTAGCCTACTTTAGAGCCTGTATGTGTATATTCCCGTACACTCGGCCATACTTCGACAATCTGCCTTTAATTAAATTAGCAGGAGACAAGTTCCCTCTAGCTAATAAAAGAAGTCATCTTTAATTAGCATGATTAGAACAACTCATTTCCATTAGGAGTAGGAAACGATGATAAAAAAATTAATGAAAAAAGTACCAAACTGCGAGCATCCTCCATTATTTCTATTCTCTAAGTTTTATGAATTTCTTTTGAGGGCCCATCTGGCAACTGCTCACTTGGGCATAAGTCACCGGAAATACGACAGCCTAGAGCTAGGCCTAGTACAAAGGACAGGCGGTAGCAACCCCACCCATGCCGGTACCGAGACAGGTAACCTGCGCGAAGATCACCCAGACTGGGACATTCGACAAGAATGTGCCGAACAGTCTGGGGGACGACGCAGTCGTCGCAATAGGGAGAAGGCGAGCGCTCCATCAAATAGCGATGCGTCACACGAGTGTGTCCGATTCGGAGACGACAGAAAGTGACCTGAATCCGTAGCGGCATTGGGGGATAGGTCCCTGGAAACAGTCCTGGCGCAATAAGACGCAACTTTAAGTTCCCTTGGACCGTGTCCCATCTTCTTTGCCAAGCAGTCCGAAGAGCTGCCCGTATTTCTGCCATGTAGTCGGTGTGAGGAAGAGCGAAACGCTGGTCCGGTCGCAGAGTCCTCGCGGACTCTTTGGTGCCCTCATCGGCGCGCTCATTCCCCGCAATTGCTACATGTCCAGGAACCCAGCAAAAGATAATCTCGACATCTGCCCGGCTCGCCATAACCGTGGCGTCACGGATATCGCGAATCAGGGGATGTGGAGATTCCAATGCCCCGAGAGCACTCAGGGCGCTTTGTGAGTCGCTATAGATCACAATCGGGTCTCCGAACCGGGCACGTCGCGTAATATCCCGTACCGAGTGGTGTATTGCGACAAGCTCGGCCGTGAAGACATACGCAGTGCCTGGTAGAACCCGGCTGACTTCAAACAGAGGGGATACGGCGTGGAAGCGAACCCCCTCTTGGGACTTGGAGCCATCCGTATACACTGGCACGGTTCCAGCGTGAGACGATGTGTGCTCCAAAAAAGGTCGAACGCAATACTCCCGGCACTGTACAAGCTTTGGGAGCAGAGGCGTAGCGACAAATAGCCAAATGTGGTACCCTCCAGGGTGGCGTCCTGGGCAGAACCATGGGCGCTGCCGGCCCGAGAGCTATATCTAGCTCTCAAAGGAGTTTCCTTGCGCTAAACCCAAAGAGCTTTGGATATGAATGGCGTATCTTGGCGGCATAGGCACCATCGAGATCAGCTGCGGATGCAGTGAGAGCTGTTGGCGACTGAGGGAGGCGCCGGGCTCGCGCGTACAGGCGAGTGATGCACTACACGCGGCGCAGAGCGAGTGGCATCTCCTCAGCATCGACCAACAGGCTCTGAATCGGGCAATTGCGGAAGGGACTGCTCGCAAGGCGAAGGCCAGTGTGGTGGATCGAATCCACCTTCAGCAATAAACGCTCGGCTTAGGATGCGTAAAACTCGCATCCGTAGTCGAGCTTCAAACGTACAAAGGATCGATAAAAAAGTAGGGCAGTAGCCCTATCAGCGCCCCAAGCGCTGAACGTCACGAAACGGAGAATGTCCATGGCGCCGGTACAAGAGACCCTAAGGCTGCAAATATGAGCCTCCCAGGTGAGGCGTCGGTCGAATACAAGCCTAAGGAAACGGTGCAACTCAAGCACATCCAGGCGCACCCCATTAAGAAACAAATATGGGTTGGGGTGAAGAAGTGGATGGCGGCAGAAGTGCACCACCTTTGTCTTGGCCAAAGAAAACCGAAACCTGTGCGCTTCGGCATAGCGAGAGACGCGGTTCAATGCCTGTTGGAGTCGACGCTCCAGAGTTGGCATCTGGGCCGTGCCAAAAGAGATCGAAAGGTCGTCCAGGTAGAGCGTAGCGAGAACATCTTCCGGCAGCACCGAGGTGATGCCGTTGATGTTTAGGGCAAAGAGTGTGACACTGAGGACACTTCCCTGCGGGAGACCCTCTTCCTGCTCCTTTGGGCAAGAGAGGGCTCCCCCTACCCGTACGCGGAATCGACGATCTCGCAAAAATTCAGATATAAACATTGGGAGGCGTCCCCTTGCATTTATTGTGTGGAAAGTCTCCATGATACGGTATCGATATGCGGTATCATAGGCCTTCACCAGATCGAAAAACACCGTGGCGTAGTGCTGTCTACGAAGGAAAGCCTCGCAGACGGCATTTTTCAGTCGGAGCAGAGCATCCGATGTGGAGTGGAACCTGCGAAAGCCGCACTATGCAGAAGACAGATGGCCCCCTGGTGTCCAGGAAAAAGGTTAATCTAACATTTACCAATTTCTCCATCAACTTGCACAAGCAAGAGATTAGAGAGATTGGGCGGAAACCAGCCGGCTTAGAGTGATCTCTCCCATGTTGCGAAAGGCGAGCACATTAGTGAATCTTCCGGAATCTGGGAGAAGACCCTCCACCCAGTTACTGTTGAACAAATCTAACAGAAAGGCCATGCCTCGGTCACCCAGGTTTTGAAGCATGGCGCACGGGACATCGTCCGGACCATGGGCGGTGTCCGTGCACGAAGTATGAGTGGAACGCAACTCACTCACAGTAAACCTGTCATGTAAGGGTTCGCCGCCTCTGACGGTAAAGTCCAGCCGGTGGCCTTCCGCGACATCTCGAAGTGCATTGAATAAACGTCGAACGTGACCAAGAGTGTAGGGCAGGGTCTTAAGGCCCCTTCCTGTTTTCTCATCACACGTTCTACCTTCACCGCCGCATGGTTGCCAGCTCTAAGGTGATGTCCTCAATGGAATAGTCAACGAGTTCCCTCGCATAAATTACTCCTTTCACAAAGTTCATGGTAGAGTGCAGCATCACACTCAGCGGGTTGCCATGATGTTTCCGAAGAGCACTTATCTTGGCAACCTCGGTGGGGCTCGCTGCATTCGCCAGAAGGCTTCCTTCCGGGAAACTTGTCACCTTCGGCTCTCTACCAATTACACTAGCTAATCGTCTCTTCTGATGCATCATTTTGCCCTTGGCCAACATGGTGCCATCAGTGGAGCGAATAACGAGAAAGCATTTGGAGCCAGTGGGCTCAAAAACGCCAGGTAACCTCTGAATCAGGGGCCCCAATGTTATCGAGGCTTCGCCCTGCGCACTTTTGGTCTTTTTCATAGTCAGGGGCTCTGCACTTAGGGGGGAAGAGGGGACGGATGTGCCGATCTTGGCTTGATCGCTTGCCAAAGTGGCAGCAAACCCAAACGTCCCCGCAGCCCCCACAGATGGAGAGGAGCCCCGAGTCTTCTTTGTCTTTTTCTTGTTTTTTTTCTTCTTCGGAGAGGAGGACAGGGAATGAACCCGCTTTTCACCTCCGCCGGAAGGAGCCCCCAGGCCACATTGGCCGGCTTCAGCCAGGTCCTTTTCCGAAATGGAGAAGGTCCTGGTAGTCGTAAGGGCACCGGTTGGAGGGGATCCTTCCCCTCCTTTTACTACCTCAGAAACCCCTAGCCGTTTGAGGAGGACCTTGCATAAAAGCCGATTCGGTTTCGGTGGTGCTTAGCGCTGTGCCCGGATTCCCCCCACATAGAAGGCCCTACTCTCTAAGGCTGGGTTGCCTGGGTGGCCATCCCCCACCAAGACATTGCAGGTCCCGTTGGCAGTATTGTCATTAGTCATCTGGTGTGGGGAGGCAGGGGGCCTTGACCCCGGCAAGGTTTACTATTCTTGCCAGCTTCCCTCTCCCTCTTAAGGGGGTTTGCCCTACCGAGCCGCTTACACGAGTGGCGGTCGGCAATGGGCTGGCTGCTGGCTTTCTTGGCAGTCCCCTCTCTGGTTACAGAAATATGGAGGGTCCCCTGCGCAAGCACAGGGGGGGACCCCATTTTTCGCTGGAGCTGCCCGAGGGTGACTTCGCCGATGAACAAGGGGAATTGGGGAGAGATTTGTGATTTTCTTTTTAGATTTGCAGACATGGGCATGGTGACCCTCTTTTTTCTACGGGAAGCAATAGCTCATCACCTCTCGCAGTTGCTCGCACTTCAAGAGGTGCTTACAGGCCCGGCAGAGCCTGGCGCCGCCACCTGGGACCACCTGTCCCACCTGGTGGCCCGGTAGTCCATCGGCATGGCGGCTCCACCCTAGACGCGACGTAAAACTGATAGAGTGTGAAGAGGAAAGGAAAAGGGATGTGAGGAAGGTATGGGTGGGGATGAAGCAGGCTGTTAAAAAAAACCCACTCCGAACCGGAGCTCAGGGGCTAGATAACGTTGTTCCCTCCCCCCTCAGCCCCGATCTGGGAAGGTTGGCTTGAGAAGAAGGTCAGCATCCACGCTGTGAAATTTTAGGCTGACCAGAGAAAGTTTTGGGAGAGGTTGTATGAAAAGCAAGGAAACAAGTGTTTTGAAGGAAGGAGAAGAGGCTAAGTAAGTTTTACGAAAGGAAGATAATACATGACATGACAACGTTCAAGTGGCACAGATTTGACCATGGATGGAAAATTTCTAGTGGGAATATTTTCTTTTGGAAGAGTGATGGTAGGGAAAACTGGGAGGGATAATATTGCGAGTGGTTAGGTTAGATTTGTGAATCCAAGTTTTTTTATCACTGGCAATGATCCGTCTACCTATTTCTCACTTCCATTTTTCCACCTGGGAATCTTCCGCCATGAAATATTCCAAGTTCAGTTTTTAGAACTGTTTAATCCTAAAGAAAAGACAAGAGTATAAATTAGGAATTATGAGGATAAACTGCTGTAAGGACAACCATCTCTGATTAAGTAGATAACCTTCACGAAAATTTAGGAAAATTAGATGTTCCGACAGACTAAAACAAGGTCTGCTGACTAAAGTCACTTGCTCTCACTTATTTTGATTCAAGACCTTTATAACTTTCAATAATTCTTGTACTAACTTTGGGAGGACCTTGTAAATTATATTATTTGAAAGCAAACGTAAAACAATATAAGTGTTTCAAATTTCCTTACAATCTGCCGATTAGTTATGATGTTATTGACAAATAATTCCCTGGCTAATCTTGGGAGGACTTTGGCAATTATATTATCCGAAATAGAATGTAAAACATAAAGTTTTTGAATATCGTTAGAATCGGCTTAATAGTTACAATGTTTTGAACCAAACAAACAAAAGCAAATCAAGGACCGACGGACCAATATAGCGAGATATAGAGTCGCACGCGACTAAAAATAAGCAATCCTCGCGGAGCTCTCTTACACATTTTTGTCACGACTATTTAATTGTGCTTTTCTTTAACATAATTATTAAGAGAATATTTAAACATTTCCCATAAAGCTTTAAAGGTGTAGAAGAAACCATTATGGAGCTCATTGTCCATTTCCTTTTTTACTAGGTGTTTGTTTACATATTAAAGTATAATATATTTTGCCATTAGTATATTCTTTGCACGCTATTTTTGATTCACTTAACACCTAATTCCCCTCCATAAGTCTTAGTTGAGTGCTTGAAAACAGTCTCAAGGGAAATTCGTGGGCTCATTATAAAAGAGATGTATAAGGAAAGAAAGTGTGATTTATCTCACTAGGTTGAAAGAAGATGCATCCGCTTTTAAATGGGGTTACTTTGTGGGAAAAAAATATATGGATGAGCGGATAGAGAAATTAATAGCTATAAACTATAATCAAAATTAGTTAATTTTAACAAAGTTGACATGGTCTTGGAAAATATTCGCTCGGGGGTAGCTATGGTTAATTAAAAATGAATGCAAAGTCATCACTGGGAAGGAAAAATGCCCCCGAGTGGAAAAGGAGTGCAATGGAAGAAAAAATAGCGAACGGAGGTGTTTAAATGCTTATTGTGTTGCTGCTGTTCTCAGGTGTGCCCTAATAGGAAACTGAATGGGGAAGAATACTCAGTAAGCTGAGCATACAATTGGAAAGACGTAAGACGATTAAATTAGTGGGTCTCTACATATGAGAGTTTCTTAGGAAAGACAATGAGTTCAGGGGGAGGTTCTGATGATAGCATAGAAAATACGCAATAAGATGCTATGCTAGGTTAGTGAGGTTTGGAAAAGGTGCCAGAAAGTACAGAAATACAAACATTCATGATCGTCAGGCAAGGGAACAGAAGGAAAGTACACGACATAATTAAGGAGTAGAGACAAGCTAGAAGTTGTCAATGAATGGAGGAAAACATCTTGCCAAAACAAAGAATAAAGACTGATTCTTGATTCCTAAAAGGTCAAGAATTCTCTTGAACAAAGTTTGTTAAATAGAAAAGAAAAACCCAGTCATTGAGAGCGGAGCGGTAACTGCTCTATTCGTGGGGATATCGGAACAGCTTTCTGATGCCAAAGAAACGATAACACTTATCTAGAAAGAGACTGTTTATGGTCACCCTTTAGGTATTATTGAATTGAGGCCCGATGTATTTCGCTCTCACTGAGTGTACCACTCAACCTAGTTAATTGCTACAATTATTACAAGAAGGTTCCTATTTTATATTTTGGTTGACCAAACTTAATTCAAAGTAAATAAATGCTATTCGTAACATTAAGTTGTAATGGTCCATGATTTAAGGATAGACTTAAACAGATACCGCTGAATTTTGATAATCCAAGCAAATCTATATAACTACGGCCGTATGCTAAAACAAATGTGAAATGCACATTTGAGCAAATACCCTATTTTTTTTTTTAATATATTTTACATTTTAGCCTTTTGCCTATAATAAATTTATAAATAATTGTGAAGCTACACTAAATCTGATAAAAGTGCATTTCACATTTTTCTTAGCATACGGCCGTCATTGGCTTGCAGTTAAACCAATTTATCGCTGCCAAGGTAAGGGAGAAGTGGATTGATAAAATAAACTCTCAGTTATAAATCGTGGCATTACATTTTCTGTACTCACCTAATGTTTGTATAAACCTACCAGGCAATGGCTTCGCCACTTTCCCCTACGGGGGGAGCTTGGGCTTCGCTACTAAAATTAAAATTTTAAACTCTAAAAAAAAGCAGCCATGGTTAAACTTTTATACATTTTCTGAACTTCGCTAATTATAATAATTTGAAAAAGGAACTCTAAACTAAATTTTCCCACCTTCATTCAAAATATCACGTTGCTAAAATATAGTAAGAGAAGAAGATATATAAAAATAAATTTTCTGAACTTCACCATTTGTAATTCTTTGAGTTTTAAAAAATTCACAAAATTTCGATACTTATAATTATTTCTGAACTTCACCATTTTGTTTTTTTGATATTATAAAAGAATTATTAGAAATAACTTTGATAAAAAAACATAAGTCATAACCAAACTAAGATGAAATTATTATTCAAATACTCAAAATTTCCCCTTCTTAAATTATAGAGTTAGTGATATATCTTTGCTTACAAAATTGATTACCGGGTTAACCACTCAATTTAATGGTGACAAAGAAACTATGATAGTTATAATTTTTGAAAGTCGAATTAACTTCGATACATTTTGCCTTTCTTTGGATGATAAAATATTGGCAAAGGTAAAGGTTTGTTTATCACTTCATAATGGATTTTTCTCTCTATTCGAAAGTTACAAACTAGTAGACAAGAGGCTAAATAATACATTTTATTGCTTTATTAATAAAAACCCTACGTTATTCGTTTCTAGTTACTCGGCCTCGCAAGCGGGTGGTAGTTGGATCATGGGCAACCATGCAGAGGGTGATATCTGGAATTTTTGTTACCTTCTCTGACGCAGTGAAGGCAAGTGGATCTGTGCCTATGTACATTCCACACACTTTCACTTCATCCATCTTTACCACAATCTATAAAATTTTCTCCTTCCAAAATTTTTGCATGGGAGGCCCTTGCTTGTTTTCGTATCTTATTTTTAAGAACAGCTAATAATAATCTAGTTACTCTGATCCGCAACCGAATAAAGTTTCTTAGTAGGGTAATTTAGAATACACAACAACCGTTTTCAAGTAAATTTTATGACTACATTTCTAGCTCTGCCCATTCTGGGAGGAGCTAGGGAAACTGCATAAAAACAATGAAAATTAGAGCTCCTGGCAACGTCTGTCAAACGCATTTGAATTCGAATTCTACGCTGATTATTTCTAAATAGGGCTTCGCCTTCTAACGCAGGCTTAAATGGGGGGAGGGGGTGCACTACCACACTTCCGTTAATTTTAATTAGCTAGTGTTATACACAATTCAAAAGCCAAGCATTAGGTTCAAATTCAAAGGTGATTTTGCCAGACGTTGTTAGGTGCTCTAATTTTCATTATTTTTATTCAGTGCTCCTCTCGCTCTTAAAGCATATAAGCCCCGCCCCCGAATGCTAATTAAATCAATCATATTTTTTAAAATATTGAGTAATATATAATGTCCATAGTATATTTTAATTGAAAAAATAATTCCGTCAAAATGATATATAATACAATATATGATATGATTCCAAAGAAAAAATAATGTAGGTTTACAGATCGATCAGCCCGATATCATTTATTAATGAATTTTTAGAATCAATCAGCAAAACGAAATGATTTAAACAGTTAAACAGAAAATATTGCTTTGTTGCGTGCCGAGAAGAGCAAACGAGCGGTTTAAAAGCTACGCTTGAAAGTGGTTTTTTTTTTAGAGTCAGGCCGGTGCAGTTAATCGCCGCACGCTAACAGTGATCTAGCAACGCAGAAAGCTGTTCGCATCCAACCTGCCATAGATTCGTTCTTTATGTTTTCGCGGATTTTCCTACACCCCTCTATTTACAGCTCATACTCAATAGTCGAAATGGCCTAGGAAAATAGAATCCGGTTTACCAATAGTGTTTTGACTATTTCACCAAATGATTCCTGAATACGATTAAAAAGAGTTATCTAGATGTATTTTACATCGATTTAATAGTATGACGTCTACCCTTTCCACAAAATTAGAATTCTATGTAATCCGTAGAATCTTTTTAAAGGGGGATTAAAACTTATACTAAAAGTTATTAAATTAGAATTACTGTGGAACGATTGGTTCCCTACGAGGATCTCGAACATTTTATCTAAATTTTGAGGATATCAACTAAGGATGTGAGAATAAAACTAAAAACAGGGAAAAGAAATTCCTTAAGGAAAAATTAAACGGGCGAATAAAGTTTAAATAAAAAATTATAGTTCTGCAAATTGGATCTACAAACTTTAAATTTGCTTAAAAAAATGTTTGGATCAGTATTGCGAAAGTTACGGAATACAAAGAATTCAGTGTCTTTGAAAATAGAGACCTGAATTTCATTAAATGGGGCGAAAAAAAACAATAAAAAACAAAATTCCTCAGATTAAAAAATAACCCAACTAAATAATACAAACAATTCTCTTACAATATGGTCCTTGACACCAACCCCATCATAGTGTTAATATATATTTAATTTTGATTTTAACACGTGATACCAAATAACAACTCGCTGAAATGGGGTTTGAATTAATGTATTCGAAATCTCTTTGTAGGAATTAGTTTCTAAAGGCCCCTATTTGTACCTTCCGCTCTCATGATTTAGGCATGTTTTATATCCTTTGTATTGCTTATATTTTTCATTTTTTTCTGGATTTATTATTGTCCTTATTCTCTCTTCCTATTTCTGACTGCTCTTTATCGCTTTCTAACTAGGCTTTAAGAGTCACGGATATGAATGATACTGTTCTGACGTTTCAGAAAATCAATTTTAGAAATAAGCAAGAATTTCGGGGATGCAGAGATGAAAATTCTGGATACTTTCTTTAACGTTTTACTGCATATTCTTATTACTAATTTTGTCAATACAGTATTTATGGAGCAAAATCTCTTCCAATTTATTTTTCGAGTGAATAAGTGCTTTTATTTGAACAGGGAACGATGAAGATCAGCAGCATAGGTTAAACTAGTAAATTTTTAAGACATTTTTTAATCCTCTAACCACACAATTATTTATTACAATAATTAATCCTATGAAGCACTTATGCGACGATGCATAAATGTGAGTACACCTAAATAATGGAAAACGTTCAAATTCAATGTTACATTTACAATTTCGCTGCATATACTAACCGATCATCTAATTTTGCTTAGTTAACTCATTTAACTCTATAGATTCAATTTAAATGCTTAAAGAGAGAACAAATTTTCTCTTGAATTCTTTGTTATCCTATTATTTTTCGTATAAGTTATCAGGATTTCTTTTAGAGACCCCATCTGGTGACTGCCTACTATAGCAAATTTCCCTGTAATCACCTTACTGCTTAATACTAGGCTAGAATAAAAAAAAAAAACGAAACAAAAAAAACAGACAAAAAAAAAAGTAAAAAAAAGAAAAAAAAAAGAAAAAGGAAGCACGCTACGGCCTCGGCGGGAGGCCCACTTTGCACCAGTGGAGGAATCTGTTACCTACAACAAACAGACAAATATAATGAAGGATTTCATCCTCCTGCAAAAAGTCAGATACTGCAGAAGTCTGTGTTCACAACCACGCCTCGAGTACAAGTGACCAGTAGTAGCGACCCAGCTCGTCACGAAACCTGGACAGGTAGCGTGCGTGAAGGTTACCCAAACTAGGACATTCAACAAGAATGTGCCAAACATTCTAGATACCAACGCAGTCGTCGCAATAAGGTGCGGTTGAGCGTTCAATCAAATGTCGGCGCGTCTCGCGAGTGTGCCCAATTCGAAGACGACAGAATGCAACCTGAAGCCGTCACGGCATTGAGGTGTTGGTCCTTGTGAACAGTCGCGGCCTTTCAGGCACGGAAGCGGGGTCCGAGATTGCACTCACATTCTCTTGGAGAATGGAAAAGGAGTTCAGCGAGAATTTCCTAATTTTTGAAAAAAGAATTTACACACTTCTACTAGAGGGGTCTTCCAGTAAACTAAAGACACGTATACGCGCTAGAAAAAGTGGAACGCAGCCTTAGCTCGACATAATTCACCGACAGTGAAATCGTTCAGACGGCTCTTATAGCACATACAGGCATAACGCTTCCGTTTGGGGGCCTTGGGGGTCTTACACTCAACTGAAGACTACGCGAGCAGCCGGCCTGGAAAACGGCTAAGCCATCGCCCAGGGCGATGAGGTTGCTGGAGACGAACTCATTTGCCTCATTCACTTCTCTTAACTCCTCGACTGGGATTGAGAAATCAGTGATTTCCTTAAATGCGGATCACCTCACCCGCGACAAGTACCACCAGAAGGCGGGAAGGTCTTTTAAGACGACAGCAGTCCAGTAAATGATATTTGAATAAGAAATTGAACACTGTCATGTAGGTAATCGATCAGCTCCCACTCAAAATCCGACTGTTATTTAGGAGAACACAGGATAGATCAAGACAGGAAAATGAAGCGGTCCTGGGGCAGTAATGTGTAAACGCATCCATATTTAAGACACCAATCTTCAGCTTAACCATCAGGTTGGCAGGAGCTGATAACTGGAATCGCTCCAGTATTTTCACTAGTATACGGATAAAATCCACAGGAATTATAAAGGGCATTGGTTACGGTACCACAATACGGCGTAAGTCGTCCGCCCCGAAGTCGTCTTACGGTGGAATGTATCCAGGTGAAGCTGAACTGCTAATGCATAATAGGAGGGTTTTAACATAAATTAGAGAACAGAAAATTCATGACGGTTTAACTCGCACATCCTCTTGCCCGACCTTCATTCCTTAGTAGGTTGGTGGGAAGAACAGGAGTAAACGAGCCTCCGCAGCTACTTCCAGTTGACCCAAAGTCCGCGGCAATTCCATTGAAGAGATATGCCCTCCAGGCCTAGTTCGGAGGAGATGCGGAGGCCCTCTTTGAAGAGAAGACCATCACGGGAATGGAGGTACGCTTTACAGAGGCAGAACTCATGTTGCTCCTGGTCGGACAAGGCGTTGAAGGTAATATTGCACTCGAGGAGTTATCGGGGGAGATTGAGCTCGCATAGCGAGCCCAACCAATCCTCCTTTCGAGGATACACTGTCTAAGAACTACCTAGCCTAGGCTTTTGTAGGGGCATAGGAACCGAAGTTCTTTGATGCTATCTTTCTTTCTCAAGAAAGCTTTAGGAACCCAGAAGAGGCCTCACGACTCCCTGTAGGGGTGTTTTCTCCTATGAGTCTACCAACTCGATTAAAACACAGTCCTTTCGCCTTACTGGAAATAGTCAGGCCTGGGGGTTGGGCTTTAGCCCTTTGCCCCACCAGCCCTAACAGGGAAGCTTCTGAGGTTTAAAATGGATGTAGAAACGACCGTGCTTGTAGGCTTAGAGCGGCAAAAAGTAGAGGGTGCCTTTGTGAAAATTGAGGCGTGAGATGTCCCAAGCAGCACCGGACAGGCCAGAACCAAGTCCTAATCTTGGCAAACAAGAGACCATCCGTGGGTAGCCTTACGGTCATGATTTGCTTCTCCAGGAAGTACGGACCACATTGCTTCAAAGAAGTGGGCTACAGTTCTTCACAATTGACACACTTGACCTTTCAAGATAGGGACTTCTTATGGTGTATGCCCTTAGAACAACTTACAAAAACTTAGTGTAAACGAGAATTTTCACGTCTATAGGATCGATTCGTATGGCCGAAGCGGTGGCAGTAGTAGCACCTCCACGGCAGTGGCACGAATGCCTTAACGCGGTAGCGATACCTACCGGCACGTACTGACACGGGGAGCCGTCCACGGACGAAATTGACGAAAACTGTAGGGGTGGGTCTAGTGGCCCCTCTCCGTTTTCTTATCACAGGTTCGACTTCATGTTGAACACTACATGGTCGTCCAGTTTTACGAAATATCCTTTATTAAGTAGTCCATAAATTTCCTCACGTAAACCAGTCGTTTCATGTAGTTCATGATAGAGTGCAGCATCACGCTCACCAGCGAGCCATTAAGTAACCGAATCATGGCCGCCTCAGAGTGATCCGACGCTTTTGACAGAAACCATATCTCCCAGATACGGGTCACCTTCGTTTCTCTACCAATCAACAAGGTAATTCTTTCCTCTGATGGATCATGTTTGTCATTAGCCAAGATTCTATCATCTTTGTAGCAAATAACCTGAAAGCGTTTGAAGCCAGCAGATTCGAAAACACTAGGTAGTCTCTCAATGTGGGGCTCGGCGTAATCGAGGCTCAGCTCAGCGCAATTGCCCTTAGGTATTGGTCTCTGCAACCCTCCTCTCCCCGAAGGCGCCTTTAGGTTGGGCGTGCCGATATCGGCTGGATCGCTTGTCGAAACGGCCACGGACCCCTTGTTGCCGGAAGCTCATGCGGAGGGTGAGGAATACTTAGCCATTTTTGTCTTCCTCTTACTTCTTTTCTTTTTAGGAGAGGATAGTATGGAATTAACTTGCTTATCTCCACCGCTGGAGGGAGTCCCTAGGGCTGACGGCCCGTTCAAAATAGATCCTCCTCCGAGATGAAGGAGATCTTGGCTGTCAAGGGGGCAACAGTAAGGGGAGGATATTCCTCCTCTTGTGATTCATCGGCGACCCGGGTCACTTGAGGGCGAACTTGCACATGGGGGATTAGGTTTCGGTATTAGAGTGTGTCTGTATTAAGTTTCGGTATTAGAGTGTGTGTATTATCTCCAGGATCATATCTTGCTTAGAGGAAGGGGGGGAGGCTCCATGTCGCCATCTACCCCACGGCATCAGGGATTCTATTGAAGGTACCTTCAGTCGGAGTGGATTCTCTGGCCGGCGAACGGACCTCTGTCAAAATACAGAATGGCTAGACTGCACGGTTCACGGTCCGACTGGTCCAATTTTTCCTTAGCTCCTTAAATGGGTTTGCCTTATTGAGTCTCGCACACGGAGAGGGGTTGATTTTGGCCCGCCTACCGACTTACTTTCTTGGCTGTTTCCTTTGATAGAAAAGGGAAGCCTGCCATTGGTCGCAAGATGAAATCGACCGTGGGCAACTCCATAGAAGAGGGTGAATCCCTGCACCCATAGGGCTAGGAAAGAATTTTTTTATTTATATATCTCATCTGACGACTGCCTTCTAGGGCATAAGTCAGGGGAGCCAAGCTAGCCGAAAACTAGGCTAAATTAAAAGCCAAATGAAAGCAAAGGAAACAAAAAAAACAACAAATTACAAACAAAAAGCAAAGGAAAAACAAAAAAATTAAAAAAAAGAGCGAGTTCCGGCGACGGGGGAAGGCCCTTAACAGGAAGAAGGCCAATCTCCTCCAAAAATTCTAAAAGTCAACAGGTTGGTGTGCACAAACTTGTCCCGAGTACAAGGGACATGTGGTAGCGACACAGCCCATCCCGGTACCAGGACAGCTAACGTGCGCGAAGATCAACCAAACTGCGATATTCGACAAGAATGTGCCGAACAGTCTTGGGGACGACGCATTCTTCACAATAGGGCGCAGACGAGTGCTCCATCAAATGGCGATGCGTCAAACAAGTGTGCCCGATTCGGAGACGACAGAGGGCGACCTGAAGCCGTCGCAGCATTGGGGGATAGGTCCATGAGAAACGGTCGCATGGCAATGACACGGAATTTTAAGTTCCCTTCGACCGACCCCCATCTTCTTTGCCAATCAGCCCGAAAAGCTGCCCGTATTCGTGCCATGAAGTCGGTGTGAGAAAGAGCGAAACACTGGCCGGTGGCTCGGTCCTAGCGGACTCTTTGGCGCCCTCATCGGCACCCTCATCCGCCGCAATTCCTACAGGTCCAGGAAACCAGGATAAGATAATCTCTACATCTGCTCGGCTTGCCAAAACCGTGGAGTAACGAAAATCGCGAACCAGGGGATGCGGAGATTCCAATACAACGAGAGCACTCAGGGCGCTTTGTGAGTCGCTATAGATCACAATTCGGTCTGCGACCTGGGCACCTCGCGTAATCTCCCGTACCGAGTGGTGTATTGACACCAGCTCGGCCGTAAAGACAGACGCAGTGCCTGGCAAAGCCCGCTGACTTCAAATAGAGTGGATACGGCGTGGAAGCCCACCACCTCTTGGGACTTGAAGCCATCCGTATACACTGGCACGGTTCTAGCGTGACACGAAGTGTGCTCCAAAATAGTCGAACGCAATACTCAGGGCGCTGTACGAGTTTAGGAGCAGAGGCATGACGACAAATAGTCAAATGTGGTACCCTCCGTGGTGGCGCCCTAGGCAGAAACATGGTCGCCACCGGCCCGAGAGATATATCTAGCTCTCTAAGGAGTTTCCTGGCCTTAAACCCAAAGGTCTTAGAGTATGACTGGCGTCTCTCGGCGGCATGGCACCGTCGAAATCAGCGGCGGATGCAGTGAGAGCTGTTGGCGACTGAGGAAGGCGCAGGGCTTACGCGTACAGGCGAATGATGCACTGTACACGACGTAAAGCGAGTGGAATATCCCCAGCATCGAATAGTAGGCTCTCAATGGAGGAAATCCAGAAGGCACGGGTCGCCAGGCGAAGGTCGGTGTGCTGGATCAAAACCACCTTCCGAAATAAACGCTCGGCTGCGGATACATAAAATTCGCATCCGTAGTCAAACTTCGAACGAACAAAGGTTCGATAAAAAAGTAAGGCAGTAGTCCTATCAACACCCCAAGCGATAAACGTCCCGAAACACAGAATATCCATGGCAGGAGTACAAGAGACCCTTAGGCTGCGAATATGAGCCTCCCAGTTGAGGCGTCGTTCAAATATAAGACCAAGGAAACGGTGCGATTCAACCACTTCCAGGCGTACCACACTAAGAAAAAAGTCTTGGTCTAGGTGGAGCCGTGGATGGGGGCATAATTGCACCACCTTAGTCTTAGCCCTAAAAAAGCGAAACCTGTATGCTTCGGCATAGTGAGAAACGCACTTCAATGCCTGGTATAGTCGACTCTCCAAAGTTGGCATCTAGGCCGCGCTAAAAGAGATCAAAACGTCGTCCTCGTAGAGTGTAGCGAGAACATCATCTGGCATTATATAGGTAATGCCGTTGATGGTCAAGGCAAAGAGTGTGACACTGACAATTTCCTGCGGGACACCCTCTTCTTGCGCCTTTGGGCTCAAGAGGGCTTCCCCCAACCGTACGTGGATCGACGATCTCGCAAAAAATTCAGATTTAAACATTGAGAGGCGTCCAATCGCCCCATCGTGTGGAGACTCTCCATGATACCGTATCGCCATGCGGCATCATAAACTTTCTCCACTTCGAATAACACTGTGGCATAGTGCTGTCTACGGAGAAAGGCCTCGCAGACGGCATTTTCCAGTTGGGGCAGAGCATCCGACGTGGAGTGGAACTTGCGGAAGCGACAATGTGCAGAAGACAGATGGGCTCCGCTGTCCAGAAAAAAGGCTAATCTAACATTTACCAATTTCTCCATGAAATTGCAAACGCAACAGGTTAGAGAGATCTGGCGGAAACCGGCCGAAGTAGCATGATTTCTCCCCATTTTCGAAGGGCGAGCACAGTAGCGATTCCCCTGGAATCTGGGAGGAGACACTCGACCCATTTTTTTCTTTAATTTTAGGAGCCTATCTGGTGACTGCCCACTTGGGTATAAGTCGCCGACAGCCTAGTACTAGGCTACTTTAAAATAAGAATATGAAAAAATAAGAATGATAAAAAAGGGAAAAATGTATCAATTAGGAAGCAGTATCGGGCTTCAGGGGGACGTCCCCCTCACTTCGGTGCAGGAGCGTGTGACCTACAAAGAAAACAATAATATAAAAACTTAGTTAAATAAAGGGGAGAAGCCCTGCCTCCTCACAAAAGTCAACAAGACCACCAGTCAATGTGCACGAACTCATCCCGAGTACAAGGGACAGGCGGTAGCGACCCCGCCCATCCCGGTACCGGGACAGGTATCGTCCGCGAAGATCATCCAGACTGGGACATTTGATAAGAATGTGCCGAACAATCTGGGGGACGAGGCAGTCATCACAATAGGGCGGTGGCGAGTGCTCCATCAGATAGCGATGCGTCACACGAGTGTGCCCAATTTGAAGACGACAGAAAGTGACCTGAAGCCGTCGAAGCATTAGGGGATAGGTACATGGGAACAGTTGCGGCGCAATGGCACGCAACTTAAAGTTCCCTTCGATCGTCTCCCCTCTTCTTTGTCAAGCAGTGCGAAGAACTTCCCGTATTCCTGCCATGTATTCGGTGCGAGGAAGAGCGAAACGCTGGTCTAGTGGCAGAATCCTCACGGATTCTTTGGCGTCCTCATCGGCGCGCTCATTCCCCGCAATTCCTACATGTCCAGGAACCCAGCAGAAGATAAGCTCGACATCTGCCCGGCTTGCGAAACCTTAGCGTCACGGATATCGCGAACCTGGGGATAGGGAGATTCCAATGCCCCGAGAGCACTCAGGGTGCTTTGTGAGTCGCTATAGATCCTAATCTGGTCTAGGAACCAGGCACGTCGCGTAATCTCCCGTACCGAGTGGTGTATTGCCACCACCTCGGCCGTGAAGACAGGTGCAGCGCTTGGCATTGCCCCGCTGACTTCAAACAGAGAGGATACGGCGTGGAAGTCTACCCACTCTTGAGAGTTGGACCTATCCGTATACACTGGCACGGTTCCAGCGTGACACGTGGTGTGATCCTAAAAGGTCGAACAAATAGCCAAATGTAATACTCTCCAAGCGCGCCCCCGGCCAAAGAGCTATATTTAGATCTCGAAGGAGGTCCTGGCAGTAAACCCAAAGGGCTTAGGGTATGACTGGCGTGTCTCGCCGGCATAGGCAAAGTCGAGATCAGCTGTGGATGCAGTGAGAGCTGTTGGCGACTGAGGGAGGCGCCGGGCTCACGTGTACAGGCGAGTAATACACTGCACGCAACGTAGAGCGAGTGGCATCTCCCCAGAATCGACTAACAGCTTCTCAACGAGGGAAGTGCGGAACGCAGACACTCCACCCAGATCCTGTTGATCAAATCTGAGAGATAGGCTGTGCCTCGCTCACCCAGGGGTCGAACCATAGCGTACGGGATATCGTCCGGACCATGGGCGGTGTCTGCGCACGAAGCAAGAGCGGAACGAAATTCACTTACAGTAAACCTGTCGTTGAAGGGTTCTCCGCCTCTGGAGGTTAATTCCAGTCGGCGGCCTTCCGTGACATCACGCCGTGCATTGAATGCTGGAGGAGCAGCATCCGCGGGGTCCGAGATTGCGGTTCTATTCTACAAGAGAACGGGAGGAGGCTTCTGTGAGAACATGCCCCGTATCATTTTGACTCACTTCCACACTTATGCTAGAGGCGTCTTTTCACTAAGTGAAGACACGTATACCCGCTTCGGCATAGTAAGAGACGCTGTTCAACTCCTGTTGGAGTTGACGTTCCAGAGTGGGCATCTGGGCCACAAAAAATGAGATCGAAAGCTCGTCCACGTAGAGCGTAGCGAGGATATCTTCCAACAGCACCGAGGGGATGCCGTTGATGCTCAGGCCAAAGAGTATGACACTGAGGACCCTTCTCTGAGAGAAACCCTCTTCCTGTTCCTTTGGGTCGGAGAGGGCTCCCCCAACCCGTACGCGGAATCAAAGATCTCGCAAAAATTTAGATATAAACATTGAGAAGCCTTCCCTTGGCCCAATCGTCTGGAGAGTCTCCATAATACCGTATCGCCATGCGGTATCATCGGCCTTCTCCAGATCAAGAACACCATAGCGTAGTGCTGTCTACTAAGAAAGGCATCGTAGACGGCCTTTTCCATTCGGAGCAGCGCATACGACGTAGAGTGGAACTTGCGGCAGCCACACTGTGCAGAAGACAGATGGCCCCCGCTGTCCAGAAAAAAGGCTAATCTAACATTTACCAATTTTCTCATCAACTTGCACACGCAAGAGGTTAGAGAAATTGCGCTTAAACCAGCCAGAGTAGAGTGATCTCTCCCTGGTTTGCGAAAGGCGAGCACAGTAGCGATTCGCCAGAAATCTGGGAGGAGACCCTCCACCCATATCATGTTGAACAAATCTAACAGTATGGCAATGCCTCGCTAACCCAGGTGTCAAAGCATGGCGTACGGGACATCAGCCGGACCATGGTCGGTGTCTGCGCATGAAACATGAGCTGAGCGCAACTCACTCACAGTAAACCTGTCGTTGAAGGGTTCTCCGTCTCTGGATGTAAAGTCCTGCCGCGGCCTTCCGTGACATCACGACGTGCATTAAATGCTAGCGGAGCAGCATCCAGGCTACAGAATGCGGAGAATGCGGTCGCGAAGGATTTCGCCACGGACGCGGGGTCCGAGATTGCGGTCATATTCTCCTGGAGAACGGGAGGAGGGTCCGGCGAGAACTTGCCCCGAATCCTTTTGACTCGCTTCCACACCTCTGCTAAAGGGGTCTTCCCGTTAAGTGAAGACACCTATGCCCGCCAAGAAGAGCGGCTGGCGTGCTTCGAAATATACCGGAACCTAACTCTAGCTCGACGTAATTTAGCGACAGTGAAATCGTTCGAGCGGCGCTTATAGCGCATATAGGCACAACCCTTCGGTTTGAGGGCCGTCTCATACTTGGCCGACCGTCACTGGTGTGGTCGGCGTACAAAACGGCCAGCCGTTCTGAAAATAGTAGTCAGGCCCATCGCGATGAGGTTGCCTAAGAACTCAACGGTCTCATCTACTGACCTAAACTCCTCGACTGAGATAGAAAATTCAGTCATTTCCTGAAATGCAGGCCACCGCGCTCGCGCCAAGCACCACCGAGGTGGTCTCTCAAGCGGCAGTTGCCCTGAAAATGATATTTGAATGGGAAAGTGATCACTACCATGGATGTCATCGACCACCCCCAATCAAAATCAGGCTGTGCATCCGAGATAGAGAATTCAGTCATTTCCTGAAATGCAGGCCACCGCGCCCACGCCAAGCACAAAGAGGTGGGCTCTCAGGCGGCAGTTGCCCTGAAAATGATATCTGAATGGGAAAGTGATCACTACCATGGAGGTCATCGACCACCCCCCACTTAAAGTCAGGGTGTGCATCCGAAGAACACAAAGATAGATCAAGGCAAGAAAATGAAGCGGTTCGCGGGCAGTGATGAGTAAACTCATTCATATTTAGGACACCTATCTCAAGCTCTCCGATCAAATCTGCAAAGACTGGTCCTCGGATTTATTGAGTAATCTTCCCACGGAGGATGCCTGCCGTTCAGATTTTCAAGCAAGAAAAAGGGGCTTCGGCAACCGGGCCACGACGCGGCGTGAGTCCACCGCGTCGAAGTTAGCTGACGATAAAATGTAAGCAGGAATGATAGTATATCTCCTATCCAGGTGCAGTGCACAGTCACTGCCTAAAAGGATGTATCTAAAGTGAAAAGAAGAACAGAGACATCAGGCTGGCTATAAACCGCGCATCCCCCATTCTGTCCCCCATCTCTTGCGGGTGGGTTTGCAAAACCCTTATAGACCGGGATAGCGGGCAGGGGGCAGGGGGCACGCACCTAGCATGGTCTCCTGCAGAAAAATAGCTAACGAGGAACGCGACGAGACGAGCCTCCGCAGCTCCTTCCAGTTGGCTCGGAGTCCACCGCAATTCCATTGAAGGAATATGCCCTCCAGGCCTAGCTCGGAGGAGACGTGGGGGCCCTCTTCGAACAGAAGGCCCTCACAGGAATAGCCGTGCACTTCCCGG
This sequence comes from Ceratothoa steindachneri, assembly GCA_963969495.1. NCBI lineage: Eukaryota > Metazoa > Arthropoda > Malacostraca > Isopoda > Cymothoidae > Ceratothoa > Ceratothoa steindachneri. The sequence continues at coordinate 119,289,621 of OZ018326.1, forward strand.
AGGCAGAACCCCGGGGCTTTTGCCGGACAAAGCGCTGAAGGCGCTATCGCCTTTGGAGACTTATTGGGGGAGGTGGGGCTCGCCATGCGAGTCTTTTTCTCCCTTCGCCTCGAAACCTTAGGCGGGCGTTGCGGCTTCGAGTCGGGAGGCCCTCTTTTCGAGAAACCACCGTCTCCGAGCCACTCAGCCCACCACTAGGCGTGGGCGAAGGAGCCGAAGCTCCTTTGTTGCTGGTCTGGCGACCAACTCCAGGGGTGTTGCCTCCTGTGATTCTAACGACTCGGTGAAACCGCGTGGCCGTTTCACCTTACGGGAAAAGGCCACGCTGGGGGAAGGGGGTAGGAGCCCTGGTTTTAGCCGGGTTTAGGGATGAACCCTTTTTGCCGCCAGCTTTACCAGGGAAGCGCCGGGGTTGTGTAGAACCCGAAGAAGGGCACCGAATGGGTGCAGAAACAACAGTGCTCGTTGGCCTGGATCTGCCAGGAGTAGAGGGTGTCTTTCTAACTATTGAGGCATTAGACGTCTAAAGCAGAGCATGGCGCGCCACGTCCAAGTCCTTAGCCTCGCGGAATGAGAGTCGATCCTGTTCTTGAACGGCCAGGATTTCTTTCTCAAGGAGATATGCACCACATTGCTTTGAAGAAGCGGGCTCGGCTCTTCGCAATTGACACACTTAGCCACACACGATTTAGACTTATCGTGTGTGGCCTTGGAGCATTTAACATAGACTTTGGGTGACCCCGACTTTGCACGTCTACAAAAACGATTCGTATGGCCGAAGCGGTGACAGTAATAGCACCGCCGCGGCAGTGGCACTAATGCCTTCATGCGGCACGCACCGACTCAGGGAGCTTGTCACAGTCGAACGTGAGGCCGAGTGTAGGTGTGGGTCTCGAGGTCCCTCCCTGTTTTCCCATTACACGCTTGACCTTGAACGCCCCGCCCCATGGTCGGACAGTTCTAAGGAGATGTCCTTTATGGAGTAGTCAACGAGTTCTCTCGCTAAAATTACTCCTTTCACAAATTTCATGGTAGAGTGTGGCGTTACACTCACCGGAGTGCCATCAAGTGACCGAAACCAGTTATCTTGGCCGCCTCGGCGGGACCTGCCGCATTCGCCAGAAGGCTCCCGCCCGAGAAATGGGTCACCTTCGGCTCTCTACCAATTACACTAGCTAATGCTCTTTTCTGATGGATCATGTTGCCCTTGTCCAATATGGAGCCATCAGTGGAGCGAATAACGAGGAAGCGTTGGAAGCCAGTGAGCTAAAAAATGCCAGGTAACCTCTGAATGAGGGGCCTCGATGTTTTCGAGGACCCGCCCTGCGCACTTTTAGTCTTAGACGGGGGCCCCGCACCCGAAAGGGGGTAGAGGGGCCGGATGTGCTGATTTTGGCTTGCTCGCTTACTGTAGCAGTAGACCCATCCCTCCTCGCAGCCCCCGCGGATCGAGAGGAGCCCTGAGTCTTTTTAGTCTTTTTCCTGTTTTTTTATTTTTTGGAGAGTAGGGCGGGGAATGAACCAGCCTCTCACCTCCACCGGCAGGGGCTCCCAGCCTGGATGGACCGGCCTCAGCTAGGTCCTTCTCCGAAATGCAGAAGGTCCTGGCAGTTGTAGGGGCACCGGTCGGAAGATATCTCTCCCCTCCTTGTACTGCCTCGAATACCCTAGCCCTTTGAGGAGGAGCTTGCATAGGTGCAGATTCGTGTTCGGTGTTTGGCGCCGATCTCGGATTCTCTTCCATACCGCCTGAGGCTGGGTTGCTTAAAGGACCATGTCTATCTCAGGAGGGGTCTCCAGTTGGCTATCCCCTCCAAGAACATCTCAGGTCCCGTTGGCAGCGTCACCAGTCATGTCTGGGGAGGCATAGGCCTTGATCCCGGCAAGTTTCAATATTCGTGCCAGCAGGTCTTTTGAGGGAAGCGACCGAAGGGGCCTGGCTTCCCTCTACCCCTTTAGGTGGTTTACCCTTCCAAGCCGCTTCACTGGGGAGCGGTCGGCTATTAGAACGCCTGCTGGCTTTCTCGACAGTCCCCTTAGAAAGAAAAGGGGGGACTGCCGCTGGAAAAAGGGAGGTGCCCGAAAGCACCTCCAGAGAAGGGGGTGAGGGGTATTCCCTTACACCCGTAGGCGAGGGAGAGGAGTAAGCCTCCTCCCCGTTTAGAGAAATATGGAGGGTCCCCTGCGCAAGCACAGGAGGGGGGGGGGGTACCTCCATTTTTCTTGTGGAGCTGCCCGAGGGCGGCTTCGTCAATAGAACAGGGGGAACTAAGGTTTAAGGTAAGTTACTTGTGGGTTGCTGCCCAATCCAAGTGGATTCTATATGGCAGCTAGGCTGAAACGAGGCAAATCATTAATAAAAGGTGGAGGAGACTACTTTGTGACAAAAATGTAAGAAACGACAGCTTAAAAGATTCCTCCACCAATATGAATCGAAGACGGGTGTGTTGACGAATAGTTATAAAGGTCGGGAAACAGGACAACCAGAGAATGGCGAAATGGCTACAATCCAATAAAAGCTGGGCCATCGATTTGTTCCTCATCGCAAAAAGGACAGTAAGGGCTTATTTGAGCATGACCCGAAACAAGATGGCCGTGACTAAGTCTCGAATCGTCAATGCAAACTCGGCAAAGGGCCACCTCCTTCTATGACGATTCGAAGGCCAAGAGCGATTATAATTTTTTATTTTGTATAGTTTGTATGATGAACAGTCATCCCATTCATTCTGCCACAGTTGAAAAATATATTTTATTATTGAAGAAAAGTAGTCCCTAAAAGGCAGAGCTGAGTTCTCAAGGGACACAGAATGTGCTGATCGGGACAGCCGATCAGCCTTCTCGTTGCCCAGGACCCCCACATGCCCAGGGACCCAGCAAAAAATAATTCTATATTGGGACGCATTTTGGATCAGCCAGTTGCAAATTTATGGGACTAGCGGATGAGACGCATTGAAAGATCTAATTGACTGTAAGACACTCCTTGAGTCAGAAAAAATGACAAAATCACTAAAAGGTAAAATTTGGATGAGGCTAAAGGCTAAAAGAATTGCTGAAAGTTAGTGGTAAAAATGAATGCTGATGGCGGCAAAGATAGAGTTAGGAATTCTCCTTCTGGGTAGCTGGCTGCGGCTATCACGCCACCGTCCGACTTAGAGCCATCTGTGCATAGTGGGCAGCATTGTTTGTGGGAGATCGAATGCTCTAAGAACAGGCTCTTAATGATGCGAGGGTCCATGAAGGACTTCTCCATGCTCCACATGTTGGTACATACTGTGGAGAGAGAAGCACACCAACTAGGGGTCAGTAAGGACGAAAGGGTAAAGACCCTTGGAGAACCCATGTTAGACATATGATCCCCTATGCGAAGGTTCAAAAGGAGGTGGGGAGATGGCATATTATCATATGCCGCTGTTGATTCAGGAGCATACAGGCATCTGTAGACCTCTAATACAAGGGCTTGATGTACTCGGCAGAGGTATCGCATGCAGATTTGAAGTCTCTGGTAGGGCAAAGGGAGTACCCCACTCTCGCAGTAAAGGCTGTTGACAGGAGAATTACGGAATGCTCAACTAGAAAGGCGAACTCCGAGGTTTCGAATAGGGTTCAGCATTTTAAGGGCTGAAGGGGAAGCCGATGAGTAAATTTGACAGCCATAATATCATTTGAATTGGACGAGGGCTATGTATAATGTCCAAAATATTTGTCGGTCACTGTCCCACGAAGTATGTAAGAGGACGTTCAAAATGTCTAGAGCCCACACACATCCTGTTCGAAGTCGGCGTAGGTGTGGTAACCAGGATAACTTTGGATCTAGACTTACGCCAAGGAACCGAAACTCGAGACAAACTATATTTCGCCTTGTTCGGAGATAGATGGCGAACAAGAACCCCTCTGCCTTGGTGGAAATACATTGCTTTGGTTTGGTTCGTGGAAAGCGGAATCCATTAAGTTGTGCTCTTTTGGATACAGCATCGAACGCCAGTTGTAGCCCACGCGCTGCTGATGAAAGGTGAGGTGTGGAACAGTATAGTGCTAAATCATCGACAAACAGAGTTGCCGATACACCCTCTGGAAGAGATGAAATAATATCATTGATGGCAATTATAAAACATAAGACACTTATAACACTGCCCTGAGGAACTCCCTTCTCTTGGGGTTGCACGTCAGAGTATGCGTCTCCAACACGTACCTTGAAGGATCGAGATGCTAAAAAACTTTGAATAAATTAAGGTAAAAGGCCTCTCATCCCCCAGACGTATAACTGCTTCAAGATGCTGTATCTCCATGTTGTGTCGTAGGCTTTCTCAATATCGAAAAATATGGCCAAGACTCTGTGCTTTAGTGAGAAAGCTTTCCGGACCGATCCCTCGAAACGTACTAGTAGGTCAAGGGTACTATGACCTTTGTAGAAGCCACATTAAAATGGAGAGAGAAGGTTATTGGTTCCTAGGAACATGTTTAGGCGCTCCAATATCATTATTTCCAGTAACTTACTCAAACAACTGGTGAGAGTAATCGGGGGGTAGTGATCTGCGTCCAACCCGTCCATGCCCGGTTTGACAAAATGAAGCATGATCCTAATGCGCCATGATGACGGGTAAAAACCCTTCACCTATATAAGGTTGTACAAATCAAGTAAGGAGAAAGTAAACTGTGAAAGTATGTGCCGAATCATATCGAAATGGATCTCATCAAGACCAGGGAAAGTAGATCTGCAAAGTGACAAAGCGCTATGCAGCCCATGGATGCTGAATAGAGCGTTATACGGAACGGTAGATTTGTTGTGAAGTTGAGAGAATGAGATTCTTACTTTGAATTTTAGGATTGAAAAGCCTTATCGTAACGGCTTACATTACTGACGACACAGAAATGGTCAGCAAAACCATTGCTGACCGCCAGGCCGTCCTTTTCCAAGGAACCGTCTAAGTTGATTGTGGGGGTATGATGATTAGCATAACGGCCCCTGATCTCATTAATCCTCTTCCAGATCTTAACAGTAGGTGTCATAGAGGAGATTGATAAAACGTAACGGCGAGCCTGACGAAGGATTCTTTGGCAAAGCGTACGAGCTTGGTTTCGGTCGACCTTGTCTCACAAAGTTGGGTTCTTTCGGAATCGGGCTTGGGCTAACTTGTAACTTTTGATAGCTGTTGCACACGTCGAGGTCCACCAGGTCGCCTCCCTGGTATGGTCTGTGTTGCTGCATCGTAGATAGTCGATGTAAAGTATTCTACTGCTGCGTCCACTCCATTGAAGATCCCCACGGATGCATCTGTGAAGGACGCATCTTGAAAACCTTCCCAATCTGCATAACCTAAGTCTCACTTAAGGGGCATGGTTGTATGAGGGCTAACTTGAAGGGCCACAAAGACAATAGGGAAGTGGTCACTCCTATGGAGATCGTCAAGAATTGACCATCAAAATTCCATGAAGTAATCAGGGGAACAAACAAACACTTCAATACAGCTAAAAGAGTCCGTCTAGACAGGGTAAGAGGTAAAATCGCCAGTATTTAAGACACACAGAAAGTCAGATAATAAAAGAGACTCTAAAACACTGCCTTTGTAATTTCAAGTGATGTCATTCCAGTATTAGTGACGGGTGTTAAAATCTCCTAGTAATAAGAATGGGGAGGGCAACTGGTTTATATGTTCAAAAAGGTAGGGTCTTGACAATGATAAACAAGGGGATACGTAAATAGAGCAAACGGTAAAAAGCTTAGTAAGAAAAACCCTCACGGCTAGTATGTAGGGAGATGGGAGAAACATGGTGGGATGAAGATACCATGATTGACCCCCCAATGAGAGGGGCTTCAAGCAGGGGCAATAGAGTTGAAAGGGCTGTATACCCAGTTTATTCCCCTGAAGACAAATAAAAGCGGGTTGGATAGTCGTCAAAAGAATTTTGAGTTCTTCCCACTTTGGAAGAACGCCTTGGCAATTCCATTGTAAAATGGAAGACAATATGTGTGACGATTAGATACCACTGTAAACATCTTTTTCTCTTTTGAGGCCGATATTGTATTTGAGGTTCGTCCCAAAGAGCTTGGAACAGGAAGAGATGATCTTGATGAGCCTGCTTTTGCATGGGGAGAGATCCTAGATGGAGCAGTAACTGGGGCTTTTTTCGTTGGTTTTGGAGAACCGACTGAGATCCTTGATTGTAATTCGGGCTCACAACCTGGCGGAAAAGGAAGATCAAGAAGGGATTTTCGGCCGGTAGATCCGGAATCATGGGTCGAGGGTATTTTCGGTGTCTGAGGAGTTGGTCCAACCACCGTGATTGGTGATGTTGGAGTATCAACTGCTTACATCGTATCTTGGGTTGAAGGGCTAGTGGAACGAACAGGTGATCTGAGCTGGGTGTGTGGAGCTGGGTGTATATCTGCCATCGTATGGATCAGGATTGGGCCTGAGGACTGTGAAGGGCGGTACGGACTTAAGGGCATAAAATGTCCAGCCATAGGGAAGAGTATATTGAAGATTCTCGGGGTTCGGCCGAGTTAGCCCCAGAGGCTGCCCGCTTATTAGTGGTCGATGATCAGGTGAGGAATCCTTCCTCTTACCACTGGGCTTTGGGTCTCGGGGCAGGGTGGATGAACTTTCACTGTTCGATATTGAGGATTCCTTCAGATTGCGTCTGATGTCTTTAAGTGTCTCAACCTGCTCTTCTCTCCCAGCTAGAGCTGCTGGAGAGAAGGGGACTACATTGGTTATCTCGGTGTGAGAGCGATGCTTCGACTGCATATTCTGAATGTTTTCGACGCTGCGAGTAGATCTAGAGTAAAGTGCTTCAGGCTGGTCGGAACTCGCGCGTGATGGTCGGTTTAGTCCAGCGTCACGTAAAACGTCAGAGAAGAGCCGGCCGAGTGGCGAGGTTTGTGCTAGGGCACGCTGGCGGGCCTCTAAAATATCTAGACGTAGGGAGTCGCGCAAAGCGAGCACTCCCTTTTCATATAAAAATATAAAGCAGAGTTTTGACGCAGCACTATGGGTACCTCTGCAGTTGGCACAGCCGGGTGTTTTGGTGCATTCAGGGCCATGGTAGTCAGAGCTACAATTCACGCAGGAGTGAGGGTGCCGACAGGCATGGCCAACATGTCCAAATTGATTGCAATTTAGGCAGCATCTGGGTATTTCGATGTAGGGACTTACCGGGACACGAAGGTACCCACCTTTAATATACTTTGGCAGTTCTTGTCGTTCAAATGTTAAAATCGGTGAGGCGGTTGAGACTTTAGTGCAGCCTAATGTTTTAGTTACCCTGTGTACGTGTGTGACACGTTGGGTACTGAACTTACTCTGAAGGCAGGTGGGGTCGTAGTCCTTTAGTTCGTTTGAACGGACGACACCTTCGACAAAATTCAGACGTGGATGGGGCGAGACAGTTATTGCAATTTTAGCTATCCAAGATAGATTTGGCACAAGGTTGTGTTGAGAGTGGGATGACACCTCGACTACGACATCACCACTTCCTCTTGACCACATCCGGCGTGGTTAACCACAGCGGGACTCGAAAGATTTATTGACGTCAAACACATCGACTTTTGCAAGTGGAATGTGGGATGATGACTTTATGACAATAAAGCGAGGATAATCTAGATCTCTGTCTACTTCGTTGGATTAGGGGTCCAACGAGCGAGGGAAAGCTGAAAGGGGAGCTAAGGAACGTTTGGCACGAGAACCCTTACGAGAAGGGAAGGGTTTTGGTTTATGGCTAGCCATTGCAAAAAAAACAACTTCGCATCTCCGTCGGGACTCCCCACCATGGAGGCCTACAAGGGCCTAGCACTACTGCAACTATACAATCTGTACGTCCGGTATGTCCTCTTAGAGAATGGATACGGATCCACCACACCATCTTTTGAAACCTAAGAAGCTGCCCAAGTTCTCCTACGCATGGAGAGAAGGGGCCAATGATGGTTTTCTCCTTAGGCATTCGGTAGACGAGAAGGCCAGAGCCTCTCTGGGAACCACCCCTTAAGAAAAGATCCCAGAGAAGGATGAGGAGGGGGAATGAAAGTTGTGTTTTTTGTTTACTCATCATTGGGCATGGTGACCCATTTTTTATTACGGGATGCAATAGCTCTTCACCCCTTGCAGTAGCCCACTCTACAAAGGGTGCGTACAGGCCTTGCAGAGCCAGGTGCCTCCATTTATAGCCACCCCGCCTGCCTAGTCACCTTGCAGCCATTCAGCATGGCGGCTCCACCTTGGACACGGCTTAAAATTGATAGAGTGTGAAGAGAGAAGGAAAAGGGATGTGAGGACGGTATTGATGGGATGAAGCAGGTAGTTAACAAACCATCATCCCAAACCGGAGCTCAGGGGTTAGCGGACGTTACCCCCCCTCCCCACTCCTCCCCTCCCTCTCACCCCCGATCTGGGACGGTTGGCTGATCTGAAGGTCAGCATCTATCCTGTGAATTTATAGGCTGACCAGAGAAAGTTGTGGGAGAGGTTGTATGAAAGGTGACGAAGTAGAGGAGAAATACAGGCTGTCTGAAAGAAGGAGAAAAGGCTAAGCTGGGTTCAAACGGGGTGCTGAGTCCCGTAAGCACGGCTGCCCGGATGGCAAATCTCCGCGCCCCCCTTACGGGGGAAGGGAGTGAGGGGGAGCGCCCTACACCCGTAGGCGAAGGAGAGGAGTAAGCCTCCTCTCTGGTTAGCAAAATTTGAAGGGTCCCCTGCGCAAGCACAGGGGGGGGGGGGACCTCCATTTTTTCTGTGTAGCTGCCCGCGGGCGGCTCCGACGATGGAATAGGGAAAATTGAGGGGATATTTTTTAACTCAACATCATTGGGCATGGTGACCCTCTTTTTATTACGGGAAGCAAAAGCTCATCACCCATCGCAGTAGCCCGCTCTGCAAGGGGTGCGTACGGGCCTGGGGAAGCCAGGTGCTGCCATTTAAGACAACCCCTCCGGCCTGGTGACCTGGCAGCCCTTCAGCATAGCGGCTACACCTTGCGCACGGCGTATAATTGATAAGTTGTGAAGAGAAAAGGAAAAGGGATGTGAGGAAGGTTTGGTAGGGGATGAAGCAGCTTGTTAAAAACCCCCTATCCAAACCTAGAGCTCAGGAGTTAGGGAACATTGTCTCCTTTTCCCCTCAGCCCTGATCCAGGATAGTTGGTGTAAAGAATGTCAGCATCTACCATGTGAAATTAGAGGCTGACCAGAGAAAATTGTGGGAGAGGTTGTATATAAGCGACGAAGTAGAGGAGAAAAATAGGCTGTCTGAAAGAAGGAGAAGAGGCTAAGCTGGGGGGCTAGGAGGAGGTGTAACTCCTTCAGGTAACGAATGTAAAGGACTACACAGGTTGCCGCTCTTGTGGGGTAGGCTATGAGGATATTCTGAACTATTATAAAGAGTTTTGATACGAAATACACGATGCAAGCAAAGGATAGATAAACAGATATATAATGTGTGAGAACAAGAAGTTAGGGGGAATGCAATCTCCAAGAATGATGCATAAATAAAGTATAGAGAAGTGATATTAAGAGCCTAAATTGTATTTAAGTGATATTGATAAACAAAACGTCAACTTTTCTCATACTTCAATTTTTGAAGTTCACGAAATTGAATATTTTGGACGGTAGGAATTGGATTCAATTTATGTGTTTTTTGACGTCTTAATAAATTTCAAAAGTGAATCACTTCCCGTATATTGCTTTGGCTTTTGATTTGATTTATTGATTGTTAGAGAAAAATTACAATTATTTTTAAAACAGTAACTATGCAGAAAATATGGGAAATATATTTGCTCGAGCTTCACATATATGTTAACAGCACCATTCGATAAATATTCAATCATAAATCTATGGAAGATTCTTTAAATTTATGTGGTCTCTGTCTCGGCAGTAGTTTATGTGACGTGTCTATAATTAAAATTTGTGTGTGAAAAGTCTTTTTGTTTAAATTCACTCGTTTCTATTCTGTTCAGTTGCTATTGTTGTTAAGTTAATTGCAAATGGTGTCTCATATCTCTTTTGCAGCTTGCAGACTTTCATTTTATTTGTTCATTCGAGCGATGTAGACAAATGTGTGCAGGATGTAGATTTCTTTTACTTTTTGGTACCACACTTACCATTGGATTACATTTTTTTTAACCATTACAGTGAGTTCCTATTAATAAACATGGAATCCCAAATATAGCCTAAATTCGTTTTAGTGGGAATCGATGTTTACACTCGATCCCACCGTAAACTGCAGTGAGAAAGTGAGATAGTAGATGGAGGGGTTATTTTTGGAGTCACGTGAGTGACGGAGAATATCTAAGGTATAAAGAGGAGGAATGAATTAACCGACTGAGTGTGGCTTGGAAATTTACTTTAATATATTTTGATTGAGAAAGACGAAGTAGTAGTGGTGGTAGTAGTGGTGGTAGTAGTGGTGGTAGTAGTGGTGGTAGTAGTAGTGGTAGTAGTAGTATTCGTCCTAGTAGTAGTAATATTCGTCGTAGTAGTAGTAGTCGTCTTATTAGTAGTAGTAGTAGTAGTAGTAGTAGTAGTAGTAGTAGTAGTAGTAGTAGTCGTCGAGTAGTAGTAATACGCTAACCAGGATTTTTCCAGGCGGATCCAAACCGAATAGTGAAATAGAGATAATCGCTGATGAGCGTGAGGGTGGCAGTGGCTGGTCCTCTTTGGGAAGTGGCATCGGAAAGCATTATGTTTTTGACACCAAACGGCGTTCAGGTGGACCTTCGTTCCCTCCAGGAAGAGGAACCTGTTTCAAGTCAGAGGTACGTGGATATAGACACCCATTGGCAGGATCCCGTGGAACAGAGTGTGTGTGTTTGTGTTAGGCTGCGAAGATGGGGGAGGATAGAGAGCAGCGTTGTAATTATATGTGTGTGTAATGAGATGTATAGGATCTAAGCAACCCAGTACAGGGCTTAGCACAGCGCGTCCATCAATTGGTAACCAGATTTCTACGTGCGCTGACCTCTGTGTCCGCTCTTACCGGGATCGAAGTCGATACTGCGACTTGGCCGACCAAAGCCGTATTCATGCGGCTAGAAAGGGCTCTGACCGAAAAAGTGCATAGAATAACTGAATTAGGCAAAATTATATAGTTTTGCTCCAACCATTAATAACAGTTTGTTTGTTTGTTTGTTTGTTTGTTTGTTTTTATATCTCACCTGGCGACTGCCTTCTAGGGCATAATAAGTCGCCGTACTCAAGCTAGCCTCAATCTAGGCTATATTAAAAGCAAAATAATAAAATACACACAAAAAGCAAAAGAAAAACAAATTGAAAAAATATAGAGCAAGCTCCGTCGACGGGGAAAGGCCCGCGCTCCCCTTCAGAAGAAAACCGCGATCCATAATCAAATATTAAACAACGGGGAGAAGACTGTCCTCCTCCAAAAAGTCTACAAGTACATAGGTCGGTGTGCACGAATCCGTCCAAGGGACAGGAGATAGCGACCCCGCCCATCCCGGTCCGGTGCCGAACAGTCTGGGAAACAACGAAGTCTTCACAGTACGTCGCAGGTGAGCGCTGCATCAAATGTCGGTGCGGCCCGCGAGTGTGCCTAATTCGAAGACAACAGAAAGAAAGCTAAAGCCATCGCAGCATTGGAGGATAGGTCCATGGAACAGCCGCGGCGCAATAACACGCAACTTAAAGTTCCCTTCGACCGTCTCCCATCTTCTTTGCCAAGCAGTCCGAAGAGCTACCCGTATTCCTGCCATGTAGTCAGTGTGAGGAAGAGCGAAACGCTGGTCCGGTCGCAGAGTCCTCGCTGTCTCTTTGGCGCCCTCATTCCCCGCAATACCTACATGCCCAGGAACCTAGCAGAAGATAATCTCGACATCCGCCCAGCTCGCCAAAACCGTGTCGTCACGGATATCGCGAACCTTCTACGAAAGAAGGCCTCGCAGACGACATTGTCCACTCACAGCAGAGCATACGGCGTGGAGTGTAACTTGCGGTAGCCGCACTGTTCAGAAGACAGATGGCCTTTGCTGTCCAGAAAAAGGATAATCGAACATTTACTAATTTCTCCATCCACTTGCATACGCAAGGAGTTACAGAGATTGGGCGGATACCGGCTGGAGTAGAGGGATCTCTCCCTGGTTTTCAAAAGGCAAAAACAGAGGCGATTCGACAGGAATCTGGGAGGAGACCCGCCACCGAGATCCTCCAAAGTGTCGAGGCATGGCGTACGGAACATCGTCCGGACCATGGGCGGTGTCAGCGCACGAAGCAAGGTCGGAGCACATCTCACTCACAGTAAACCTGTCGTTGAAGGGTTCTCTGCCTCTGGAGGTAAAGTACAGTAGGCAACCTTCCGCGTCATCACGACGTGCATTGAATCCTGGCGAAGCAACTTCCCGGCTAGAGAATGCGTAAAAAGCGGTCACGAAGGATTCCGCCACGGACGCGGGGTCCGAGATTGCGGCCCCATTCTCCTAAAGAACGGGAGGGGGGTCCAGCGAGAACTTGCACCGAATCCTTTTGACTCGCTTCCACACCTCTGCTAAAGGGGTCTTTCCCTTAAGTGAAGACATGTATGCCCGGCAAGAAGAACTGCAGGCGTGCTTCTAAATATAGCGGAACCTATCCCTAGCCCGACGAAATTCACTGACATTGATATCGTCCGGGCGGCGCTTATAGCGCATATAGGCATAACGCTTCTGTTTGAGGGCCGTCTGACACTCGGCTGACCACTACAGGAGTGGTCGGCTAGTTCTAAGGTGATGTCCTCTATGGAGTAGTCAACGAGTTCCCTCGCATAAACTACTCCTTTCACAAAGCTCATGGTAGAGTGCAGCGTTACACTCACCGGGGTGACATCAAGTGTCAGAAGAGTACTTATCTTTGCCGCCTCGTAGGGATCTGCCGCATTCCCCAGAAGGCTTCCTTCCGAGAAACCTGTCATATTCTTCTCTCTACCAATTCAACTAGCTATCCTCTCCTCTGATGGATCATGTTGCTCTTGGTTAACATGCTGTCCTCAGTGGAGCGAATAACGAGAAAGCGTTTGGAGCCAGCGGGCTCCAAAACACCAGGTACCCTCTGAATGAGGGGCCCCGATTTCATCGAGGCTCTGCCCTGCCCCCTTTTGTTCTTAGTCAGGGGCTCCACACCCTTGCGGCTGCCGATTTTCGCTTGGTCGCATACCAGAGCAGCAGACCTATCCGTCCCTGCAGGCAGCGCGGATGGAGAGGATCCCCATGCATTTTTTTTGTTGTTGTTTTTTCTTTTTAGGAGAGTAAGATAGGGAATTAACCCGCTGCTCCCCTCTGCCGGCAGGAGCCCCCAGGCCAGATGGACTGACCTCAGCCAGGTCCTTCTCTGAGATGGATAAGGTCCTGGCAGTCGCAGTGGTACCGGTCGGAGGAGATCTCTCCCCTCCTTGTACTGCCTTTGAAATCTAAACTGTTTGAGGAGGACCTTGCATAGGGACGGATTCGATGCTTGGTGCCGAGCCCGTGTTCGCTCCCATGGAAGGCCCTACCATCTGAGGCTGTGTTGCCTCTAGGACCATGTCTATCTCAGAGGGGGCCTGCAGCTGGCCAACCACCCTAGGACTTTGCAGGTACCGTTGGGGAAGGGGAAGCAGAGGCCTTGACCCCGGCAAGCTTCTTGCCAGCAGGTATTTTGAGGGAAGCGACCAATGAGGCCTGGCTTCACTCTCTCCCCTAAGGGGGGTTTCCCCTACCGAGCCCCTTCAATGGGGAGCGGTCGGCTATAGGCTGCCTGCTGGCTTTCTTAGCAGTCCCCTTGGAAAGAAATGGCCCCCGGGAACTGCCGCTGGGAAAAGAGAGGTGCCCGAAAGCACCTCCAGAGAAGTGGGTGACGGGGAGTCCCCTACACCCGTAGGCGAAGGAGAGGAGTAAGCCTCCTCTCCGGTTGAAGATTTATGGAGAATTCCCTGGCAAATCACAAGGAAGGAACCCCCATTTTCTCTGTGGAGCTGCCTGAGGGCGGCTACGTTGTTCTTACAGGGAAAATGGTGAGAGATTTTTGTTTTGTTAGGTTTACATTCATGGGCATGGTGACCCCATTTTTTCCACAGAACCGATTGCTCACCACTCCTCGCAGTAGCCCACCCTGCATGAGGTGCGTACAAGCCCTGGCAGAGACAGGTTCCGCCATTCAGGACCACCCCTCCCAACTGGTGGCCTGGCAGTCCCTCAGCATGGCGGCTCCACCTTGGACACGGTATAAAATTGATAGTGTGTGAATAGAAAAGTAAAGTGGATGTGAGGAAGGTAATGGTGAGGATGAAGCAGGTTGTTAAAAACCCACCCTTCAAACCGGAGCTCAGGGGTAAGGAACATTGTTTCCTCCCCCTAGCCCCGATCCGGGATGTTTGCCCAAGAAAAAGTTCAGCATCTACCCGGTGAAATTAGAAGCTGACCATAGAAAGTTGTGGGAGAGGTTGTATGAATTAGACGAAGTAGGGGAGAAATACAGGCTGTCTAAAAGAAGGAGAAGAGGCTAATCTGGGGTCGGACGGGGTGCTGAGTCCCGTTAGCACGGTGGCCAGGATGGCAATTCACCGCGCCCCTTATGAGGAGCAACAAAAAGAGTTCAATGCCTCAGGTGCAATACAAAAACAGCAAAAAAAGGCTCAATGCCCCTGGTGCCATGTCTAAACTTCCACAAAGGAATGTTTCAATGCCCCAAGTTAAATGCCAACACAACCAAACAAATTGGTGCAATGTTTCAGATGCAATACTAAAACAACCAAATGGGCGCAATGCTAAAACAATCAAAATGGCACAATGTCTAAACAACCAAATGAGCACAATGTTAACCCAACCAAATGGGCCAAATGATTCTAGCGCAATGCCAAATGGGCGCAATGCCAAAACAATCCAAATGGCACAATGCCAAAACAACCAAACATAGCTCGATACTTCAGGTTCAATGCCAACACAATCTACCGGGCACGATACTAAAACAAACAAATGGGTGCAATACCAAAACAACTAAACAAGGGCAAATCAAAATTAATGAAATGGGCTCATCGCTAAAAAAACCTAATGGGCGCAATTTTTCAGACGCAATACCAAACAACAAAAGAGGGTTTAATGTCAAATGAGCCTAATGGGTTCAATGTCAAGATTACTAAATTGGAGCAATGCCAAAATAACATAACGGGCTCAATTCCTCAGCCGCAATGCCAACATAACCGAACGGGCGCAATGCAAAAACAACCCGATTGAAGTAATGCGAGAACAACCAACCGTGCGCACTGGCAAACAAAAACAAAAAGGAAGCCATAACTCGTATGCAGGCTAAATTTAGGATGCCTTTCTTCGAATTAACCTTCTCTGATTTGCTTACCCGTATTATCCCTACCCCAGTACTCTGTTCTAGAACAAAGCTTTTGAGTGGGGAGGGAGTGTTACCCCTGAATAAACTTTCGTCAAATCCGCCATGCTGAACTTGAGTAGGGGAGAAGAAAGTAGTGCTGCATAAAAGTGAAGCTAGTGGAGCTGTATAACAAAGAGGCTAGTGGCATAACATCATAAGGTTGCCATTGACGCGACATAAGAAGAACAGTGGCGCAACATAACAAAGAGGCCACTGGTCCGACATTAAAGAGGCCAGTGGCGCGACATACAAAATAATAGGTTAGTAGTGCTACATAGATAAAAATAAAAGGCCAATGGTGCGACATACACAAAAAAGCCATTGGCGCGACACGCAAAGAAGGCCAGCGGCGCGACCGAAACCAAAAAGGCCAGGGCGCGACATAACAAATAGGGTTACTAGCGTGACATTACAAAGGGAGCTAGCAGTGCGACATAACAAAAGGAGCTTGTTGCGCAACAAAACCACAGGGGCCAGTAGTGTGACATAACAAAAGGAGCTTATTGTTCAACATGACCACAGGGGCTAGTAGTGCGACATAACAAAAGAGGCTTGTTGCGCAACATGACCACAGGGGCTAGTAGTGCGACATAACAAATGCGCCCAAAAACCGCTAAAATGGCGAAAATTAAAAATCTAATATTTCGACACATAAAAAGCAAATAACCCTGCATATAATAAAGACAATAGCGCTACACGTATAAAAACATAATTGCTACAAGTAAAAACGGCAATACGGCTACCCGTAAACAACCATTAGCGCTAAAGGTAAAAGCTCAGAGGAACGACTTAAAAAAAAGCCTAGTCACGCGACCTAAAAGAAACGATTAGTGGCCCGACATAAATAAGGCCAAGTAGCAGACATAAAAAAATACTAGTAACGACGATACTAAAACACTAATGACAGCGCTCCTAAAACACTAGTAACAGCACTACTAAAACAATAGTTGCCTGACAAAAAAACTAGTTACCCGATAAAAAAAACAAATGGCCTGGCAAAAAAACGTTGCCAAAAAAAAATTGCACTAGTTGCCGAACACAAAATACACTAGTAACGCAATAAAAATCTAGGTTCCCTATAAATTTAAGGGCCTCACCCCTACTTACAAAACTAGACTGAATAACGAGTGCACGATCCGGTTCCAAGGATCATCTTTCAAATTCCCTGTAGTCTCCCAGATCTGTCGTCTGACACAGATGAAATCTACTTTAGAAGCACGTCTGTCCTGCCCACCTCATGATCAGACGAGTAATCGAGATATTAAAAAGGTTCGAAAATTGGCTCAGAGACTTTGTGAGTAAATAAACGTCCAGAAATAGATAGATAGCAAAGGAAACCGACCACACCATCCTTCTCCAACACAGCTCTAATATAATTGTGATTTAAGTAAGTTAATAAGGTGGCAAGTAAGGTAAAGTTAAAGTATCTTAAGGTATGTTTAATGTCCATCAAATATTACCCGAAAAGTTTTTCTATATTACTATGTGTAAACGAGCTGATTCACATAACCTAGTGCAATTGACTTAATGTACAAGGGCACGTACTTATATGCAGTGGGACGTAAGGCCCACGCCTTCTTGTTTTAATACGTTCTCATGAAGGAACGTAAAAAAGAGAAAGTACGAGTACCTGTGAACCAAACAGCTTGCCCTAAGTAAGTTTGCATCCGCTTACCGCCGATGGAAACTGCCTTACGACAAAGGTAGTTCATGTCGGTATAGAATCTCAACCGAAACTATGCAAAATTTAGTGTGACGTTGGTGTTAGACATACATGTAAAAGTGAGCGGAGCTCCAGAAATACATCGGTGAAGCGCCGCTCACTTTCCTAATCCAAAACAAATAAGAAAAGGACTTAATGTGCTTGAAAATTGGTAATTATGATTTAATATATGAAAAAAAATTGCCATTTGGCTTAGTGGTAATAGAAATTCCCTAAACATCAATAAAGCCACCTATATGATATTCTTCTTTAATAAGCTTACCAACTTACCCCCCTTACTATTAAATGAGCAAAGCATTAATCGATCCTTCTTGACTAAATTCCTTGGTGTTCACATCAACGATAGACTAAGTAACCATACACACGTAAATATATTTTTGCAACTTGTCTTACTGGGTGCTTTAAAATAAATTTTTCATCTCTTTGCCTTTTCAAGCAAAATTCTCATTACAAATCACTTATTATATCTAAAATCCTGTATGTATGCTATCCGCGTTAGTGGAGGACTCAACAGAAGTTTACAGAGGGTTCATTGGATGTTTAGCGACATGACAATGTGAAAAACTGATCTTCTTGAACCTAACATGAACTTAAATCCTTCAAAACAGAGGTCTGTATACTTCTTTTCAATATTTTGTTCAATCATTTATAAATAATCATGTTATGTTCTAGTTATAGCTGCATATATACTTATCCATGTATACTTTAGGATGCATCTTTATTGATATAGAAATTATTTCCTTATAATTTTTTAGCTGGTGTTCTATGAAACAACACATGGCCAAATTATCAGCGGTAATGGTAAATAATATTAATTAGTTTGTGTAAGTTTTATGGAAATTAAATAAGAATTATCAATAGATGTAGGTTTCGTATAGTGTTTTCTAGTTTTGTAGGGTACTGTGTATAGTCATGGCCAAAGGTTTTGAGAGGAATATAGAGTATATATTTTTTTCCTTAATTTTGAAATTTTACGTGATAGAAATTATCATCAACACTAATCATCACTAACTTTATAATTTAAGAATGAAATTTTTTTGAGTATTTGAATAATAATTTGATCTTAGTTTGGTTATGACTTATCTTTTTTTATCAAAGTTATTTCTAATAATTCTTTTATAATATTCAAAAACAAAATGGTGAATTTCAGAAATAAATATAAGTATCGAAATCTTGTGAATTTTTTAAAACCCAAAGAATTACAAATGGTGAATTTCAAAAAATTTAACCATGGCTGCTTTTTTGGCAAAGCCATTGTCTGGTTATTATTTTACTTAAATATTGCAGGTTCATTAAGACACAGCATTTCGAAATTAATAAGAAAAAAGTGTATTTCTTCGCTGAATCCACAATCGCATTCTGGTCCTGTTTCTGTGAGGTGCGTTTCATTCCATGGTGTTTGGGTATTTGGTGAAAACGCTAAAATGATGGTTAATATCGGTTAAATAAATGAGGTTCTGTAATTATGATCTATTTTGTAATAATTTTTGTAAAAAATTATGTTTACATTTTTTTCAGTTCCTGAAATGGATTTCAAAGGAAAAACGTGCAACCATTGTTGCTCTACTCCAAAGTGGCCAGAAAAGCAAGGAAATAGTTTCTAAGGATATTTCATCAAGAAGCACCATCTTTAGGATCTTTCATGGCTTTAAAAAGATTGGTTATACTGCTGCGAATAAGTTTTATAGACACCAATAGCTTCAATGAACGCCAAGTTTGCCTCCTGGTAAGATTTTATCTCAAGGATAGGTTTGGCTCTAAAGCCAAGATTTCTGACGATTAGAAAGAGCCAGGTGTGAATGGTTTAGCGTGCACAGCGATGCCGAAACCTTTCGACAAAGGTCTCTAGTCGAGAAGGGCTGCAAAGAAGCGTCATCTCACCAGGAAAACCTTACGGATAGGTTTTACTTCTGTGTGAAATACAAAAAATGAACTTTTCAAGGCTTTGGGGGATTTAATGCATATTCTCTGAGAAAGCTCCCTTCCGCTTGTTTGGAGCTTCTGGAAGATCCCACGTTAAGAAGAGAAAAGGGGAGCGTTTCCTCTAGTCGTATATCGTGTCTACGGTGAAGCATCTAGACACTCTCGTTGTTTGCAGCTGCTTCCCATCAAAGAAAACTGGAGTACTAACAATTTTGCCCAATAACCTTGCCGGTAACTCAAAATGGTACCCAAACCTATTTCATCACCTACTTTTCAAACATTTCACGACCAATTTGGGAATGATACCTGTAGTTTTCAGCATGATTTCGCTCTTTCTCACAAAGAGGCATCAGAAACGAAGTTATTGGCTGAAAATAACACGAACCTCTTTGTCATGGTATGGCATTACATTATATCAATACCATATTATATCTATGAGTGGGGGACCAAGAACTTGAAAGCGAACCGACGAAAGGGACAGAAAACCACGAGTTTAGACGGCCTGAGTAGAGAGAGAGTGCAACGAGGTCAGGGAAATCGTGGAAAATGGCAAAGTTCAAGGTTATTTAAAGAGGCATATATAAAAATATAATTTTATTTACACAAAATTAATGAGAGAATCGATGGGTAAAATTACCTCAGAGAATTAACGGACAAAATCACATCAGTAAATAAAAGGGGGAATTAACTCAATTGGGTTGCTGAAGGGGGGGGGGAGGAGTTGGCCTACGGATGTCTTCTGTACGTAAGGCGGGGCCGTTCGGAACTTCTGAGCAGAAGATTGAAGTCATGACGGTTCTCCAAAAACAAGGATGGGGGTAACTTCCGGTCCAGGGGAAAGTATTTAGGTTACCCGGAATAAGGAAGGCTTCGACAGGAGTTGATAGGAGAAGTCGGGAAAATCACTCGGGGCGATTATTCAGTGGAATTACCTCCTGGCTGGGGCTAATTCCAAATACACGAAATAGTCCAGCTGTCACTTTGCTTTGTTGCTAGCACTTGACTTGAAACCATGGGGAATCTTCTGGGGTCTCGGGAGACTTTTCAACTCTGTGTCTCTTCCGGGGAGTCGAGCGTTATTTATGTCCGAGGCTCTTCCCGGAGTTGGGGGTTAGCGGGAAACAGCTCTACTCTCGAAGGGCCTAGAATATTCTCGCAGAGCTATTTTAGCCCGCATAAAGGTGAATCGTGGGGGACTCGATTCGAGGCTACCGCTTGTGGAAGGGGTTGGGGGTAGGCTTACCACTTTAGGCCTAGCCGGGCCTTCTGCTGCACATGGGAGTTTCTTTCTGCTAAAGATCTTCCACGTGGGGATTCCCTCGCACTCTTGACCTTGGCCTGGAAATTCGCCAGATATGAACCCAATAGAGAATTTGTGGGTGATAATCAAACTGGCGGTCAAGAGGTTCGTGTTATTTTCAGCCAATAAACTTGTTAACGAGTTCTCATCTACTGTATTCCTAATAGCTTCATCCAATTGTGTTCTTGCGCTCTCTCCTTGCTGAAATTAGAAAATAAAACACTTAACACAACAAAAATGCAACGTTTGATTAGTTGTATTATTTTTATCATATAAACAATATAGTAGACTCACAACTTTTGGAAATGACTGAATATTATGAAAAAAAAAGTTTCGCAGGGAAATGAAAGGATGAGAATTGTTCAAATGATAAATGCCGGACAGGTGATTATTGGATGAAATCTTGTAGCGATGAGAATTTTGTCGTTGAATTCAAAGTCAAATGTTGAGGACGATTTATCGCGCAGAGAAAGCTTGTAAGAAAAGATCTGTAAAGAAAGTGTTGAAGCTATAGAAAGCATAAATATAAAAAATATATAATTATAGCCGAAAATCCAAGAGCATATATTGGGTCAGGAAGGGCACACCATCCCTTAGTGGCCAGGTGCAGCAAGTTTAATTACGCTACACATGGAATCACTTCAGGGGTTAGCGCGACGAGAGCATAGGACAACACACAGATCTCAATCATTTTGAGAAATCTCTGATTGAACTTTGATAAAATTATCCTCTTTTAATCATATATATATATATTTTTTTAGGATAAATAAGCAGGTTAAATTTAGGAAGTTCATTATTATATTATAACTTCTTGGTACACAGACGTTTCGGGTAGGAACCCATTCTCAAGGATCTGAGATTATAAATATATAACATAAGAATTTTTTGGAGAAGTTATCAGATATTTATAAATTAATTATATGGGAAATGGGAAGCAGCAGAGGTGATAATATTCAAATTACAAAAATGCAGGGCTTTTAACTATTAGGGAATAGGAAATATTTTTTTGTTTAAAAAATAAAACTGCGATTAATTAGTTTTGGGTGTTTTTGTTGTAAAATTGTAAAAAAGAGAGATAATAGAAATATTTGAAAGATAGGGGTTGTTTTGGGGCAGTAGATTCGGCGTGTGTAATTCGTGGGTAATTATATTTGTAGTAAAAGTGGAAATGAGCTTGTGTCAGAGTTTAAAGTGGGGTTTTTAAATCTAATATAAAGAGATTCCAGTGTACGTAGTTGGTTTTCGTTGTTTGCTGTATCTTTAATTGATAAATTATTTAATTTTGGTTTATGGTGTGGATGTCTGCTTTCGTAGTGTATTCGGATAGAGGAGAATTCGGGAGTAATGAGTGGGGCTCCAGTTCTATTGCTGATGACTAAATGTGCGAAAATACGGGTATGTAGTGTGCGCTGTGTCGATCCTAAATACACCTCGGAATTACATCTCGAGCAGGTGAATTCATATATAATGGAGCATCGAAGCAGCGTTGGTATTTTGTCTTCAATGTTGAAAAGATGTTGTACTTTGCATGTGTTTTGAAAAATGGTATAAAATGTGATGCAGGAAATGAATTTTTACGAAATGGTGAGAGTTTGGCCAAGAAAAGTGAATTGAGTGATCCTATATATGGGAGAGATACAAAAACCTTTTCTTTAGGTTACGTTGTATGAGGGATCTAACGGGGAAAATATTTT